>WOVY01002545.1:0-111776 GCA_013436015.1 Rhipicephalus annulatus | reverse complement strand
CTTCTCCCCGTTTACGCTCTCGTAACCACGTTCGCTTGCCTCCGCAAGCTGCTACATATGTCACTTTGTCGTGCTCACGTCATGTGCCCGACGGTGACTACCTCGTCACTCCTATAGTCGACGTACTGATGGCCCGAGACGTCGCCCTTGCTCACACTGTTGTCGCTGTCGCTAATAATACAGTGGTTATACCACTACTCAACGTGAGTCTCTTGACTCAGTTATTCCGCAAGACTGTTTTTGGCCACCCTATCTCCACTTGACAGCTGCAACGTTACTGGTTTGGACACCGATACTACATCCCCCTGTCTTGGCCGCAATTACACTCTGCCTGCAGATGACATTAACAAGATGATTGCTCCCGACCTCACTGCAGTGCAAGCTGCCAGCCTCCGTAGTCTGCTAACATCATATAGAGACGTTTTCGACTTTGACCACCGCCCTCTCAGCCAAACAACTGCAGTGACTCACCGGATCAACACTGGTAATGCCAGTCCTATACGGCAGCGTCCATATCGCGTATCTCACAAGGAACGCCAAGTAATTCAAAATGAAGTGGATAAAATGATTACTAAAGACGTAATAGAACCCTCATCCAGCCCCTGGGCCTCCCCAGTCGTGCTCGTTGAGAAGAAAGATGGCAGCTGGCGCTTTTGCGTGGACTATCGCCATTTAAACAAAGTGACCCACAAAGATGTCTACCCTTTGCCTCGGATTGATGACGCCCTCGATTGCCTCCATGGTGCCCAATACTTTTCGTCTATCGACCTTCGATCCGGCTATTGGCAAATTTCCGTCGACCCCCATGGATCGTGAAAAAAACCGCTTTCGTTACGCCGACGGCCTCTACCGGTTCAAAGTCATGCCGTTTGGACTGTGTAATGCGCCGGCAACTTTCGAGCGCATGATGGACTCCCTTCTCCGAGGATATAAGTGGTCCATCTGCTTATGTTATTTAGACGATGTCATCGTCTTTTCACCCACCTTTGACAGCCATATAACACGTCTGTCAGCCGTTCTGGATGTTTTTTCGAAGAGCTGCTCTCCAGCTCAATTCTGCAAAATGCCATTTCGGACGTCGCCAAATCACCATACTCGGCCACCTTGTCAGTGCCGATGGTGTTCAACCAGATCCCGAAAAGGTGCGAGCAGTACAGCAATTTACTGAACCACGCTCAACCAAGGACGTCCGAAGTTTTGTAGGGCTATGTTCCTATTTTCGTCGATTTGTCCGCAACTTCGCCGATATCGCTCGACCGCTTACTGATCTCTTAAGAAGGACGTTTCCCTTCGCATGGGGTATAGAGCAAGCGGACGCCTTTTCGGCTCTTATCCATCTGCTGACTACGCCACCAATACTGGCCCATTTCGACCCAGCATCACCTACAGAGCTTCGGACCGATGCCAGTGGCCATGGAATTGGAGCGGTCCTTGGCCAACGACAGCACGGGAAGGACCGCGTGATTGCTTACGCCAGTCGTCTTCTTTCACCTGCCGAACGGAAGTTCTCCATCACTGAGCGTGAATGCCTAGCTTTAGTGTGGGCCGTGGCGAAATTCAGGCCTTACCTGTATGGCCGAACTTTTTCCGTTGTTACGGATCATCACGCTCTTTGCTGGCTGTCATCGCTAAAGGACCCATCTGGACGTCTTGGTCGCTGGGCGCTCCGTCTGCAAGAATACTCATTCGTGGTCCACTACAAGTCGGGACGCCTCCACACAGACGCAGACTGTTTGTCACGTTATCCGGTTGAAACGTCCGACTTGACAGACCTTGATTCAGACCCCTGCGTTCTCTCCATCCACGCTTTGGGTGATATCTCCACCGAACAACGACGTGACCCGTCGTTACTCTCCATTATCGAGCGTCTGACCTCTGCTCCAACAGACCCTTCCGTTCGCCTGTTTGAACTGCACGACAACATTCTGTACCGTCGCAGCTTCAACGCTGATGGCCCGGAATTACTACTCGTGCTTCCCCATCACCTGCGTACCAGCGTTCTCCAACAACTACATGACGTACCTACAGCCGGTCACCTAGGCGTCTCTCGTACCTACGATCGTGTGCGACGTCGCTTTTTCTGGCCCGGACTGTATCGTTCTGTGGTTCGCTACGTCACTGCTTGCGACTGCTGCCAACGCCGCAAGCGCCCCTCTGTGCTACCGTCTGGCCTCCTACAGCCCATTGACATACCGACGGAACCATTCTTCCGTGTTGGCCTTGACCTGCTGGGCCCGTTTCCTACGTCCACCTCCGGAAATAAATGAGTTGCAGTCGCCACAGACTACGCCACACGCTTTGCCATCACTAAAGCACTGCCGACAAGCTGTTCCACTGACGTCGCTGACTTTCTCTTGTATGAAGTCATTCTTCATCACGGCGCTCCGCGGCAGCTGCTTACTGATCGAGGAAGGTACTTTCTTTCACGTGTTGTGGATGACATTCTCCGCGCCTGCTCCACTGAGCACAAGCTTACCACCGCTTATCATCCACAGACAAATGGATTGACCAAGCGTCTGAACCGAACGCTGACGCAGATGCTGTCAATGTACGTTTCGCCAGATCACCGTGACTGGGACAAAGCACTCCCCTTTGTCACGTTCGCGTACAATTCTTCACGGCACGACACAGCTAGTTATTCGCCGTTTTATTTGCTATTTGGCCGACATCCAGCATTACCATTTGACACGCTCCTTCCTTCGGCTGCCCCCTTGTCTACTGAGTACGCCAGCGATGTCGTTTCTCGAGCCCATGCAGCCCGTCAGCTTGCCCGTGATCGGCTGCACTTGTCGCAAGCGCAGCAAAAAGACCGCTATGACAGTCGCCACCAAAGCGTGCACTTCTCGCCGAGGTCTCTGGTACTTCTCTGGACACCAAACCGCCAAGTCGGCTTATCAGAGAAGCTACTATCACACTACCATGGCCCCTACAAAGTGTTACGACAACTTAGTGACGTGAGCTACGACATCGCACCCCTAAACAATGCCTTTTCGACCACCTCACTCCAGACAGACGTTGTACACGTTTCCAGACTGAAACCGTATCACCCTCCTCGTTCGTCGCCGCCGTACTAAGCGCCGTGACGGCGCTTCCGCCGCAGGGGAGTGATGTTACGGTGCATCATCGACAGGAGCAAGCGTGGCACTTAGCGAAGATGAAGAAGACGCCTGTGCGTTAGGCGCTTGCACGAGAGGCAACTCAGCCATCTTGTTCGGCTGCCGATTCTCGGTGGACGCTGTCCCGTAAGCCAAGACCTTGCCCCGTCACATTATATATATATATATATATATATATATATATATATATATATATATATATATATATATATATATATATATATATATATATGTGTGTGTGTGTGTGTGTGTGTGTAATGAGCATGTGAGCAGCATATATATAATGAGCCTATTTTTGTCTTTATTGGGAGTCGCACAAACAGCGGGCGTAGAAGCTCTGCTCTAAAAACCTTTTTCAGAATAGTTAAGTTCGTCTGACAGCAAGCCTGACTGAGTCCTGTTAGAGACGTCTCGGTAAATAAATGAATCGGTGTATATCGGCAAATCGCACTCTTGAGATTTGTAATGTTGGCAATATCCACATAATTGGTTTTTTAACCTCGCACAAAATGCAGGTCAAACACTAATTTTTCATGTTAACGACGAAATCACGCGCGATGTCCCGAATTTCAACGTGTATTTTTCTTATGTCTGCGGCAGTCACTCGACCAAGTTTCTTGAAACTTGGTAATGTGGAGTATATGGCTTCCCGAAACGAGAATGTACGCACTTCACTTTTGCCATATAAGAACTTGGTAAAACACGTTAGATGCCGTGAATATTGTAGCGTGGTTGTGACGTGGACCCAGACAGCAGCCGGTATGTCCGAGATAAGCCTCTTTATTTGGCCGAACTTATGGCCGAGAAACCCAAAGTCAGACTACAGCAAAAACGCCACACAGCGATAGCGGTGAACGGGGCGTCGACTGTCGATTATCTGATCGGTGGCAAGGCACGGCGGCATTTATACATGCGTCAAACATTAGAGCATCTTCACTGGTGGCCACGTTTGTTCCATAGAATCAACTCAGCTGTTCGTGTTTGCGCAGGAGCAGATGGAGCTCAGGGCGTCTCGACGAAACGTTGAGGACGCCAACGAAGGCGAGATCTTCCAGGAGGTACGCCTGGATGACAATGGCAACATGGAGGAGACACCCATCACTGGTAACGCTGGCGTTGCGTCCACAGCAATGTTGGATGCTTGGCGAGTTTGTTAAAGTCACGTTCCCCAAAGCCCTATTTACATCAAGTAATATCCTTACGTGAAGGCCACCAGCCCTTCTTTCCCTCAACGAGCTTCTCGACGTTGAGATAGTTATATACGAAACTACCCAAAGAGGAGGATTAGTTGCTTCCCTCTTCCTTAGTTCAAATTAATGTCTGTAGCCGGTGGATGGAAGCACGATGTGATACAGACATTGGGCGCGATAAGGGAGTGCGTTTCGAACTGCCAAGGAACATGCTCGAATGCGCTAGAGTGCGATGGCCGCGGAGCTCAGCTTAATGACGATTTCCGCCGACTGATTTGTGGGGCACGAAATTGTTACATAGTGAGTGTTACGTTACTTATACTGTAGGAACGAATGGGGAAGAACGCACTCGTCGGAGGAGAGGGTCGGAAACACGCCATTCAGTCGCAAACACGTTCTGCAGGGCGAGCTCTCGCACCGGCCTTCATGCACTGTCTTAGGGTTAGAGCGTGTAGAGTTGCGCTTCGTAATTCACGTGCATTTTTGAATTGTATTTGAAATTTATTCGAAATTGAAATACAAGTGGTGAATCGCATGTGCTAGTTGATTGGAAATACAAAAGGAGGTCGCATAGGAAGTTGCTTTGCAACTGTTAGGTTTACAAGAGCGCGCTGCAACTCGACGTGCCCATTGCACGGACAGAAATTGAGTGCCCACACATGCTAGCCGACGTTTGGAAATGCGAGCCTACCTTTGTCAAAGACGACTTGTAGTTCTCGGCATGGGTTTTTCTTGCAGGTGGAAAACATTGTGACACCAACTGAAGTGACGTCCATGGCTACGTACTGCTCCTGAAGGAAAAAAAAATGCCCTAAAGGCACCGCCATGTTTGTATAAACAGGGCTACACATAAGCAGGAGTGTTTAATGTATCTGCGCTAAGTATGTCACTTCCAAGTCTTTTAACGATGATAAAAGAGATCTCGAGCCGAGCCATTATGTCCAACTTAAGGCGAAAACCTTAACATTAGTCATCTTTATTTTTTAATAATGTATCATTTATTAATCATAGTTATAATAAATATAAACAAATTGATAATTAGCGATGTATCATACTCGGGTCTGAAAATCCGTCCGTCGGTTTCTTGGAATGGTGTCAGCTGTGACCTTTACCCTTCACACACTCTCAGCAATCACGAGATGGCACTGCGGCGCATAGCAATGGTTACACCTCCGCAGCTGTGGCCTCTCCTTCCTACACTACTTTATCAATCACGTGATTGCTGAGTGCAAAAACAAAAAATAATATGAAAAGACATGGCCTAGTCAGCCAAATGAACAGACGCTTTCGCCGAACGCACGTTCGAATTTCTGAAGTGTAATTTTTATGGAGAGAACTCGTCATGCAGAAATCCGTTGCAAACACGATAAGAACACGACAACTTAGACCGATCAAGGCACCTCTGAAGTAATCTCGTTCCGTGCAGGCAAGCTAATTTCCGGCGACGACAAAGCAAGCGGGGCGCTGCGCATTCCGACGGCGGTGATGTACTCGTTCGGCGTCGTCATGCTGCTGTCGTCGTGCGTCATCCTCGTGTCGCTCTTCTACATCATGTCGGCGGGCCGGCCCTTCTCCCCGCGCGACAAGCCGCTGCCCAAGCCGGAACCCACGATGACCATCAAGCTGCGCGTGGCCGACCTGCCCGAGAGCTTGCTGGGAGCGCTGCGTCAGCGGGGGGCCGGACCAGGTGCAGCCAACGGGTCGGCGGCCGCTACGGCACCAGGTGGGCGCAGCCCAACGTTACTAGATATCTAGTAACGTTGGGTGCAGCCGTAGGGGTACACATTGAGATAATAGGGAGCGTAGGGGACACTGCAACTCAGGGTAGGGGGCACTGCGACTCAGGGGGGGGGGGAGGCGCGAAGTCCACCCCATACATTGACAAAATAGTGAAGGAGGCCGCTGGGACGAACCTTCGCCCATCCCCCCTGAAGGGGAAAAGTGCGCACGCAAATGGGTACAGTTTTTTTTTTATTTATTTACATGACCTTCCACAGCCCCCGAGAGGCGTGTGTAAGAGGGGCGGTAAAGATTATACGTGATATTGCTACACATCCAAACACCCCCCGCTCGGCTGTACTGCACGAACTTCACGACGTTCCCTCTGCCGGTCACCTCGGCGTGTCCCGCACATACGACCGGATTCACCGTCCCTTCTATTGGCCAGGTCTCGCACGCTCCGTTAGAAGATACGTCACCGCGTGTGAAGAATGTCAGCGCCGCAAAACACCATCGACGCTTCCGGCTGGGTGCCTTCAACCGCTCCACATTTCTTTTGAACCTTACTTTTGCGTCGGCTTGGACTTACTCGGCCCCTTTCCCCTGTCTTCTGCTGGAAACAGGTGAATAGTTGTGGCCATAGACTACGTCACAAGCTATGCCATCACACGAGCCCTTCCAACAAGTTGCGCCACAGACGTCACTGATTACTTCTACGCGACATGATCTTGCAACATGGTGCTCCACGCCAGCTGCTTACGGACCGAGGCCACACATTTCTATCGATAGTTATAGCGGAAATCTTACGCTAATGTGAAACGCGCCAAAAGATCACTACGCCGTACCATCCGCATACAAATAGCTTCACGGAGCCTCTGAAACGAACCCTAACCGACATGCTTTGAAAGTACGTTTACTCAAACCAATCTGACAGGGACCTCACTCTACCATACGTGACATTTGCGTGCAATTCTTCGCGCCATGACACAGCTGGTTATTCTCCATTATTCCTGTTGTTCAGCCGCGAGCCCACATTGCCTCTCGATACAGTCATTCCGTTGTCATCAGCTCCGACCACAGAATATACTACAAATGAATGTACAGAAGCAAAGAAAAGCACGAGGAAGAAGAAAAAAATTACCCGCAGCTTCCCTCGGGGGAACACTGAGGAGGATGCGGAGCATATAATTGGTTAACGGGGTGTTAAAGTGCGACTTACTTGGGTCGATGGCTAAATTGGTTAACGTGGTTGTGAAAGGGGGTGTTAAATTGCGACTTACTTGGGTCGATGGCTAAATTGGTTAACGTGGTTGTAGGAGGGGGTGTGAAATGAGTGAACACGTACACACGTATGCGAAAGGACGGCGCTGGTCGAAGGGACGTCGATCATTGTGTTTGTGGATTCGTTGGAATTCATTTCACCGCGACCTTGGACGTCGACGCGCCGTACAAACCAACCGACGAGCGGCAACTGAGCGAGCGAGCGCCGACCTTGAGTATATATACAGCGCGGCGGCGCATGCACTGTCAGCTGTTGAATGTTCTCGAAGGAGAAGCGCGCGCGCGGCACAGATGGCGACGGCGCGACGGCGCATGCGCTGTCAGCTGTCGAATGTTCTCGAAGGAGAAGCGCGCGTGGCACAGATGGTGGGCGACGGCGCGACGGCGCATGCGCGCGCGTCAGCTGTCGAATGTTCGAGAAGCGGTGCGGACGGCGCGGACGGCGCGGACGGCGCACTACAAGGCGCGAGTATAAGATGCTTCCGCATCTAAAAAAAAACATTGCTAACAGTCATATTGGCACAGATGATTATGAAAATGCGCCCCACCGCGGTGGTCTAGTGGCTAAGGTACTCGGCTGCTGACCCGCAGGTCGCGGGTTCAAATCCCGGCTGCGGCGGCTGCATTTCCGATGGAGGCGGAAATGTTGTAGGCCCGTGTGCTCAGATTTGGGTGCACGTTAAAGAACCCCAGGTGGTCGAAATTTCCGGAGCCCTCCACTACGGCGTTTCTCATAATCATATGGTGGTTTTGGGACGTTAAACCCCGCAAATCAATCAATCAATTATGAAAATGCGGCACAGCACTTTTCGGTGCATAAATAATTTGTAAGTGTGGGGCAGAAGTTTGAGTGGTCTTGCTCTGACTCAAGATCTTGGAAGAGCCAACTTGCTGAAAGTGTCAGTATTACCCTATATGCGTGATAAGCTAAAGCTGTTATAAAGTTGGCTCGAAGTTAGATGTGCTAGTTTAAGGTGAACGGATGACATCATGCTGGTGTGGATGAGTTTGTGGAATAGTGATCACAGTGAAATGTCGCAGTGGCTCGACTACAAGACTGTTTAATCCGTGTTGCGCTGGATGGGTAGCTGTAACTAGTGCGCGCTATGAATGGACTAGCTCTGTTGTGTATAGATTCTAACTTCTCTATGAGGTATTGTTAATATTGTGACCAAATGGAGGAGGCGAACTCGAGTTGAGGACGAATTAGAGCAAGATAAGCCGGTTTACGTACACCGGAGGGAGCACTCTATAGGTTATGGCGCAGAAAATCTAATGATCATGAAGTGTTAGCACAGGTGGAAGTAATATGTGTGGATCAAGATAGTGTAGAAGTTAAGTTTATGCGGAAGTACTTGTAATGCACAGTTCGTTCTACAATGCTATTATCAATTATGTATTGACCATTAATGTTATCACATTTGCAACTAATGGTGATTAGTTTGCATATGGAAACATTTATTGTCATCTGCCATGTTTTGCTCCACCCATTAATACGCTCGAGGTCTTTTTGAACAGTGAGGTGATCGCTATTGTTGCGGATGGGACGGTAGATAACGTTGTCATCAGCAAATGTACGCATACATGAGGATAAGTTGTCGGGCAGGTGATTATAATGTAAACGAGAAAAAGTAGGGGTCAAGAACACTGCCGTGTGGAACACGAGAGAAAAGGTAACAAAGTAATGAAGAGCTAGCGATAGTGTGTTCTTGCCAAAGACGAGTGTTAAATTGGCCGTGTTGGGATATCGCCACAGCGAATTCTTAACAGCGCAAAAGACTAGGAAATTTGACCGAAGAGAGGACACAGATCGTTGCTTGGAAGCGAATATTTCTTTGTAAACACTGTACATTAAATGCAGTTGCATAATCGCCCAACATCCCCCGCGTGACACACAAGCACTTGCCACTCAACACATGACTGCTACCGATGTGTTATCAGGGAAAGCAACAGAACGCTTGCTGACTCCTTCATTACAAAAACAAACAAACAAAAACTGTTCTGTGCTTCGATGACTTCGCGTATAGAGCCATCTGACAATGCACTTTGCGACATTGTTGTGGTATGAAAACTTCGATTCCCGCTGTACTTGCTCTAATCTGTCCCCTCGTGTTTTTGCAGTGTTTAGATTTGGTAATCTTGTCAAAGAGAACATATTTCCCCCCCACCATGACAGTTTAGCGGCTAAGGTGCCACACCGCTTAGCTGGAGGACAGGAGTTCGATGCCCGCCAAGTGGCCAGGGCCGGATTAACAATGCGGATGGCATGGTTAAAAAAAAAAAAGGTGGGTCCCTTCCCTATCGCCCGGCCACCCTATTTCTTTCCCGCTTTGTCATCTGGTCATGCTTGAGACTTGACGCTTTTTAGATTTAGCTGCAAAGAACAGAAACAATATATTTTTGGGACTCTCCGGAGTGTTTTATATCACCTGTGCGTATTCTTTCGTGCGGAGCATGTGGAGAGATTGTCATCGTAACGATTAACTATATCAGGAGACGAACACACATAGACCGCATAAGGATTTGTCTGGTTAATTGGATCATACTGGAAGAGGACTAAACTGCGCGAGAGATCAAGACGAAAAAAAGAAGTGCATACTGCTCGTAGAAGGGCAGTCCAATCATTGTGTATGTTTCTTCATTCGTCTTAACCTATAGCGTTGTGTGAAGGAGTGCATACTGCTTGTAGAAGTGCAGTCCAAGCACCGTGTGTGTTTCTTCCATTCGTCCTAACCTATAGCGTTGTTTACCCTTATCGGGGAGCGCCTTTGTGAAAAATAGCTTCCTCTATCTGCTTCAGCTTCATTGATTTGGTTGCCGGCTTGCGAGCACTGCCTAAGTTGACAGGTGGGCTATTTTCCGAAACGGTTCGCACGTACTTACAGTCAATACGCTGCCAACCGTCTAGCTACTTTTTATTTCATACAAGAAGACACATTTGAGCTTATCTAAGGCAGAATTGAACGCGGCAGCGGTGTTAGCTGTACTCAAACAAACTGCGCGCCTCCGCTCGGCTCAGAGAATTAAGCATCAAGTTCACATGAAACGCCCGTGGTTGCTTGATATGCAGGGCATTTCGTAAAAGCTCATAAGTGATGGTCGGTTTTAACACCATCACAAGAACGCTGAAGCAATTGCGGTGAGAGTCGGCTGGCGGCCAGATACAGGATATAAGTTGTAGATATTTCCTGTGCACAACCTGGAGCAAGTGATGGTCTTTTGAGGTTTCCTATATGACCACCAAGCAGGAATTAGGACACAACGGCATTGCCAGAAGCGAAGAATCAAACCATTACTCATTCGGAGTCCTTGCATAATCAGGAAGTTGGTTCCGTGCCATTTCATAGTCAATTGTTTAAACTCTAATGAAAGCATACTACAGCATGCATATGCGTCAGCTTCATACCGGTTATTTTCATTCAACGCATTAAACTATATTTCGAAAAACCACCCTTAATGCGCCTTCGCATTGCGTGTTGGACCGTAACTGCTAAAATCTTTGTGAGCCTGCACTATGTGTGCATCAGCTGGATCAGCTTCTTTCATCTGGGAGAAAAAAAGGTTCTTACCACAGGCTGCGGAAATATAAGCTGATTTCAAGTTATGCACGTTATGCAACGAACGACCTCTTGGAAGTGTGTATATTGATTATTGAATTAGGTGGTCTGTTTCTATCAGGGGAATTCAGCAGAAGAAATAAACGTTTTCGAACAAAACAACGAAGTCGGCCATTTTTTTTTCTGGCCGTTGGGGGGGGGGGGCTAAAACCGGAAGGCCTGGTTCATTTGAACCCTTTGAATCCTGGATAATCTGCCCACGTACGTGGCGGCCGTGTTTAAAATGGGGTGGAAGAAAAAAAAAGACGCTGTGTCATTTACTATCGGGAGTAATATGATTGGGAAGACGTGAGCGAATGGCTAATTGATTGATTGATTGATTGATATGTGGGGTTTAACGTCCCAAAACCGCTATATGATTATGAGAGATGCCGTAGTGGAGGGCTCCGGAGATTTCGACCACCTGGGGTTCTTTAACGTGCACCCAAATCTGAGCACACGGGCCTACAACATTTCCGCCTCCATCGGAAATGCAGCCGCCGCAGCCGGTATTTGAACCCGCGACCAGCGGGTCAGCAGCCGAGTACCTTAGCCACTAGACCACCGCGGTGGGGGCGTGAGCGAATGGCTAGTACTTTCGAATATCGATTCAATGATGCTCGGATGGCGTTCAGTGTTCAGAAATTCAGTGTAGAATGAGACACAACGGCTGTCACTACCAACACGCGTCTGTTTTAACGGCACGCGGAACGTATACCAGATACCTGCACTTCGGGACATACGCAACTCATCTCCGCGAGCGGCTGATGGCACGCAAGCAGTTGCCACTTTACAGAGTGCCAACAGTTAGCAGGAGTACGGCTTTCTTTGAACTTTGGCTCAGGAATCACTCCACATCACGCCTGATGCGATTGGCCATGCAGTCACTCGTTCCCGCTAAAATCGCTCGAAATAGTACTTGGATGCAAAGAGTGTCCTCTAAGTACGCTAGCAAGAACTCTGATGCCAGTGTATATGGGAGCTGCAATGTACAGTGCCTCAGACAGCATGGCAATTGATGGACAGTACACAGATTTTTCTATCTTCGTTCTCTTGGCTCCGTTTGGATTGCATGGCCTGAATCTGCTTGTCGCAAGACGAAGTTCAGCAAATGTTCAGCAGTTGACCTTTCTAGACTAGCGATTTCAAATAAGCTCACAAAGTTCGGAGCACTTCGTTCTCTTCCTTAAAACAAAATTAAAACGAAGCAATAAACGAAGCCGCAAGTGAGCTTGAAGCTCGCAAGCACGAATACCGGGCAGATCCGTGTACTGCCCATAATTCCCATGGTAGCCGAACGAGTGCAGCGCCTGAGTTTCCTCTTGTAAATATTGTAGGAGCATGACTCTATGCTTGCACGTCGGTTTGATCACTCCCAGGGAATTCCGCAAGGTGGTGGCCAAGTATAATAGAAAAAAGTTGTCCCCCTTTCGTAATAATAATAATAATAATAATAATAATAATAATAATAATAATAATAATAATAATAATAATAATAATAATAATAATAATAATAATAATAATAATAATAATAATAATAATAATAATAATAATAATAATAATAATAATAATAATAATATAATAATAATAATAATAATAATATAATAATAATAATAATAATAATAATAATAATAATAATAATAATAATAAAGCCAGAGCTTTGCCACAAAGGCGAAGCAATGAACGCGATAGCAACAATTTGAAAGGTCATGGTGCAGAATGGAACCCGATCGACACGTGTCCCACGTTTCTCGCGCACAAATTACGCACGAAACGTACTCACAGGTACGGATGCACGCAAACAAGCGTCTCATTTGTTACTTCGCCGAGTCTGAAAAGCGTGCACTTTTCGCCAACGGAGATTGCAATGAGTGCAATGACCTTTGCGCGCCCGGTAACTACAGCAGAACCGTTCCACGTAAAGCCCGAGGCCAGCCAAGCCGTACGATCCTCCCCTCCTCGCCACCGCGAGATAAGGGCGCGCGAGGAGTGTAGCTTCCCTTCTTTAAGCCGGGCAAACTACGCGTCGGAGATTTGAGCGGGCGCCGCTGCGCGATGTGGCGACGTGCGCCCATTGTGCCATCTTTCTGGTAATGCCGAAAACACAGCAGCGGCAATTGGTAGATATAAATAGCCTGCCGTTTCAAAGATAAAGAGCGTTCTTCGGGGTGGCTCAGTGGTTAACCCCTCGCTTTGACTACACAAAGGTCCCACGTTCGAATCTGCGCGACGGAGTGATCTTTTCTGGATTGTTTGTTCTTTCTCGCAACTACACATATATAAATACGTATACATATACGGTGCATCACATCGACGTCGATGGCGGTGGCAAAATACAGGCGAGAGTGTTCATAAATTGCTTTTGCAGTAATATTGTCGTTGTTTAATGTCCCAGAACCCTCATATGATTAGTCCCCCTTTCGTTTGTAGCGAAAATTGATGGTGACATTCATCCTTGCTGGGAGCTCTTACTCTGGGGTGGGAGTGCCCCATACCAGACGCCTAAGTTAAGGATTAGGGTTGCCTCTAGTTTTTAAACGTTTTAAGTGCAGAGTACTTTAGGGCCCGGGCTGTCGTATGTTGTTGTACGCTATGATCACTTGGCGTAACGCAGGCAAAATCAAAGAAAGTGAGACGCAGAATGAGAAAGAAAAGAGAAAAACATGAAAAAATAGAAATAAAGAAAGCACAAAAATAGCACTGTATCTGCATGTTACACTGCAAATGTCGTCGAAAGATCTTGCGTCTGGAGAAAGTGAACAAAACGTTTATTTGATGTTCTGCGCAAGAAAATCGGTGAATGGTATTATGGAGGTGCTGTGTTAGAGTGCCTCGAGCGTGCAGCGGAGGCGAACGAGCGCATCAAGTGTCACACCGGTCCCGTTTATTAGAGAGGCGATCGCCGGGCTAATTCCAAGAGCCGAAGTATCGGCCCCCCGAACCGCACCACGAAAGCGTGGACAATTTAGAAGTGGTCCTTTTTGGCGCGCCAGCGGACGCCGGCTGTGGCCCAAAGAACAAGTCAGAGCCGAGAGTTGATAAACAAACAAATTATATTCTCAATAATGGCAGATCGAAAACAATACACAAAAATGCACACTCCACAATAGTTGCATACAATATGTCACCAATCAAACCAATCAATCAACGTACTACACAATACAATCAGCCACACTTGAAACAACGGACACGGACAACAATAAGAGCTACAATGCAGTCGCATACATTGAACAACCAAGACACTTAAAGACTAAAGAGATAGAAAACCTATTCAGTCCAAAGTTCTTGGAACCAAAGTCGAGATGATACTCTTCCGAGAATCACTCACTCAAAGTCCAGCGTTGTTGTCGTTCCGCAGCCCTCGAAGTTTCTCTTCCAGGAAACCTCCCGTCTTCAATTGGCCACTCTTCAAACTTGAACTTCTTCGCCGGAACACGTCGGCTTCACACACGCAGCTGTAGCCACGCGTCCTCGCTCAATAGCGGTAAACACACGCTCTTGCCTGTAGCTCGAGCCTTCACCCACTGGTGCAAATCCTCTTCATCTCCGGCTTCGTCCCTACGGACCAAAAACCTTCGCCGACAACACGGCGGAATCCCTACGCGCTCTGGCGCTCGCTTCCGTCTCCTCCTGCTTTCTCGTCTCGGTCGCTCGATTAAATACCTTCCGCGCCACCTTCCAGAAATTTCTCGTCATTTCGTCGGCGCGATAAGCAGCGAAGGCTGGGGAGAGGCGAGACGGTTTGTCTGCCCTCCGCGTCGGATGACTCAGCTCGGTCTGACCCCGCCCCGTTCGTTCTAGAAAAATCGCGGGCTTGCTCGGCCGCCGCTGTGGGGTGAGGAGGATCATCGCTTCGCCGCTTCCGAGAGGAGAGGCGTCGCGCGCCCGGGGAGCCCTGGATGTTTTCTTTTTTTTTGACCTCGCGGCGTTTCTCCCGCCCGTTGTCGCAAGAATTTGGCGGCGCGCTCATTTTTAGCGCTCGTTCTGTGACACTGCCCCCCACTTTAAGAATATTATCTCATAATATTCAAAACCACACAAACGAGCGCGAAAAGTCACCACACACTCTCACAGACTGTAACACAATCCGTCGCTCGTGACACGTCACATTCACAATATATCACTTAATACAATTGTACATTGTAATTCAATTACACGACACGTGAAAAACACAACCACAAGCACATGAGTAACAACACTCCACCACACATTCCCAATAATACAAATGTACAAAGTTCTCTCATTACAACAATGGTCCAACACTATACATCACATCACAGCACAACACTTTGACACTTGTGACACAGGATAACACAACGTTAACACAACATATGGCACTCAACACTGCCAAACACATTCTGATTCGACCTCAGCACTTATCCTGAGTACTTCGAACAGCGCTTGCGCCCCTTTTTGCGGTGCTCGCTCGATCTCTTCTTGTGCTTCCACGTTCTTTTCGGCGAGCCTTTCCAAAGACGATATCTGAGGCGTCGTCTCAGCCACAGTTGGCTCTTCCGACACCGTTAACGCGTCATTCCATTCGACGGGTCCTGTCTGTTTATTTACCCGCTTGATCATACCTCTACATTTTGCCCGGCTGGCCAACTCCGTCTCCTTTACACTGTCGGTCGGTTGAGGTCGTACCGACGTAAGTCCGGTTGCTCGGCCCGTGAACTGATTCGACACGATCGTCTTCTCCTTCGCTGTCTCCTGCGCCGCAGCTTCACCTTGGGCTCTAGTGAGATCCGTCACGGGATGCTCCTCCACTGTATCTCGCGGCCGCTGTGTTGGCGAGGGTTCTATCTTCGGGTCTTCTCCCAAAAATTCTGGATCACTTGGCCCTCGCGCCCCGTCGATGTTTCCGATGACAAGGTCATACAGGGGGGTCGTCATGCATAACGCAGTAACCTTCCCGCTGAAGTACGGGGTTTCAACCTCAATTTCTGCTTCGGGAAGCATCCGGACTGTACGGTCAATTAAGCAAACCGGTTTCGTTTTGCCTGTTAACTCACTTTCCCGTACCAAATTTCTCCGCACGATAACCGTGGAGCTACCGGTGTCTCTTAGAACCGTAATCTTCTTGCCCGCAACCTTTCCAGGCAGTGCTGGCATTCCTTTCGTAACACCGGTTGGCTGTTTTGACATTACAGCACCCACAATAGGAATTTTCTCCCCATTTTTCAGCTCTACGAATCCATCGGTGACGGCATTATTACCGGATTTCGGTGCCGCTTGCACACAGGATACCTGGTGAGTTTGACTCACTCCGTTTCGACATGCGTCTGCTTTGTGCCCAGTCTGACCACACTTAAAACATTTTACTACCGTAGGGCTCGTAAAGATCGTTCGACAGTTTTTCGCGCGATGACCCACTCGGTTGCACAAAAAACATCGCGGAATGCTCTCTGGTGCACGCTTCTTTTCTTCGGGAGCCAATTTCTTCGAATCATCGGGACAGTCCTTCTTTACCTTGGCCAAATTAGTGCCACCTTGCGCTTCCAAGAATTGATCAGCCAATTCAAGCATGTCTTCAAGTGAGTCAGCCTTCTCTCTTTTAAATACAGTGACAGGCTTGGGTGGCAACTAGTAAGAAATTGTTCTCTAATTAGCAGCTCTCTAAGCTCATCGTACTCCTGCGCTGTCCCTGAAAGTTCAATCCATCTGTCGAAATAATGGCAAAGTCGGGCGGCATACTGCGTAGCCGTCTCACCATCAGCTGGCTTTCCTGTCCTAAATCTGTCCCGGAATCCTTCCACAGTGAATCTAAATCGCTTCAACAAAGCAGCTTTCACCTTTGCGTAGTTGGCTGCATCGGTCGGCGTCAGCCTACCGTACACACTGAGTGCTTCACCACTCAAGCAAGTACTCAAAGCAGTTGCCCATTGATGTTCCAGCCAATTCTGGCTCCTCGCAATCGTCTCAAATCGGTGAAGGTACGCGTCAAGGTCGTCCTTCCTTTCATCAAACGCTACGAGCAGCTTGCTTGGGTTCAAGCGGAAGCCGTGATCTTCCCGTTCGCTGCTTTCAACTCTAGCTTGGACGGGAGTTTCGCTTCGCTGTTGCAAACGGAGCCGCTCGAGTTCCATCTCGTGCTGCCGCTGCCGTTCCCTTTCAGCCATCTCCGCTTCTCTTTCTTCTCTCGCCCTTTCGGCTGCCAACTTTTCTCTCTCCAGCTCCAACTTCAATTGCTGCTCTCTTTCTTCCTTCAGCTGTCGCTCTTTTGCCTCTCTTTCTTCTTTCAGCTTTCGCTCCTTTGCTTATCTTTCTTCTTTCAGCTGTCGCTCCTTTGCTTCTCTTTCTTCTCTCGCCCTTTCAGCGGCCAGCCTTTCTCTCTCCAACTCAGCTGCCTTTTCTTCCTAGGCCCTCTCTGCCGCCAACCTCTCTCTCTCCACCTCAGCTTCTTTTTCCGCTTTGGCTCTTTCGACCGCCAACCTCTCTTTTTCCAGCTCGGCTGCTTTTTCTTCTGTGGCTCTCTCTTTTTCTTCTTTTTCCTTCTGGGTGACCCACTTCCGTAGTTCGGCGCCAGAAAGACCCATCTTTTCACCAAGAGCAACTAACTTTTCGAGATCCATGGTGTCTCGCAAATAAAACCTTGCCGCGTGCAAAAAGTATCTGCCTAGATCAGTCTATCGGAGCACTCCCCTGCACTCGTTAACGAGAACACTGAACAACACACAAAATCGTTCCGATAGCACTATCAACAACTCGAGGCTCCTTCTCACTACTTTGGACACACTGTGCACCAAAAGGTCCTGTCGCGGACGCCAGATTAATTGTCACACCGGTCCCGTTTATTAGGGAGGCGATCGCCGGGCTAATTCCAAGAGCCGAAGTATCGGCCCCCCGAACCGCACCACGAAAGCGTGAACAATTTAGAAGTGGTCCTTTTTGGCGCGCCAGCGGACGCCGGCTGTGGCCCAAAGAACAAGTCAGAGCCGAGAGTTGATAAACAAACAAATTATATTCTCAATAATGGCAGATCGAAAACAATACACAAAAATGCACACTCCACAATAGTTGCATACAATATGTCACCAATCAAACCAATCAATCAACGTACTACACAATACAATCAGCCACACTTGAAACAACGGACACGGACAACAATAAGAGCTACAATGCAGTCGCATACATTGAACAACCAAGACACTTAAAGACTAAAGAGATAGAAAACCTATTCAGTCCAAAGTTCTTGGAACCAAAGTCGAGATGATACTCTTCCGAGAATCACTCACTCAAAGTCCAGCGTTGTTGTCGTTCCGCAGCCCTCGAAGTTTCTCTTCCAGGAAACCTCCCGTCTTCAATTGGCCACTCTTCAAACTTGAACTTCTTCGCCGGAACACGTCGGCTTCACACACGCAGCTGTAGCCACGCGTCCTCGCTCAATAGCGGTAAACACACGCTCTTGCCTGTAGCTCGAGCCTTCACCCACTGGTGCAAATCCTCTTCATCTCCGGCTTCGTCCCTACGGACCAAAAACCTTCGCCGACAACACGGCGGAATCCCTACGCGCTCTGGCGCTCGCTTCCGTCTCCTCCTGCTTTCTCGTCTCGGTCGCTCGATTAAATACCTTCCGCGCCACCTTCCAGAAATTTCTCGTCATTTCGTCGGCGCGATACGCAGCGAAGGCTGGGGAGAGGCGAGACGGTTTGTCTGCCCTCCGCGTCGGATGACTCAGCTCGGTCTGACCCCGCCCCGTTCGTTCTAGAAAAATCGCGGGCTTGCTCGGCCGCCGCTGTGGGGTGAGGAGGATCATCGCTTCGCCGCTTCCGAGAGGAGAGGCGTCGCGCGCCCGGGGAGCCCTGGATGTTTTCTTTTTTTTGACCTCGCGGCGTTTCTCCCGCCCGATGTCGCAAGAATTTGGCGGCGCGCTCATTTTTAGCGCTCGTTCTGTGACATCAAGTCACGTCACACGTGAGACATGAGCGCTATCTAGTAGTAATCTTGGAAAACGGGGTGCGTGCCCGTCTCTGAGGTGATAAGGTGTAGAAAGCAAGGCTACGGGTAGGTGCCACTATCGTGTCGTCTTAGCAAAGCGTTGGAAACATTTGCCTTTTCGTGCAAGCGTTGCATGGTCAGCGCAGCGTGATAAACACTACGGTCCTTAGAATTACTTATGTATACCTTTCAATTGAAAAGACACACAAAGAAAATATTGACTTGTTATGGTGCCTCAGATATGCACAATAATTGCTTTTTTATTGACAATCGCACAAGCATGAACGCTGAATCTTGACCAATATCGGTGGGCGCTGTGGATTGGGTTGGCCGTTTGGGGTATCGTCTGGTGTCTTTTAGGGTACCCTTAAGGGTGGACAAATAGACAATTGTACAGACAGACAAGCAAAAGTTTTGCGTCGAAGATCCGTAAGAAAACTATCGTCTTTAAAAGGTATAGAGCACGAAAGAAAGAGAGAACAGAAAAGAAACGAAGAAGGCTGGCCAGCTCCGCATCGACTTCAGGCTTGTCATCACTTGTGCAAAGCTTCCTTAATTTTGAATATGAAATATGATAGCTGCAGTGTATATGTCGCGCACTTGAAGGTAAAATGCTGTGAGTATGAGGACATGGTCACATGGAAGGGTACGGGAAAGGCAAATCCCCATGGAATGGTCCCCGTACCCTTCGATGTGATGTTTCCTTTGCCACGCAGCTTAGCCTTTTACTTTCTCCAACGTTCAACACTATATAGCAAATAACAAGTTTTACCATGTGTGACGTTCATTTTCAATGTGACTACAGGCAGTAACCCCAGCCGTGGTCAAGGCGATGGTCGGCGCCACTCACCAGCAGCGCCCCCACTGCTTGCCGGGAGCGACCGTCGTGCCATGATGCAGCGCCCGGGTGAACCGAAGATGTCAGCCCAGATATACGGTGACAGCCAGATATACGGTGACAGCTCCTTGGCCGAAGAAGGCAACTCGCACGTGGGAAGAGTCGTCCCTGGGTCTTTTAGCAGTGGCGCCAAGGAGATAGTCGTCATCCAGAGCCCAATTTGCAGCCAAGTGTGGGAAAGCCAACGCGTCGACTGCCATCCCGAGGCGGCCCCGAATCTCGAGTCATGCCGGTGAGTCGAACTCTTCAATACATTCTGTTCCGACAGCTGTGGTACAGGTTGTAGAAACGATGCTTAAAACACGTGTTTTGGAATCGCTGAGACTAAACAACCTTTAGCTTTGTTATATATCACCAGTGACTCACTTCGTACTCCTTCCATAAACAGCGTGTGGCAGAATCGGCTAAGTAGCTATTACCACGTCTCCGGCACTTGCATGTGGGCAGGACATTCAAAAGTTTGTGGTCACACAAATGTAGCGTGCGTCAGAGCGTTCTGCTCTTAATTTTGATCGCAAACTTGTGGGTACCTGGATTGTGCGTAGCTGTCACTCTTTTCCTGCAACATATAGTACGCTGTACTGTATAGGAAAAGAGGAAGCCATTCACGATGGCCACGCGTTACAGAGGTTGTCGATTGACGGTGCCATAAACTGAGGCCAAAGTGCAAACAAAGAAAAACTTAGTGAAATCTGGGTAATTAAAGTGGATTGAGGGTAATTAGTGGAGTTAACCTAACCTAACCTAATCTAATGCTGTGGTGTCTTCTCATCACCGGTAATTAACTCTTTTGTGTGTTACCTCTTGAGTGTAGTCGTTACCTATCGAGTCTAGCGAATAATATCCAACAGCCGGACAAAACGAGATCTCCGAATTAGTACCTTTGATTTCACGAAATCGTGTGGTCACAGAGTGCGCGGCTGCTGCTTCGAACCCGTGAACGCGTCCTCCGAGAACTTGGAGCCCGGCTTCCAGCTGCCACCGGCCTGCTTTTACCCGGCCAACTACCTGGGCTACAAGGTGGACTCCATTCAGCGGTCCCCAACGAAAATCGTGGCGCGTGCCGTGCGTGTCACTCCGTCCGGCCTTCCGGACGAAATTCGCGCCATCCAGGTGGAAGTGACCAACTACAATGACAACACTGCCCGCATCAGGGTACGCACATACGCGACCACGTATGCACACTGGAGCATGAAACTGCGAGCAAAGACACGAGAAACGTCGAATTGAACACAAAAGCTTACTAAGCTTTTGTGTTACTAAGCTTTTGTGAACACAAAAGCTTACTAAGTTTACGAAGTTCGTAACCTAATTCGTAAATCGGGACTCCGCAGCGAGCGAAGTGACCTTCGTGTGCTATGTAACTACGATGCATTCTTCCCGGCGAAAGCACATGGCACACAAACCTCCGCTATCACAATTATATATGGTTATGTAGAAAGAGTTGTTTTATTATTCTAGTAAACATATAAAGTGAATTGATTGGTTAATTGATTGATATGTGGGGTTTTAACGTCCCAAAACTACTATATGATTATGAGAGACGCCGTAGTGGAGGGCTCCGGAAATTTAGACCACCTGGGGTTCTTTAACGTGCACACAAATCTCAGCACACAGGCCTACGGCATTCTCGCCTCTATCGAAATTGCTGCTGCCACAGTCGGGATTCGATCCCGCAATCAGCGGGTCTGCAGCCGAGTACCTTAACCACTGGACGACAGTGGCGGGGCAGTATAGACTAAAATGGAAGACAGGAAAAGATACCCACAAAAGCCCATAGTGGAATACTGCAGCGGGACCCTCGTTTAATACCACTTGAGAAAAAGAAAAAAAAGAAAACAGCGAGCAGTGAAACAAAAACCACGAAACGCATAAATCAGCACTAATATGCAATAGTTATGGTAACCCATCTGACAGGAAAAGTTAGAAACATTATATCGCAACTGTTCTCTCATTAAGGCAGGAATCAAGCTTTCCGCGTGATTTACGTAATCGAAGAATGATTTACAACGGAAACTTTATTTTATTTCAAAAATATTTCCTTTAATGCTTCTGTATAGTGTAGTAGTAAGCCTACTTCATCAAGGCTAGCATACGTGGGTAATAGATAGTAAAAAAAATATGCATTATGTACGCCAAAGTAAACGACTTTGTCGTAAGTTTGACCTAGCGTGACGTTTGTTTCATTTAGCATTCAATTTCAGTAAACTATGACCGCTTGAATGCAGATTGATGCTTTCGCGAACACATTGGTCAAGTATGCTGACCCGAAGCAATATTGTATATAGGCTACAAGTAGTCTCTTTCAGTCATGCGTTAAGCGTAACAGTTCTGTTAACTTTTAATCTGTTTTTACCAAGACAGCGTCGTTCAACGTCGCTGGCCAGTGAAGACAACGTTCCGGCAAGAAAACTGGCTTCAGACAAGTGCCTTTGACAAAGTATTTAGACTTGTTCCTAAATATTTTAACTGTGTTGCATGTGACATGGCTTGGGACGCACACCTTCTTTTAATTCCGTGGCTCGTGTCACAGGTGTACGACCCGAGCGCTGCGCGGTATGAAGTGCCTCTGCCTAACGTGCCTCAGAAGGACCACTACTTCCCTGTGATGTACGAGACCTCGGTCAGCCCGGCAGGAGACGTTGAGATCATCCGGCCAGTGTCTAGGAAAGTTGTGTACGTATCACGCTTTCAGTTGCAACGATTTGAAACGCGAAGTGCATGAGAGAGAGAGAGAGGGATAAAAATGGCAGCATATCCACGGAGTGAATGATGGATAGTGGGGCGAAGCATCCGTCCGTCCATACATGCGTGCGTCTGTGTGGCCGCCTATCCGTCCATCCACCCGTACGTGCGTGCGTCTGTTCGTGCGTCCGCACGTTCATCTGTGCGTCCGTCCCTGCTTTCGTCCATGCGTCCATCCGTCCGTGCAGCCATCCGTGCATCCGTCCATGCATCTGTCTCTGTGTCCGTTCGTCCATCTATTCAACACTCCAAGTACCCCCATCTCGCATCTTTTCATCATATATTCCCCATATAGAAGCACCGCCATCCAGCGGACATTCTAAGGACTGAACGAGAGGAGGCACGCGCACACTTTCTTACGGCTTCCACTTTGTGTCTACTTCCTACCTTTAACCACCTCGTGTTCATGGTGTAAACTAGTTCACTGTATTCATGGCACTGCAGCCCAACGCTCGCTAAACCTTTCTAAAACCAAGGAGGTTATGCCCAGCGAGTATAACGTAGCAACCCTTTCTTGTCTTCTGTGCGTTGTTGAACAATAAAAAATTCGCAGCGTGCGCGTTAACCAAAAGCCACATTTTCCTGTCTCTCATTCCCCATTAGCAGCCATTGACATGTACATTGAGCAGTATTTTTTATTGTTCAACAACGCACAGACGAAGTCTCTCACCGGCACCACCTTGGAGGTCAAAATGTTATACTTGTTACACACTACTACTACGGCTACGAGGGACTAACAGGTGCCGCTATAAGGAGCTTCGCCCCTAAAAAAAAAGAACATGTGCTGTACGTAGACTTCATCCCTTTCAATCACTTGACGACTGACTTTACAAGTATGCACACTCGTGTACTTAGTAACGAACACTCACAAAACAAAACGTGTGCAGAAACACGTTGATGCAGAGTGCCACTGTCATATCAACACACCTTCTCTGTAATCTAGTTGTTAATTAGCTTGAAACACCTTCTGATAAAGCGCTGCTTTGCATAAACTTATTAGGAATGGTTATGTAGTAGTAATATAAGATACCATGAAAACGATCGAGGGTAGAATTAACAAACGTTTTGTTCAGTGCACACGAGCTCATCGTCTCATCCTCTATACCTTGGCAGTGAGTGGAAGGCTTACAGAATCTTAAGAAATCAATTGATTGATTGATAAGTGGAGTTTAACGTCCCAAAACCACCACATGTTTATGAGAGACAACGTAGTGGAGGGCTCCGGAAATTTCGATGACTTGAGGTTTTTTAACGTACACCAAATGAGCATATGGGCCTACACAACATTTTCGCCTCAATCGAAAATGCAGCCACCTCAGCCAGGATTCGATCCCATGACCTGCAGGTGAGCATCCTAAGAAAGGTGCGTCAGGTTGGAATGTGTATGGAGAATAGAAGTAAATTTTATGTAAAGGGTGGTTTCTAAGGTGTAACTTTTTAACATCTTCGCTGACGGGATTCTGCTTATGTCAAGCAGGAGTACTGTCCCTTGAAATGCCTGTAACTGCAGTGTGTAGGAGCATGTGAAGAACATCATGGGAATGTAAACACTTGAATGTTTCCACAGGTTCCACACAAATATATCGACACTGGTGTTCGCAGACCAGTTTCTTCAGATGTCAACGTACATACCGTCCCGTTACGTGTACGGAGTTGGAGATGTCAAGTCACCGTTACTGCGAAGCACGGACTGGCAGAAGATTACCCTCTTCAACGCCGGAAGGTCACCCACGGTGAGATATATTTATTACGGGGCGCCACTCAGTGCACGGTCTGCGGTAAATCTTGGTGACATGGCGCACCAGATAATTTCTGAAGTTATCTTGGAAGCAATTACTCTAGTGGCTATATTGAGACTATGATGAAACAGTTCCACAAGTTTTGCGATCTGTACTGACCACACACGGACGCCACTGCGGCATCTATTTATACCCCAAAGAGCACGATATCAAGATTGCCTAAAAATAAAAGCAGAGCGCATATAAACACGTGACACAAGAAGCAAGTAGACAGGATAGAAGGCTCACTACCAACTGATTTATTTATGAAAGAATTTTGGGAACATACGTCACAAACGCGGCTGCGCACATCGCAAAGCATGCAGCTCATATCAAAAGTAAAGCATATTGCGGCAACCATGGCAACTGAAATTCGCGCTGCCGCAAACACACTGACGTCTGGATGACGCAATCATCGCCCTTCAATTTTATATGCAACGCCTCTAACAGTTCACGTGCAACCATTTCCCTACTGCGTCCCAGCACCTTCAGTTTATCAAACTGAAGGTGCTGGATGCAGTAGGGAAGTTTTCTCTCCACAGTTTTTTCGTAAATAAATCAGTTGGTAGTGAGCGTTATATTGTGTCTACTTGTTTCCTGTGTCCCCTCTTTATTTGCGTTCTATATTTATTTTTATACATGCACCAACTCACTCGGCAACGCATTATATAAATATTGCCCTTTACCACGTCATGGCCCCATAGTTGACGTAACGTCACGAATGACGTCATAGCATTACCGTAAAACTCGACTCGCAAGGAAAGGTGGGACCTGGAGTTGCGCAAGTAAAAGCACTTTTCCTGGCCAACTGAGAGGATCTGTTTTTTACACTGTGCATCAACGTGGTTCGGGCTATATTGTCAGCTTAATTATACGGCCGGAAGCCGATTCGACAGAGACCTGCTTGTCTGCCAATGTTGCCAAACAGGATGTTTGTTCTCATCTCACGTGGCTCGCGCATGTGACTGTTACAGTGGCCTGTTCTGTATGCAGTTTATTCTGTGCAATATCTTTGTTTCAACAGGTGTCAGGTCATCATTTTTTTATTTTTTGTGTCTCTCAATATAATTTCGTACTGAATCTTCTATACGTATGTACGAGAATTAGTTTGACTGTGTAGGCCCGGTTGTAGCAAACTGCCCGTGAAATAACACGTTGTTTATCGTGCCGGTGTTACCGCTCGGGCTTTTTAACGCTATAGCGTTAAAGAGTTCGTTTCGCAGAAATTCTGGTGTCAGCGGCGTCGTTGGTTGTGGGCGAGAAGTCGTCATCCTGTGCGTGACCGAAAATTGAGAAGACGCAAATAAAGTAAATAATAAAAAAACGGCCTAATTGAGGTGCTAACCTGCGTTCTTTGCGTGGCAAGCATGTGTACAGAGCCAGCGTCTGCCCTGAAACAAAGTCAAAATAACTTCCTCTGCTTGGAAATGCAGTGAAAGTAACTTGCGCGGTTTACAAACACAAGCATGTTGTATACATGTTTCACAATGCAACATGTAATGTCGCATTGATAACGCGTGGTACAAGCGTACATCGTGAACGGGCGTCAGAACATGTGATTACCACGACTTCGTGGTTGAAATTGAGCCATCCACAACAAAAACCGCACAAGTTAGTGCACCTTTTCTCTTAGGGCCACGTAAAGGGTTAATAACAAGCTCAAAAACAATTCACGCGTACAATTGCCCGTGATTTAAAGCATGCTACTTATTACACAGAACGCAGCCGTATGCGAAAGCCTCGTCGACACAAACCATTTTGAACTGACCACGCTCTAGGGACAGGATATCGCCATCGCGTTGAACTCTTCAGGGTGAACGTTAAGGGTTCCCCAATTTTTCGTGCTTTTTTTGTGGGGCTGTGAGCTACTCAAGCTTTTTTATACACAGTTTTTTTACACTCCCTTGTATGTGTACGAGAGAAAAAGAAAACTTGACTTGACTTTACTTTAAGCTGTAGTTTTAAATACGCACCGCAGCCACACGTGCATGAAAAGGTGTCGAATATAGCGAGTTCTTTTGTGACCTCTATAAACGCTGCATAGGTGTACTGCTGCGGTACATCTATGAGAAGTTTCGAAGTTCGATTTCAAACTCGAGGTGAATGATCTTGGATAAAGCCAAATACACCAGAGATCTCTCTGAACAACAGATTTGTGGCTACCGATTCAAATGTTGATACTCTTCACGGCTTTGGCATGTCTACGTTGTAACTTGAACTCAGTTATCCGAGTAATGATGAAAAAATAGATGGTGAAGAGACGAACCATTTCATTTAGGCATTGTCTTGGGTGTAAAAATCTAACTCGGCCATATCAGTCCAAACTCTTGCTTTAAGATGTCCCTCTAGTATTTGCTCATGCCGGTGCGAATGAGTCTTTTGTGTTCACAGGAGGGCAAGAACTCGTACAGCAGCCATCCTTTCGTGTTGGTCCACGAGGAAACTGGCGAGAGCTGCGGCATCTTTCTGCTCAACAGTAACGCTATGGGTGAGTGCCAAGTTGGCAGAATGGCGAGGCGCCATCGTCACAACAGCAAAAAGCATCCTTGATAACGAGTTACCGCTATATTTTGTAAGTACAATCGTAATTATGTTCATAACGCAGTGCGTGAATCAACCAGTATAGTAAGGAATTAGAAGATGGTTCACATGGGCATAGCACACATGGTTGAAGGTAACACGAGTTAAGCACCTTGTAAAGAAGCCAGTAAGAGGTTAGCTTGTGAAGAAATGTAGGCTGGTGCTACAGTATTTTTTGTTACTTTGAACCCTTTCGATTGAAAGGCTGGTGGTTTGATTAAAATATACATTTGTTTCAAACATACAGATACATACTCTTTCATATAAATAACCTAGTGAGTTTTCGCTGCATGAACTGCTGAGCAAACTTTTTTTTGGCAGAAAAGGGCTTCTAATGACAGCGTTCCTCTTAACAACGAACCACTCGGTGACTATTCTCCTGGTAGGCTGCAAATTTATGGCCTGGGGCAGAAATGGAATGAACGAGTAGAGTGAGTTGATTTACTCTTTTTTCATTACAATGCGTCGAAATTTAAGACACCTGGTCTCGAACACGATGATTAAGAGCAACGTTAACGCGTCCCGCCTTTCTCCGCTAATGTCGTCAAAAATGCCCACATATTTAGAAGTGGAACGCTCCTGCTTTCGAGCTTACCAGAGCTCTTGTCAGAGTGATTCCCCGAGTAACATCTCGATACTTTTGCCTCGCAGACATCCTGCTCAAGCCGAGTCCCTCGGTCACCTTCCGCACGACCGGTGGGATTCTGGACCTCTTCGTGTTCCTGGGTCCCACGCCGTCCGATGTGGTGCAGCAGTACACGGCTCTGGTGGGACGGCCGGCGATGCCTCCGTACTGGGCGCTCGGTTTCCACCTGAGCCGTTGGGGCTACGCCAGCATCGACGAGGTCAAGGAGACCCGTCGTCGGAACCTGCGGATCGGAATTCCCGTGGAGGCTGTGTGGCTGGACGCTGACTACATGGAGGCTCTACGGCCCTTCACGTACGACAAGGTCCGCTTCGCCGGCCTTCCCGAGTTCGCCCAGGACCTGCACAAGCGTGACATGAAATTCGTCCTGACGCTGGTTAGTATGGCGCCCCCGATTTGATGTGCCTGGGTGAGCTTCACGTCGATATTAGAAGCATTGCAAGGTTTTATCGCGTGCTTCACGTGTACGTTAGAAGCGTTAGAACACAGTTTTTTTTAAAATAAACTAGAGTGGACTCTGGCGCTGCGATCGTTCAGCGACCATGGGAATGATGGGTGGTACACGGATTTGCCTATAGTCTTCATGCTAGCGGGTGGCGAATCGCACTTGTGGCTTCGTTTATTGCTGTGCTTCGGTTTCGTTTCGAAGGAAATAACGAACCCCTTTGAACTTTGTGACCCGATTTGAAAAGGTAAGCCTAAAAGAACAAGGTGGTGAAGCGCAACCACTCAACATTTGCTGATTTTCGTTTTGTGAGAAAGGAACTTCAAGCCACACGAACACACACGGAGCCAGAAGTATGAAGTCCAGACAAATCCGTGTACTACCCACCATTCCCATGCTCGCTGAAGTGCCGCACGTTGCAGCTCCCATGCACTATCGTCAGAGTTTCCTCTAGTGTATATGTGGGAAACTCTATGCATTAGAAAATATTATCAAGTGGACGAATGCAGCAGTAGGCTTCTTTAAGTTGAAACTCTTTATTTAAGTGAACTTGTGGCCGCGTAATGGACAAATTACAGTAAACAACGCACACTGTATACCCCGATATCGGTGCACAGTGCGTTGGTCGCCAATAAACCGATCATCGTTGGGACGCGTCGTCTTTTGCACATTGCGCGTCGAATTTACCAGCCTTATCAGTGGTGGGCCCACAAGCTCTGGAATAATCTTGGGTGTTCGCGTCCTGTGCACTGTTTGAACAAATCGATCTATTACAAAAGAGAAGCTTCTCGAACACCCAACCGGTGCGATCTGCGCCTATAGTATAGCTCACCGTGGTGGCTGGTGCAAAGCGAGCACATCAAAATAATACGCGTAGCAAGATATTTAGCGACAGAAAGCATCTTATAGATAGGTTATCGTATATTGACACGTGCTGATGTTTTATTCCCCCGAATGGTCGCTTGGTTCTATAGTTTGATCAAGATGGACAGCGGAGCTAGTTGGTATGATTCCGCAATTAAAACAGCGCAAACTACAGGACGAAGAAATAGGAAACAATGAACGCTTGTGTTCATTTATTCGTCCCGTAGTTTGCGCCGCTTTAAACAATATGGAACCATACCAACTAGCCCAGTCGTCAACTTTGCTTCAATATATTTTTCATTTTACATCGGGCTCTCTTCTAAGCGTAAGTCGAGTCCGCCTCCTCGTGTAGCTTGCACTGTTTTAAATAACATGGAGCCATACCAACTAGCCAGGCCGTCGAACATGCTACAATATATTTCTTCTACATCGGGCTCCCTTCTAAGCGTTTGTTGTGGCCACTTTGTCCTGTAGTTTGCGCTGCTTTAAATAATGTGAAATCATACTTTGACTCTTACGTGCTGTCACTCGGTGCGGGCTGCACCTTGGTGGTTAACGCGCGTACGAGTGCGTATGTTTTTTTCATTTGCATAAGTTGACGGAAGCTTAGTTACTTCTTACTGACGTAAAATTTATATAAAAGAACCTGTCGAATGACTTTAATACCGAGATATGTGGAATGCCGTATAGTAAAGACAGATTAACCTTGACGACATGACACTTCTTTTTCCCTTTTTCGCGCTTTATTTTTCTGAGCATCCTTCTGTCTTGCATTTCGAGACACTCTCACTTTTTCTTCCAAGAATGGCCAATAAAGCATGTAAAGCAACAATCAAGCTTTCTTCTGTTGAGTTTTTTTACCAAAATAACAGCACAGGCCCGTTGGTGTGCTATCCGAAATTTGACATCGTGGCCCGCATCCTCCCGTTGCAGCAGTTTTGGGGCATCAGTTCTGGAAAGATGGTACTGGCCAGACTCCTTTATGAAATGACTTTCATAGCTGTATATTGTAAAGGGGTGAATTGGGCGCGTCAATAAGAGACGAGTGCGTTTTTCTCCGCCAGCATCCCGGGATAGACGCGAACATGGAAAATGGCTCGTACCTTCCCTTCGACGAGGGCCACAGGGCAGCAGTATTCGTGAGATCGGAAGCCGGTGACTACAACTACGGCATGGTAAGTGGCCGCGGAAGTAAAATTCCGCAATGTTCATTCATTATGGTTAAAACTGAAATACGTGGCAGACACTGCTCTGTCCGCTGTTAAAGCGTGATTTTCACCGTAATTACCCCTGTCAGTCACGAAGTACGATGTACGGTCAGAAACTAGTCAAATTTGCGTAGCATAATTTCAAGGCACTCAGTATTACATTCTAAATAAAAAATATTGTTACGTGATTTAGTCTGACTGAAAGAGGGCATAGTGGGGCATACCCAAGGAAGGTGCCTCGGACTGAGAGTAAAGAAGTGGACGTTGTGAGTGAGCTGCGTTGTGTCTGCGGACCGACAACTGTTATTTTCCACGTAACATTTTGGTGGAAGTGCTGGGTGCTCTTCTGACAACGGAGCTACGCAGTGGACGCCTCCTTAAGTCTGCTACCATGGCTCCGGGTGAGGATACGGCTTCGCCACCTACCTCAGCAACGACAGCAACCCGGTACGTCGCCCTAACGCAACCCCGTGATCCCGGTACCTTTACTGGAGAGGACAACGTGAATGTGGACAAGTGGCTTAGCATGTACGAGCGCATCAGCAAGCAATATGGCTGGGACCCCACCGTTATGCTTGCGAATGTCATTTTCTATCTTGACAAGACCCCTCGCACCTGGTTTGAGACCCACGAGCACGAAATCACAAGCTGGGAAATGTTTAAACAACAGCTCCGCGACCTTTTTGGCAACCCGTTTGGTCAACAACTTGATGCCCGAAAGCAATTGGCTGTCCGTACACAGACGTCCACTGAGCCCTACTTGACTTATATTCAAGACGTCTTAGCGTTGTGTCAAAGGGCCGATCCCAACATGACTGAGGCCGACAAGATTTCGCACGTGTTAAAAGGAATCGCCGACGATGCGTTCAGTCTACTTGTATTCACCAACGTAACGACCATGGACGCCGTGATCAAAGAGTGCCGCCGTCTCGAGCAGGCGAAGAGTCGACGCATTTTGCAGCAGTTTCAGCGCCTACCCAACACCGCGGCAACGTCGTCTTGCGAAGCCACTCCTTGTCATCCGTCTACAACCGACGACGTGACGCGCATCGTCCGACGTGAACTCGAGGCCGCTTACCCGGCTGCCAACAAACCGACGTTGCCCGACGCCTCAACGCCAGCTGTCGCCTTGATCCAGGCTGTTGTCCGCCAGGAATTCGCTAACCTTGGTATCCTGTCCACTGCATCCACACTGGATAATACTGGCCCCTCGATAGCTTCTGTGGACATGAGACGTCGCCGTCCGTACTCTATCCGAACCAGGAACCCGTCTGAATGGCGAACAGCTGATGATAAGCCAATTTGCTTCCGCTGTGGTCGCGCAGGACACATCGCTCGTTACTGCCGCAGCCAATGGCCATCTATGTCTTCTGGCTCGTACTCCGCTTACAGTAACTCATTCCGTCCACCAAACCACCGTTATCCGACCTGCACCGAGTCTACAGCATTTACTGCCCCTGAAGACTACGACCACCGTGCCCCGTCGTCGCCACCGCCTCAAAGCCGCCCTTCTCGTTCAAACACGCGTCGCCGCTCTCCCTCGCCATCGTTCAACCGCCGCGCGTCCCCGGAAAACTAGGCTGCGCAGCTTCTGGAGGTGAAGCTGCCCTGTCGACCTTACCCAAAAATCCTCTGTTGCCCTTACGTTTGAACCGGAACACCCTAGAAGTATATGTTGATGGTACACCTGTTGAAGCTTTGATAGATACGGGCGCTCACGTCTGTATTATGAGTTCGCGTTTTCGTCGTCGCATGAAGAAGGTCCTCACGCCCCCCTTGACCAGTGTTGTCCAAGTTGCAGATGGTGCAAAAGTCCCTGTCGTCGGTATGTGCACAGCTCAACTTACCGTAGCCGGTCATCAAGTGGTCGTCCTTTTTACCGTGCTTGAAACATGTCCCCACGACCTCATACTAGGCCTCGATTTTCTTGCCGCCAATTCTGCTCTGATTGATTGCTCCGCTGGTGTGCTCCGCCTTGAACTGCCACAAATCAGTGCCGCCCCGTACCAACCTACATGCCGATTACAATGCAGCGATTTTGTTCGCCTGCCCTCGAAAACTGTGACGTACGTCGATTTTCTGTGCTCACCAGCTGTGCCCGACGGTGACTATTACGCTACGCCTCTCACCGACGTACTCTTTGCGCACAATGTTGCAGTGCCCTATACGGTGCTCAGCATCACAGATAACAAAACTTGTCTACCTCTTGTCAATTTCGGCTACATGAATCATGTGCTTCCACAAGGCATTTCTGTGGCCCACCTGTGTCCGTTGCTCGATTCACAAATTGAAGTGCTTGCCTTAGACACACTTGCTTCACCGCAGCGCACATCACTCGCAACACATTCGGGCAGCCGTCAAATTGTAGACATGATCGCCACAGATCTTCCGCCTCCGCAAGTTGAAGCCCTACAACATCTTCTCGAGGCCTACCAGGATATTTTCGATTTTGGTGACCAACCTCTTGGGCAGACGTCCTTTGTCCAGCATCGCATACACACAGGTGATGCCAACCCTGTTCACCGCCGTCCCTACAGAGTGTCTGCTTTTGAGCGGAGCATAATTCAGAAGGAGGTGAACAAGATGCTAGCGAAGGACATTATTGAACCATCCTCCAGTCTCTGGGCATCCCCGGTGGTATTAGTTAAAAAGAAGGACGGATCGTGGCGATTTTGTGTGGACTATCGCCACCTTAACAACATCACCAAGAAAGACGCATACCCTCTGCCCCGCATTGATGACGCCCTTGATTGCCTCCATGGTGCCGCCTACTTTTCTTCCATCGATCTTCGTTCTGGTTATTGGCAGATTGCCGTGGACCCCATGGACCGAGAGAAGACGGCTTTTGTAACACCCGATGGCCTCTACCAATTCAAAGTCATGCCTTTCGGCTTATGTAATGCCCCCGCCACCTTTGAACGAATGATGGACTCCCTGCTCCATGGATTCAAGTGGTCTACGTGTCTTTGTTATCTGGATGACGTGATTGTGTTTGCTCCCACTTTTGAAGCGCACCTTGAGAGACTGTCAAAAATTCTTGATGTATTCCGTCTCGCCGGCCTTCAGCTGAATTCATCTAAGTGCCGGTTTGGTCGCCGTCGCATTACAATACTTGGACATATTGTTGACGCTTACGGTGTACAGCCTGACCCAGAAAAAGTTCGAGCTGTTAAGGACTTTCCTGTGCCGAAAACCGCCAAAGATGTCCGCAGCTTTGTGGGGCTCTGCTCCTATTTTCGGCGGTTCATCAAGAACTTCGCGGAAATCGCTCAGCCCCTAACAGATTTACTCAAACCGGATGAGACGTTTATCTGGGGTCCCTCGCAAGCAGCAGCATTTTCCGACCTGACCACTTGGCTCACTTCTTCTCCTGTGCTGGCTCACTTCGACCCTACGGCACCGACGGAAGTGCGCACCGATGCCAGCGGTTACGGAATAGGCGCTGTGTTGGCTCAGCGACAACGTGGGCAGCATCGCGTGATAGCTTATGCCAGCAGGCTGCTGTCCACCTCGGAGCGTAATTATTCCATCACAGAGCGCGAATGCCTAGCGCTGGTGTGGGCAGTCGCGAAATTTCGCCCTTACTTATACGGCCGACCATTTATAGTTCTTACCGACCACCACGCTCTCTGCTGGCTCGCCTCCCTCAAAGATCCCACAGGTCGTCTCGCCCGCTGGGCACTCCGCCTCCAGGAGTATTCTTACACCGTAGTGTACAAATCAGGAAAACTGCACAAAGATGTGGATTGTCTGTCACGCTACCCTGTGGCCGACTGCGATCCTACGAGCACTGATTCTGTGGGCTGCGTCCTTTCCACCTCCCAGCTGCTTCATCTCGGGGACGAGCAGCGTCGCGATCCGGATATCAGCCGCCTAATACAACAGCTCGAATCTTCACCGCAAGACGCTTCCGTTCGCATGTTTACCTTAAAGGACCACACCTTATATCGGCGTAATTTATCGCCCCATGGTCACGACCTACTTCTGGTCATACCAAAGCACCTGCGTTCTACAGTCCTACGCGAGCTCCATGACGCGCCAACCGCGGGTCACCTTGGTGTCTCTCGCACATATGACCGTGTACGCCGCCGCTTCTACTGGCCTGGCCTTTCACGTTCTGTACGTCGCTATGTCAACGCTTGTGAAATTTGCCAGCGTCGCAAAAAGCCGTCGAGACTACCTTCCGGATATCTTCAGCCCATCGAACTCCCATCGGAGCCATTCTTCCGTGTTGGTTTGGACCTTCTCGGTCCCTTCCCAACATCCGCCTCCGGAAACAAGTGGGTCGCGGTGGCTATGGATTACGCGACCCGTTATGCAGTTACGCGAGCCATGCCAACAAGCTGCGCTACAGACGTCGCTGATTTTCTACTACGCGATCTCATTTTAGTGTATGGAGCCCCTCGTCAACTGCTGACAGACCGAGGCCGTACGTTCCTTTCGAAAGTGGTTGACGATATCCTGCGTTCCTGCTCTACCCAACATAAGCTCACGACATCGTACCACCCCCAGACAAACGGGCTTACAGAACGTTTAAACCGCACCTTGACAGACATGCTATCGAAATACGTCTCGGCCGACCATCGTGATTGGGACCTTGCACTACCCTACGTGACGTTCGCATACAATTCCTCCCGGCATGACACTGCCGGGTACTCGCCATTTTACCTTCTGTTTGGACGCGAACCAACATTGCCGTTGGATACCTTCCTGCCAGCCGCTGCGCAGTATACTTCTGAATATGCACGCGACGCTATTACCCGAGCTGACCATGCTCGTCAGCTTGCCCGCAGCAGATTAATGGCGTCCCAAGACTCGCAGAAGCATCGTTACGACGAGCGGCATCGCGACGAACACTTTCCAACAGGCTCCCTCGTCCTTCTTTGGTCCCCTACGCGACATGCAGGCCTGTCAGAAAAACTTCTCTCTCGTTTCACGGGCCCATACCGCGTGCTTAGACGAGTGACCGACACTACATATGAAATTGTCCCTGATAGTCCATCAACCTCTTCCGCTCTGCTGTCAAGGGACATCGTCCACGTATCAAGGCTCAAGCGTTATCACACTGCTCCTGCTGTGGCCCCGTAAACTCGCCGGGTCGGCGCTTTTGCCGCCGGGGGGTCGTGTTACGTGATTTAGTCTGACTGAAAGAGGGCATAGTGGGGCATACCCAAGGAAGGTGCCTCGGACTGAGAGTAAAGAAGTGGACGTTGTGAGTGAGCTGCGTTGTGTCTGCGGACCGACAACTGTTATTTTCCACGTAACAATATGAAAAGCGTTGTTCCGCATGAGTTTTAGTAATTAGTGTAATTAGCGTTTAACTAATTATCTAATTATCCAGCCATGAGGCAGATTCAGTACTTGACATAAAAAGCATCTGCTATTAGGCCCGAAATGCATGCACAGTTTTGTTTTTTGGTTGTATTTCTTTCGAGCGAAGAAAAAATTATGTTTCACGTTGTCTTGGAATGCGTCACGTTGAACAATTGTCGAACATGGCAATGCAGCCAAATAATCCTCTGCAGTAATACGCACCGTAATGAGGGTAATTGATCACCAGTTTTTCACTCAGGAGGCCTGCACAAATCAAGCCATTCGATGAAACACGTGCTGCGTGACCTTCCATTGAATCTGACTTCTTCATTTGTACACACCGTCACTGAAAAGGGTTAATTGAGGTTGCTGGTATCAATCGTGTAGGTCATGTGTTTCGCAAGTGGGTTTTTCATACTGTCACTTGAGGCGGGGATGCTTGTTAACGATGAAATATATTCAACAACTTTTTTGTGCTTTCATACCTCGTCAGTGTAGGACAATGCAACGTGAGGTCGCATTCTTGTGAACGAGCAGCACGCATTACACACCGAGTGAAGCCGTTGCAGAGGTAAATATAAGACGCCGTTGGTTACGGGGTGTAGAATTACAACGCATGCATAGTGTGGCATCTCTAATGTCCTCGTGCAGTGGAAAACCCCGGAACCCTAGACGCTCCAAAGGGTGCGAGAGCTCGTTCATGTAGCTTAACCATGTCGTTCACTGAGCTAGTTGGCAATCCATGCTAAATAGGCAACAGCGCGAAACTTGTATGATAGGAAAAAACAATAGACTGTAAAAGCGATGGCGTCATGCAAACAAATTTATCATACAGAAATAGGGTGCGTATGCTCCAGCGAGGGAAGAAATATCGAATAATCACAAACACTCACCTCCCGTGCACCTATTGAAAAAAGTTGCTTCATCCTTGTTTCGACCACTGGATTTGATGTTCACGAGCACTTCGAGTGTATGATCCCTTGTTATTTGTTCAAACATTAGTTTGGCGCATTGAGTAGATTCTACCGAAGACATTTTACTGTTTGGTTTACTGGAGTTCTCGTACACTGGCGACCGGTAAACCTTCTGAAAAGGCGCTGCGGTTCTATTCAAAGAGGAGTTCTGTAATGTGTCAAACGTGTAGAAAGCGAGGTCCTTACCAATTTGTCGCCCCGCAATGAAATTTTTGAACCAACAGGTGGGAAATCGGAGCCAGCTCGTCTATCCGGACTTCACGCACCCGGCGAGCGGGGAGTACTGGACGAAGATGCTGTCTTACTTCCATGACGTGGTGCCGTTCGATGGACTGTGGTTGGTAAGGGTTTTTGCGTTTCCTTATTCAAGGCGATGTTAAAAACATGGCCGTGAAGCTAAGAGTGCAGCTGGTGTCGTAGACGAGTTGTCTGCCGTTCAACAGCATGCTGTGACCATTGCTGTTTTATTGGCAGGACCTGAACGAGCCGTCGAGCCTGTACAACGGTTCCGAGCGTGGATGCCCGGCGTCTACACTGGAAGAACCACCGTACCTACCCGGCGAAGGAAGGGAGGCGCTGCGAACCAAGACACTGTGCATGACGGGTCGCCACTACCTGTCCAGGCACTATAACCTGCACAACCTGTATGGACTGACGGAGGCACTACGCACATACGAGTAAGCCAAGCGATTTCGACTAACTCTGTTCCACGAGAAATATTCTCGTTTGTCCATGTCCTACAGTTTATCTTCACGGTCATCTTGAGTCTTTGTCCTTGTGTTCTATTATAGCGATCAGAGTAGCGTGTATTAGCACAGTACATGAAGAAAGGGACACGACACAGACGTAGAGATAGGTAGGCGCTTTCTTTTATGTACTGCGCTAATACACGCTACGTTCATGGATGACCAACTGGCCCGATCAGCAACCCTTCTTAGCACCTACCTATCTCTACGTCTGTGTCGTGTCCCTTTCTTTTATTTACTGCGCTAATACACGCTACGTTCATGGATGACCATTTCGCCCGATCAGCAGCCCTTCTGAACTTCTATTATAGCATTTATATAGACACTCCAGGCGCTTTTACAGCGAAAGATGTTATGAGATCACAGCAAGGGTCGAACGCACTGCAGTTGTCCACCACCGCCGCTACCGCCATCCATAACTACCATCGCGCTCCGTAATGGAATTTGAACGCGGATCTCTTGCGTGCCAACTCAGTATTCTACCACTGAGCCACGCCGATGCTGGGAACTCCACGGAAAAATGGCCTTTGACAGGCTTGATGCCGGGGTAAAAAATGCGTTATTATGAAGAATAAAGCGTCTTGGAACAGCAGAGGAACAACCAGGTGTCACACACTGCGAATTGCACAGCGGGTGGGTCGTCGAATGCTCATGCCCATTACATAAGCTTGATATAGTTCACCTATTAACTGTGGCACATACCAAGAGCCCGGGATTGTGGGGGATTACAAAAGCTTCTGGCATAATTATCCATTACCGTCAGCCACGGCACAAAAATTTGCCCAGTGTTCCTTGCAAGTGTGCAGCAGGTACCAAGCTTCTCCGTAGAATGGCGAAGGACGGCGTGGTGAATGTCTGCCGACTACACAATGATCTATGGCGTAGTGGGTATCCTGCAAGTGTGCTTGCAGCAGCTACCTAAAATGTCTTAAAAAATTCGCCAGGCCTGCGCGGAACGTGCAGCACTGTCGCCGCGAAAGCTCGAAGAGCGGCCTTTCTGAGCCTTTTCTTAACACTCTTTGAGTAACTGCTACAAGCACACTTGCTGGGTACCCACTATGTCATAAATAATCATGTGTTTTGTGTAGTGGCTGGCATTCATTGTGCTATCCTTCATCGTTCTTCGGAGAAGCGTGGTACCCGCTACACACTTGCGAGGAAAATTGTGCATTATTTTTATGCATGCAGCGACTGACGACGATGAAGGATGGCGGAGGGGTTCCTTTGTGACTACGGCGGAAACTGCGTACTTTGCTGGTTCGTCTATTACACGCCTGAGAACCGGGTTCATATTTCGCGGGATTTTTCTTGTAAGGCGCCAAAATAAGCGTACGCAGGGCGCACCATATAAAAAATAACTCGGTTTTTTCGAAAGTGCTCTATAAATGCGCGTTCATACTTTGGACCTTCAGACAGTCATCAGAGATTTGAATAATTTGATACATTCGAGTCATGTAGAGGCACATGAAATAAAGCTAGAGGAACTTTATAAGCTAGTGCGAATAGTAATGTGTTAGCTCTTGTTCGATTTTGGCGCACCTTGAATTTTTAAAGAAACCTGGCTACAATTACGGAGGACACCCTGTAGATGCAGCGAATTTGTATTGGAGACGACTATGTGTTGACCGCGTTCCGCATTTGTTGCATTTTATGGCCTGCTAATTGGCCTGTACCATGTTTTTTAAGGGCCGAAAAATAACGTTTTCCGGTGCCTGATTTCTCAGCTCCCTGCGCCAGATTCTTCTGCGGAGACCATTCATCATATCGCGGTCCACGTTCTCGGGTCAGGGCCGGTACTCGGGCCACTGGAGCGGTGACATCGAGTCCGACTGGGACGCCATGCGATCATCAATTTCCTGTACGTGAAAACTTAGTTGTTCAATCATACTAGTTGCGAAACTGCGTCCCGAAACTCGAATATACCCATGTCCTTCTTATTCGGATGGGTGGAGAGGGGTTTGCCAATGATAGCGTCATCTAGGAGCAGCAATACAGAGCACTGTTGCGGGGCGACACCACCTTTGTGTGCGGTCTTCGCACGCTGCTCAACGCATCAGACAGGACTGACTTCATTGTGAACCTTTTAGTTTTTTTAGTCTACAAATGACGCCATACTCAGAACAACCCCCTTCCCCCTCGATCGCGATCAGTGGGCAGTTTAGATTACAGTACATGTGGTCTATGAGCAGCTTCACAACTCGAATTATTGAAAAACTCTGCATGAGGGAGACAGTGCTTGCACACTCTGGTATACATTACGCATATTGACCACTTGTTCGCATGCAGTTAGCGTGTCAAGGTAACCATATTAATTATACCAGTCTCTAGCGCCATATTCACTCATGTCTCATATACTCAGGTAGATCTCCGCATCAGCGTAATCCAGGCGTGTTTTGTCTCACCTGTTTCTGGCGGTATTTCTTCCCGTTCATGATGCACTACGAGACGCAAACAGGGGCAAAGAAACAGGGTACACGCACAGTGGCGTAGACATTAACCTGTATCGGTGGGGGTGTAGAGTTTTCTATAAATACACTAGAGGGAACTCTGGCGCTACTGTCTATGGGGGCTGCAACACATGGCACAACAGCCAGCATGGCATTGATTGGCAGTACACATATTTCTCTAAGCTTTGTTCTTTCGGCTCTGTTTGGCTTCGCGTGGTCTGAATTCGCTTTGTTGCAACGTGAAGCTTAGTAAATCTTCAGCTGTACCACTCGACCAACTTGACCTTTTTGGGCTCACCAGTTAAAATAAGCTCACGAAGTTCACAACGAACCATTGTTTTACCCGAAACAAAACCGAAACACAACAATAAACAAAACCACCAGTGCGTTTGACAAGGAAAAAAATGGCAGCATATCCACGGAGTGAATGATAGAGAGTGGGGCGAAGCATTCGTCCGTCCATGCGTCCGTCTGTGTGACCGTCCATGCTTCTGTTTGTGGGCCCCTCGCTGCGTTCTTTCATGCATCCGCCCCTGCGTCCGTTCATGCGTCCATCCATGCATCTGTTTGTGTGTCCGTTCGTTCATCTATTCAACACTCCAAGTCCCACCATCTCGCATCTTTTTATCATATATTCCCCATATGGAAGCACCGCCATCCAGCGGACATTCCATGGACTAAACGAGAGGTGGCACACGCACACTTTCTTACGGCCTGCGCTTTGGGTCCACTTCCCACCTTTAACCACCTCGAGTTCATGGTATATTATAGTTCACTGTATTCATGGCACTGCGACCAAACGCTCGCTAAACCTTTCGAAAACCAAGGAGGTTACGCTCAGCGAGTATAACGTAGCAACCTTTCCCTGTCAGATAGGGCTCAATTTACATGCCAATGGCTGCTAATGAGAAATGAGAGACAGGAGAATTCGGCTTTTACTTTCTTAGGGCTTGCGCTTCGTATCTACTTCTCATTTTTAACCACCTTGAGTTCATTCATGGTATATACAAGTTCATTGTATTCATGGTACTGCAGCTCAACGCTCGCTAAACCTTTCTAAAGCTAAGGAGGTTACACCCAGCGAGTATAATGTAGCATCCCTTTCTTGTCCGATAGTGCTCAATGTACATGCCAATGGCTGCTAATGGGGATCGCAGCGTGCGCGTTGACTAAAAGCCGAATGCCCATGTCTCTCATTCCCCATTAGCAGCCATTGGCATGCACATTGAGCACTATTTTCTATTGTTAAACAACGCACAGAAGAAATCTCTCACTGGCACCACCTTGGAGGTCAAGTGTTATACCTATTTCGGGTATGTGCCACTGGTGGTTACATACGAGGGACGCCCAAGCCACGCCTTAAGGAGCTTCGCCCCTAAAAAATCGTGTGGTCTGTCTTGTTGTTTCCCTGCTCTTTGTACCGGGTGATCACCAGCAGTTGTTGCTGCTGCAGCTGCTGGCTCTTCCCGTTAAGCAAGGAAGTCAACGCCGCGGCCGCAGCAGATGGAGCGGCGGCGTAGGCCTTCGGCTTCAGTGCGGGGCATTGGAGTAGAATGTGCTCTACGGTTTCTTCCTTCAGGTTGCATAGTAATTTGGCAGGCACATCACCTTCAGTGATTGGGTTTGCATCATGCGGGATTCCGTTTTTAATATAAGGCCACTCCCCCTTGAATTATCATACAGCGTCCTTTTCTCGATGAATTGTTTGGCTTAGTGTACATGCTCAAAGTGGCCTTCCCTGCTGTCGTCGTCCGCCAGCTCGAGTTTTGGAGCTCTTGAGCAGGTTCGCGGGTCTTCCCCTTCCTATCCTGTTGAGGCTTCTCTGTGAGTCGGCATAGTGCAACACCGTACCACTCGGACAAGTGTTTGGTGGTAGCACCAACCTTGTACTGATGCACTTGAGGTAGATATACTGATACACCTCACGCGCCCAACGCCCGTCTGGCAGTTGGCTCATTCGCCTCTCATTGGCGGGTTTTGCAACTGCCTCCAGAGCCTTGAAGGAGCACCATCCCACCTAGCCCTACAGCACCTCGTTTGGTACGCCCCTGTGAACTCAGAGCGCTGCCCTATCATTCCCAGTGGCGCGCTATCATTGAGTACTACCTATTACTCCCATGGTTTCTGAAAGATCTCAGTGGCAGAGTTGCCTTTAGTAAATATTGTAGGAAATGCTACGGATGGGACACAACCTTCATATGAACTGGATGCCGGCCAGGCCAGTGAGACCAGTTCTCATTTTGTGCAGTATCTCACATAGAATAAGTAAATTTCGGGAGGAGTCCATGCCCGGAATGTCACACCCTGGATGCTCAGTCACACGAGCACAAGCAGTCAAAAAATGCAGAGGACCAAAGCATGTGCAACAATGTATTAGAGAAGCAGCACATACTCAAGGAATAAACTCAGCATCAAAATGACATGTACGGAACTACTCATTGTAAGCAATACTAGGTGCTAGTATGCTTTCTGAGGAGAAAACGGGGAGATAAGAAACTATTAGTACTGCTAAGTATCAGTATCAGTATGAAACTGTCAGCAAGGAAACCGTTCTGCTTTTGAAAAGCAGGTATTTTTTCACAAAGGGATGTGTGCTGACACTATTTTGGGGCAGTGAAGTACGCGCTTTTTAACATCTAATACGCAGAATACTGTGTAAGTGAAATTTTGTCATTCGTGGAAGAGGCGTTCCCACCACTCCCAGGAATGTCATCGTTGATGGCGTTTGAATCCCCGGCGTTTAAATGGAGCTACTGCGCTAAAACGACAATGCAGCCATGGGATTTGGACCAATGTAAAACTTGTACGTGTGTAGAGATTTATATTACAAACGGGTAAGACGTGCACAAAAAGACGCAAGTACAGCATCAGACAACACCAGTGTTGCCTCTGTTCTCATGGACATTGCTACAATATTTACGAGAAGGAACTCTGGCAATGCGATCATTAATCACAATCGGAACAATGGGTAGTACACGAGTTTGCCTAGTTTTCGTGCTCGCGGGCTTCTAACACACTTGTAGCGTTGTTAATTGTTCGATTTTGTTTTTGTTTTGAGTAAAATAACGGATTGTTTTTAAGTTTGTGATTTCATTTGAATTAGTGAGCCTAGAAAGGTCAAGGTGCACGGTGGTGCGTAACTGCTGAATTTTCGCTGAACTTAGTCTCGCGACAAAGTGGATTCAGGCCACATGGAAGCAAACGGAGGCGAAAGAAGATCGGACGAATCCGAGTACTACCCATCATTCCCATGCTGGTTGAAGCATCGTGCGTTGCAGCTTCCATAGACATAGTGACAGAGTTCGTTCGAATGTATTTATAGGAAACACAATGCCTGTTTCTACACTGTGTCAAAATTTACGCATGTACTCATCTTCCGCAGTATAGTTTTCTCAGTGTATTAACGCGCGAACAAATGTCACATTTTCCGCGGTGCTCTCAGCGATGCTGTCGTTCAACATCCTCGGCATTCCCTTGACTGGCTCGGACATCTGCGGCTTTTGGGACAACACAACCAGTGAACTGTGTAACCGTTGGCACGCTCTTGGCGCCTTCTACCCGTTCGCGAGGAACCACAACGCTAAGGGGAACATCGTGAGTTCTTGGGGGGAGCCCCTTCTTCCCCGAGAAGTGCTGCTTTAGAATATTCCGATTAGGATTGTGTTATGTTATGTTATGATTGTGTTATGATTGGGGGTTATGAGTGTGTTATGTTAGCGATGGGGAGGAAAATCCTGTGTAATCTTAAGAAACAAGAAAAGATCAGAGTGGGCAAGGGGACAAACGGCGGTTAAGGATATAATAGTTGAAATAATAAGAAGAAATGGACATGGGTCGGGCCCGTAGCGCGTAGGCAGGATAACCGCTGATCATTAAGGGTAACTGATTGGATCCCAAGGGAGGGCAAAGACGCGAAGGGGAGACAGAAAGTTAGGTACCAATGAGAATAAAAAGTTCGCAAGTATAACGTGGTAGCTTTGTGTGTGAGCAGCGCGCTTTATGCGCCGAGCTGTGGCAGTTATTCGCGCTAGTCCTGTATGTATTCTCTTCATGCGTCCTTTGTGCTGGATGAGAACGCTGCACGTTTCGATCTGCTTGTCGTCCTTCGCGTGACATTCCAATCGGTCGATAATGCATTCGTTGCTTCTCCCTTGTGGTGAAACTGACTTTTATATTAACGTGTTTGCATAGCTAAGCTTTGACTGTGCGAGCAGGTTGACCTCGATTGGCTTTCCGTTTCAGGACCAAGATCCTGCAGCCATGGGAGGGGCCGTAGCGGCCACCGCCAAGAAGACCCTCAAGATCCGTTACTGCTTCCTGCCGTACCTATACACCTTGTTCTATCGAAGCCACGTGTTCGGCGAGACTGTCGCTCGGCCTTTGTTCTTCGAGTGCGTACCGACCTGCTTTCTTGCGTCTCTCGGGTAGATTAGGGGTGCAGCGCAGAATGTTTTTATTAAGAACCTCTAGACACCAACCCTCCCTCGTTCAACAGGTTCGTACATTTTCAGAAACGCTTACGCATCTCCAGAAAAGCCACGGCAAAGCGCTACACAAAGGTCCTCGGGGAAATGCAATAAGTGTGCAACAGGTCTCGGAATTCTTATCGTCAATAAAAGATTAACGTCTTGAAAATCAGCGCGATAGACTTAAGCAGGTTTTCAGATTTCATATAGCAAATATCTGTGTGTGTCAACGACCATCTTTCGAACTATTCGAAGGACATATCTTTACCTAGGAGGTTTCAGCGATGGCCCTTCACTCTAGTTTAGTTATTAAGCTTCTTCATGCTCGTGGTAATGCATCTGGAATGCGACCATGAAAATATTTTGCTGCAGAGGTGACACACAATAGAGCTACGTATGGAAGAGAGCAGCGATATTGTTATGCTCGAATCCTATTGCATTAGCACCACATATACAAATTTCTGGACAACTTGTAGCCCTGATAAAGTTGAGATGGTTAGATTATCGCATATTACGGAAACGTATTGCGGGGTAACGTGTCGCGATGCCAAACTACAGTCAGTATTGTGATGGAAATATTTAAGGTTTTTAAAATGACCGATGCCCTTGGTATGGTTCTCTAGCTGGCTGAGTATAGGCACACAACCTTCACTGCAATTTACGCAGTTCCAGATGAAGCATAACATTGCGCCTCAGTAATCAGAGTGCTTGTCCGTGAACTATAGTTTCACCCAAATTTGGCGTCACGTGGTACATTCTAAGACCTCGTTATGTCCACTTAAACTGATCATTTTTTTGTCTGGAGTAATTTGCGATGACCAGTGGTTATAAGGACGACCTGTCTATTCTGGTCCATTTTTGTGCCACACTCAGGTTTCCTAAGGACGTCAACACCTACGCCGTGGATACGCAGTTCCTGTGGGGCAGCGCTCTGCTGGTGCTTCCTATCCTGGAGCCGGTTAGTTGCGTGCATGGAACTTGACATGCGTGGCTAAGGCCAAACGGCTAAGAGCAATGAGCACGCATGCCTTACCGAGAAGCCGCATTTGTTGCGTAGATGTATTTTCAAGGACGCTTCTATACAGGGAGTTTTGTGCTTTGGTATGGATTCCACCCTTACACTGGGGTCATATTTTGAAACAATTGCAAAAGGCGGCAGTCGCGAATGTGTCGCCCTTTGTGTGCGCTGATTGACGATTGAGCAAAACCGGAAAAATTGCGTGCGCCCTCTAGTATTTCCGTAAGCATGACGATGTTCTATGGGGCTCCTGACATGCCTGGAATAAGTTAATGCGCTTTATCAGTGCCTGGAAATACCGTGACTTAGACGGCAGATTCTAGTATTCAATCCTCATTAAATGGGCGCAGCTTTTTACTCCGGAGTTTTCAGCGAGCATTACCTCTGTGTTTTTGGTACGCGTTTTTTTTGTAGCCAGTGCGTGTTTTCGGGTAGTTTGAACGTTGAAGTTTAGTGAAACGTGTATTTCTCAAGTGCCGGGCTTATCGTGCGCCGGCAACACGTGGAGATGTTGGTGCGATGTCACTGTGGTGGCAGACTACAGCTGACCTCTCCGAGTAGGCTTGGCTGAAACAGTAAAAAAATATTTAACACAAAGCGACTGCATTCAAATGTTGTACTGCACTTCAAACAATCGCACAAAACACGTTCAAAGAATCTTGAGCACGTTTGGTATTTCAAGTAGCCGCTGCCAATCCTAGCTGCTGCGTAGAAGCCAGCATACGCTCGAAGAGGCCACCCGCTGTCATTCTGGGCTCGTACAGCAAACGCTTACTCCTGTGTTTTCCGTGATTCGTAGACTAACGGTGAGCGCAACAATGACATCGCACCGGCTGGTATTGAACACATCAGACTCTACGTCAACAAACGTGATGCTGTCGCCTTTCGCGACCGCTTCTGCATACGGGCCCTGTAAAATCGTTGGGCTGATCAGCAGTGACTTAATCGATGATTCTAGAACAGCAGTGTAAGAAAGATGTCGTTACAGCTACCTGAACATAGGATAGCTAACACTGTGTCTGCTATTTTTGTGCTGTAGCATATCAGGTAGGAGGTTACACCGAAGTTGGTGTTCGTGCCTAGGAGGAATGTGGACGTTGGGTGTCTCAGAAATTTGTGCTATAAACTGTATCCTACCTACACAGCTGGAACAAGCATGGCTGCAAGAGCGATAAAACTACACATAGCCAGAGCGTTATGACTAAAGCATGTAGTCGTGCTTAATCAGCTAAAACCGGAAAGAAGCCAGTCTTTAGCCTGTGCACCGGCCAGCCGTTACCTCTCGTGCTGCTTGCAGTATGTAAACTGCGTGTCGATTTGCAAGACGCTCTGACGCGTCGCGGGAATTTCCACTTTTGAGTTCAGGCAAAGCACAAAAATTTCTTAAGGTTTGCGCTTGGACTAAGGAAAAGAAGGCTTGCGTTATGTGCGTTTGTAACATGTCTGCGTCATCTACAAGCACTCATATTACCGTATTTCCAACAGATATTGCCCGAACTTGTTGCACCTTTGCAGAACGCGACAAGTGTGAAGCCGTACCTTCCACGCGGCATCTGGTACGACGTTATGCTGGGTCTGCCCTACCACAGCGCCGGCGAGGACTTCCAGATGTCGCCGCTCAATGACTCCATCTGCCTGCTCATTCGCGGAGGACATGTTGTGCCCTCGCAAGAACCGGCTCAGACCACCGCTGCCAGGTAGGCCCTTCTTAGTGACCTCTCAAAGGATTTCTGTGCTTGCTGTGAGAAAACCGAGGAAATGACGAAGCATATATTTCATTGAATTTGGAGCTATCTCCGTGTTAGTGTATGTCTCGAAAAAGGACATGAAGTCCTGCATTTTAGGGACGACGCAGGGAAGAATTAAGAGCTGGAACGCAAGAATTGTGCTGACAAATTCACTGTCTATAAATTACCTGTAAAGACGATAAGCAGTCGTTTCTCAAGTCGTACGTCCCTCGTGTTCATTTCTCTTGTTTATGTTTTTTTGCATTCGTACCTGTTCTGTCTATAATGTGCTTAAGATGTACCTAAAAGAGTTTTTCGTTGGGTGAGTTGGTGTAGGTGAATAATTGTTCTTTTAAGGCTCGAAAAAATACACTCCCAAGAACGGACATGGGACCGTTGTTTGTGGCGCTCTGTTGCGTGCGTTTTCTTGTGAACGTGTTATTTAGCGCTTTTCAAAGCAACGAACGATCAAGTTTACAATTTACACTGTACAAGATTTCCGCTGTAGCAGAGTCAGTGGGTCCGGCTGATATGCCTCACGCACAGTATGTAGCTTAGATAATTATAGTGATTGTCACTGCCAGTGGAAGCAAACAAAAGTGGGAGTCTTCTCGTCACTGCATTGCGCAGCAAGAACCTCTCGAAGTGGTTAGGGAAGGGTTCTGTATTTTTCGCTATGCGTGTACCTAGCTAAATCAAAATGAACAAATTTGTTCTATTTCCACCTTCGTTATAATGCAAAGTTGAAATTAGCTCAACCTAATGCTCACCCTAATGAAATTAGCTCAACTTAATGCTCACCCTAATGAAATCAGCTCAGCCTAATGTTTACACTAATGCTCAGCCTCACAATACTGGGATAATGACAAAGGCTACTACACGTTAGATGGTGTAAAAACCCTAGAGTGTAAGCTTAATAGACAAGAAGAGAGCAGAGTGGGTCAAGGAACAAGGCGGGGCTTGATTTGTGGGGTTTAACGTCCCAAAACCACTATATGATTATGAGAGACGACGTAGTGGAGGGCTCCGGAAATTTCGACCACCAGGGGTTCTTTAACGTGCACCCAAATCTGAGCACACGGGCCTATAGCATTTCCGCCTCCATAGGAAATGCTGCCGCCGCAGCCGGGATTCGATCCCACGACGTGCGGGTCAGCAGCAGAGTACTTTAGCCACTAGACCACCGCGGCGGGGCTAGGCCGTGAAGAGTGTTTACCTTTTAAGCTGGTCTTTATGTGTCGGCAACCTAACCCGACCCAAGCGTACTTGCAGTCGACTCAAGCCATTCAACCTGCTTGTGGCTCAAAACCATGACGGGCTGGCCATGGGCGAGCTCTACTGGGACGACGGCGAGTATATCGGTAAGCACTGCACTTGCGCAAGGGCACCAGGGACCACGACCCCGGGTCGCGAATTATGATGGTAAAACTGAACCGGAGTACATTCTGGCTATTGTGTCGTGTTGTACAGCTCCATAGAGAATAGAGATGGCGAGAACAGCAAAGGAAGAGAGACACGGACTAAGCGCTGTTTTACACTGAGTGACTTACTGCGTACAAGGCATTACCATACCAATACGAAAGCTTATTAAGAGAGGAACAACGATTGTTAGTCGGAATGCCTCAAAACGTATCTGCTTACAAGGTATCTGCAAGAAGTTCTGACAAGAACTGTTGAACCAGGGTTTCCTATTCGACTATGTGTTGCAATATGTAGGGCTTTTATTTTATAACTGCTTGAACGGTAAAAACGAACAATAACTTATGTGAATAAAGCATCGAGTGGAAATCATAGTTCATATTGATAGCAGTTTGCAACTGTGACGTCGGTAATTTAAAAGCAACTGCTGCATATTATTCCATAGACAACACTGCTGATGTTGACGAGAATCATTCACAGTCTTAACGCCAAGGCTAAAAAACATTTTCGGAGGTGCTAATGTCATTACATCGAACACGGTTCGAGACAGTGGCGTTAAGGAAGGAAAGCTATCTTGCTCGCATCCTTGTCAACCTTGCGTGCGAGTGTGCCATCAACCCTGAGTGCGTTGAAAACATCGAAGAGTTCTAGCCCAGCGCACCACATTCGCTTAAAATTGCGAATTGTTAGAAACTTGTTCGCTATTGTGCAGGATGGTGGTAGTTGCATGTATTCTGTATTTCTAGAGCCTGCACACGTAGCAGAATAGGTTGAGAACCACCTCGATGTCTGCTCTAGTTGTGTCTGATATACACCTTGCGATTCAATTAACAAAAGTAAAAGAGGTTTTTCTAATGTAATCGATTCAGTAACTCATCCGGTCAATACCTTAGAAGAAAGAAGCACACCTGTCGATCTAATTCAGTAAATCTATGATTAACAAAACGCCATGTCTTTGCGCCCGGCACCTCAATTTTCCTTCACAATGAAGATGAGATGAATACAGTGCAATTCGTCAAATCATTCACGCTTCCAGTGTTTGCTTAATACGTCTAAGAATTATTTATTTCGTTACGGCGCACATTCAAGAACTATTCAATTTGGGATTACGTTACAGGTTCCTTTGAAAAGGGCGAGTACAGCCTCATAAAGTTCGTCGCAGTCAAGGTAAGAGCATTGTTGTTTGGGCCCCCCAGGACGGTTGCGAAACTGTATTGGCACCACACTGCTCAAACCGCAAATTTCAGATTAGTTTTGTGGCGATTCCATGCTTTGCGATGTTGAGACAGCCGCATCACTATTAATCTGCACCCTGTAGTATGTTCGAGACCAGAAGAGTACATTTGTTGCGGTGCAGTGGCAACATCACCCGTGCTTTATTTATTTATTTATTTATTTATTTATTTATTTATTTATTTATTTATTTATTTATTTATTTATTCAGATACCTACATCTCCCAAGGGGCATCATTGCGCTTGTTGGCCCAAGGGCCGTATTTGGGCTTGTTGGTACGACGTCGATAAAGCCTCAACGCGAAATGAGGAAGATGAAGGTATACACGTGGGGCGTACAGGCACGCATTCGCATATATTCGATTTTGCGATCGTGCGCGTCAAGCAGCCTTTTTGTGTTTTTGTTTTTGTCCTGTTCGTGCGTCATTTAGTGACGCCATTTCCGTGACGGAAATGAAGGCAGTCAATTCTTTGGTGACTGCAGCGTAGTGGACATTCTTCTTAAAAATTGTGGGTGCATAGTGAGTGCTCGGTCTCACGCACTGGAACGCACGAGAACTCTCGTCATTGTTACCTGGGAAGCTATTCTCGATGTGTCCCCTTTGCGCACATGTCCACTTCTGTAAAAAAAAGAAAGCAGACGAAGTGCAGAGTAACATGAGACTTTACAAAATTGTCAAGGCTAAATTTGCATACGAACGTGTCCACATGTATGAAACTAATTGAGCAAATGCGTATCAACCTTCCAGGTACGTTCGGCAGGTGGCCGTGTTGACCCTAAATTGAGGGCTAACGTGATTAGAGTTTATACGAGGCTTCCGAGACTGTGTATTCAAATGAATATACAGCGAATTTGTTGTGGTGCAGCGCTTTCCATCCTTCTGATTTATGCCGAGAGTTGTGAAGGCTTCGCGACGTCGAAGAGACGCCGCGAAATAGCCACAAACAGGAAACGTGCTTCTCGCCAAGCTCAAGCTAATTGACGGTGGCCGAAGTGGACAGCCCACAAGGTTGACACACTGGGAACAGATCCCCTGCTGAGACATCTTTAGAAAACATCCTTTTGCACCTTCTCTTGCCTAGTCCTCAATAGACTTAGCTGCATGCGGCCATACACTACAGATATGCTCGATCCTGTTGAAAGCGAATAGAGGCAAGAGTGAATAGAACACTTACACGTTGTAGATTGAACCTTCACCGGCGCGTATCGCATTGACGCACATATGCTTCGTTAATTTGTAAACGCTATCTGCGTCCTCTTCCGAATGCAGAACACGGTGTCGAGCATGTGTGTGCATTGTGGCTACGACAGTATTATGTTGCTGAACGCCGTCACCGTTTACGGTGTCACGGACAAGCCGCGGGAGGTGCACTTCAACCGGCTACCCACCAACTTCACCTACAACCCGGCCGGACAGGTGGGTGGGCGTTGCGTTTGGACATAAGTGCCAGCTACGCGCATTGCGTGATGGACCTCAGTCCACCAAATATCTGTGGACTCAAATATGAGTGGCCTGGGGGTGCTCTGAACTGTTCTCTTCTAGTTTATTTTGCACCACAAAATTTCATTGAACCTGCGCCACTAACTTAATCAGACTAATGTTCTGTTTAGAGGAATAACAGTATTACATGCATAGCGGAGTCGCTACGTGATTGGCACCAGTGACGGTGGTAGGATTGTGCTATGGAATCATAAGAACGTGACAGAAATCGTTCAGAGAGTATTTTGCGGGCCGCACACTGATCTTGCTGCAATTTGCACAGTTCGTCAAGAACGTCTACATAGATACATGGGTACATACATGCTTTCGATGTCAAATGAAACGCGAACCGCGGCAAGCATTTGCTCTGGTACAGCTGGCCCAACGCAGGCACGCATGTGCACACTTTCTTCCGAACCAGATGTGCGCGTCTTTCCATGGTGATGAGTAGATGGCACCCACTAACATTACGAATTCGTATTTTATTTGACGTCAACAGTACATACTATGAGGTCCTATTTGAGGCGGTCTTTATTTGGGTTGAGAGCGCGATGACCAACAGCTATATCCGCCCAGGATTATGATCATCACACACGACAACGATGAGGATGCATTACAGCAGCATTATGATGATGATAATGCCGTGATGAAAAAGATTGGCCTTATAAATGCCCACAAAGCACGCACATGTACATACATATCAAAGTCTTGGCTGGTCAGCATTAACCTCTAACCGTTTTCTATTTCATTCACTCAATAATGTAAGTAGGATTGAGCTGTAAGATATTTGCGAATATCGAAATAATGATTGCAGCTGTAGTCCAGTGGGCACCAAACATTCATAACGTAAGCTGGAGAGTGCACTTGAGGAGCAAAAAAAAAAAACCTTCTTTTCCACTTACTTTATTTGTCACCAAGACCAATTGGTTGGCGCCTGGTTTTTCCGCCTGAAACTTTCCCTACAAGACGGATTTCTATTGAACCCTAGATTTTAGTATGGATATGTTTTGGGTGTGCATCCAGGTGCGAGCGTGTGTGCTCTCGGAAACTATTGCTGGTGCACTCTTCAGCAATGCAATTTTTCACGTGAATGTCGACAAAATGCTCCCCGGGTAGATTCGATCAACAGTGAAAAAAACTTTCGTTTGTTCGTTTTCTTTACAGTTCATGAAAGTGTCGAGCCTGCATTACCAACTGACGAAGTCGTTCGTGCTGACATGGAACCGCTGAAGATGCGTTGCGTGCGGCACTGTTGGTGCTTAAATAAAAATCACTGGGCACCACTCACATTGCCAAAGAGATGTTCAAAGTTGTTTAGACATATAAAAGACATTCTCTTCACTATGTAGTGGGCACGTCCATTGTGATGGAGTGATTTTAGTTATTCGAGAAAGCAGCTGGTCATGACATCTGCGTGCTCTTGACCAGGTCGACGCATCGAACTCGCGTAGCACGTTTTCTACGTTAGAATAACCACCTAGATGAAATGTACAGGTAAGGAATACAATATAAATCTCATATGCATGCGAACAGGGCTGGGAACACATGCCGACTGTTCCTGGTCTGCTAAACGGGAGGTCCCATGACACCTAACTAGAAGACTAAATGGTCACAGAATTGGATGTAATGCACCGTCTTCGAGAATAGAGCAGTCAAACTTTGGCAGATCCCACGTACCTTGGGAATCGATGTTATGCGAAGCATGCGGAGAGAAGGTGACTGTGTTGTATTTTTTAAGGGGCGAAGCTCCTAAGGCCGTGGGTCGTTCTCTCCCCTGTAGCAGTAGTAGTAGTATGTCCCCACCTCCATTTTATGAGTTCGTCAATACATGGCATATTTGTATGTGTCCTTGAGAATAATATAACTAGATGGTGTTAGTGGTTTTCACAGCATATCTACGGAGTGAATGTTGGTAAGTGGGTTGAAGCATCTGTCTGTGTGTGCATCCATCCATTCGCCCGTCCACGCATCCATTCGTGCTTCCGTCCGTCCGTCCAGTTGCACGGGTGGATGGACGAACGGACGCATTGACAGATAGACACACGGACGATGAACGCTTCGTCCCACTCATCATCGTTCTGTCCGTAGATATGCGGTGATTTGTATTGAGCAAAATGTTAGGAAATGACGCTGAAAATATGCCCAAATGTTGTAGGCTCGGACGTATTTCGAACTCTCACATATGTTTTATACAACAAGTTCTTTACAGTTGTGGTGACAATACCAACAGCAACATGATTATTAGCAGCACCAGAAGCGATAAGCTGATATGAAGCACTTGTACACGCGAGGACTGTGGTCATTTACACGGCTGCATAAATCGACTACAGTTTCTGGCGCTTAACTTCAACTGGCACTAACATGATGAGATGGTCGTATCACAGAAGCGCATATGCAATGTTCATAGCTAGCACTGCTACTACAATTGATGTTTTAAGAACATTACGGTCTATTTGAGAAGCAGTTCTGAGAAGTGGCGTAGCTCTGTGCTAGAATACTTGATTGCCATGCAGAATGCTGGTGTTCGATTCATTGCGCCCCCAGGAGTAATCGCCTGCTGCACATACCTGCTAATCTGTGGCACATATACACCCGCGGTATATGGGTTGTGCCATGATTGTCTGGCAGAAAGGGTTTGACGATATACGTGATGAGATCGCCACATTATTCATGTCATGAACAGTGAGTCATATTTGTCAAACCAGCTTACCCTCGCATAATAATTTTGGTTTACCCCAAGTTAAGGGGGGGGGATCACGGGAGCACCCAGCGTAGGGGGCTAAATGAATAGATAGATAGATAGATAGATAGATAGATAGATGGATAGATAGATAGATAGATAGATAGATAGATTTCCAAGAGTGAAAAACGTAGTGTGTTACATTATTCGCAGTTGATGCCGAAGACGGGAGTGAACCTGACCCACAAATAAGCAATATTCTACCTTGAATAACTGGGCGGCTTCAGAATAAGAAGCTGCAAGTTTATCTTTGTTGGTACAGATTAAAGCTTAAGTAAGTCTTCATACATACGTGGTATTACAGGTACATGTACTGTAGCCTTTTGCATTACGCTGTTTGCGGGACGGCTGCTTTATACTGATGCTTATCAGACATCCACAAAAATCAGCATCACGACTCGCATCTATATACAAAGCGAGGAAAAGAATGATATTAAGTGTTCATGCAATCGCAATTGTGATCCCGCGAACAAGCTTGACAATGGCTAAAATTAATGTATACGATACGGCGACGTGTGAAGGGTGATGCAATATCTGGAGGCTACACATTTTCTGTCTAGTTTCTTGCATGCAGCTAGCACTTTACCCGGGACATAATTACAAATGTATTGTCAGCGACAGTACAGAAATAAGACAGACGGCATGTCTTTATTTGGTCGCAGTCAGTTAGTATGTGAGTCTGCCACGGCGGCGAGTATTTGTTCAGTGAGTTGCCGTTGCCGTTCTCTTAGCTCTGGATAGAAACGGTCGCTGGTGCGAAGAGTACCTTACGAAAGCGCGGAATGTGTGCGTTACTCTTCGATGTGGTGCACAACCAAACGCTCAGATATAATAACCAAGGTTCAGCGTCCCCCAAACATGAAATGTTTATAAGAGACGCCGTATAGCGGGGGTGCTCCGGAAACTTCGACCACCTGGGGGTTTTCAACATGCACCTAAATGTAAGCACACAGGCCTCACATATTTTTGCTTCCATCTATGCGGCCTCTGGTGACAGCCTTCGCGCACGCTGGGAAGCCGCAATGCTCAGCCCCGTTCTAGAAGACGAAATGTGGGCCGTCCAGCGGGCCGAGGAAGCCGCCAGGATCCAAGGACTCCTGGCCGTAACCTAGGCGGGGCCATTCGCCCACCCCTTCTACTCGCCTTTTCTTTCCTCCTCCTCCATCTTCCTCCTCCATCTAAAGTTTTTTCCTCCTCCTCCATCTAAATGCACCCGCCGCAGCTGGGATCCGATCCCGCGACCTCGGGGGTATATCAGTCGAGCGCCATAAACACTAGACCACCGCGGCGGGACAACCAGAGACTAAGAGAGAAGCCGCATTTCTACAGAGGCGTGTGTGATTAACTGTCAGTGGTGAAAGGGGCGTGGGATACTTTAGCTATGGGGCACAGATAACACCTGCTCTTCTTTAGTTATTATTTACAATGTGATTTATACCATAAAATGTCCAGTTCATTCAGCCAAGCCCATAGAGTGGGTGAGTGTGGCACTAGTAGAGAAAGCACCATCATCATCAGGCTCATAATCGTTTTCATTATTGTAATAATCAGTAGACAGTCTCGCACGGACATGCTGATATGGGCCTTTAGTGGGGGTCTAACATTACATGAGATGAAATGAAAGTTCAGCAATTTAGAGACGCTTCTCGTTTTTCAAACACATGTGGCTAAACGTGACACAACCTTACGTGTTGCGCAAGCACGGCGTTTATCACTAGCGCTGTCAAGTGTGATAAGTGGGACGAATGAAGGAGACAAAGACACGCAATACTTTTATTCTACACAGTCCCTCTGGCATCCGGCGAGATTACTGGCTGTTCAGCATTAAGCGTTTTGTCACGATTAGCAGCGGCTAATTCCGAAAGAGTGCTGTCGCTGCAGCCAACCTGCAACGTCGATGTAATGGTAGTTAGCCCCCCCCCCCCCCCCTCCCCTTTCCTCTTTCAGCTTCTGGTCCAGTCGCAAAAAAAAAGAAACATGCTTCGCAATGAATCTAAGAATTACGATGAAGTCACGCCATTCTTCGCGCTGTAGTGTGCCTTTGGTCTTCGCATTTCGAGTGGTAAAGGTGCGGAGTGAACAGTCCTTGCAAAGCAGAATTAATGGTTCTCGACTGCCGCAATCGCCAAAAACATGCATGATTATAACATGGCACAATAGACAATGGCGGGAGGGTCCGTCTAATGAAAGGTATGACTAGGCGTCGCCATGAGGTAGTTGAAGGGTGAACCCCACCTTTCTTCATATTCATGCAGTGCGAGCGCCTATGACTGTTCGAGGAATGGGTTTTGGCAATATTCAAGTTTAAAAATCACAAAAATTTAAACTTCGTTCAAGGCCCCTTCAGCTAACGCATGTACATTTGATAAAAGTACATTTGATAAAAGTTCCTGAACGTAAACATTTTCGTGAAACTACTGAAGTGATGAAAAAAGACTCGTTTAGAACGTCAGTAAGTGTGATTCTTAGGTTTATGTCTTTCAAGTTTCGACGATCAAGTGCTCGTTCACTACAATCATCGTAGTAAGCAGTTAGACAGTGTCAACATATTCCTAGACAAATATCTGTAACTGCACTCGACTTTCGTCATCAAGCAGGCTATAGGATTGAGCTTCAAAAAGGAGTTCATATCTTTCCACACAGCGTGGCTAATCGCGTTGAAGCTTGTGTGTGCGGTCATCAATTACGCATGCGCGGAAGCAATACGGTAGCAACCTTTAATCAGTGTGGTCCATGGCCTCAGTGGTCCCACTAACCCTCTTGCAACGACTTCAGTCGCAGCTGTATCTCTCCAGTACGAAGGGATTTCGAGATTAGCGTTCCTTTTCCGGGGTAATGCAGAGCCCAACCGGAGCTCTAATCTCATGCTTTCCGGCATTCTGCCATAATCCATGCAGCGAGTGCAAAGATTACAGTCTTGTGCGACAGTGTACGCAGTTCCACCTCCTATCTTGTGAAATGCGCGTCTCTGCACAGGAGGAAATGTTATGGCTTACTGCTATCGGAGGCCACCGGTGTCTTAGCTATTCTTCTCGCTAGAGGCCCATACACAACCGCGCTGTGTTCCAGCTTGACATTTTCAAATGCTTTATGCTATTTCATTTGAATAGCAAGAACTTATATTAATCGCCGAGGTGAAAAATCCTTGGAACCGGGGTGTCGCTGGAGCCGTCCTTGAATGCAAGCTGACACTGGCTGCTAGTGGCAAACATTTGAGCATTTTTGAGTGACGACTTTCACAGAAGGTAAGGAACAGACATTTTTCAGTTTAAAACGCTACCGTCAGATAATACTGCTGGGGCTGTTCAGGAATCTGAGCAGAAAGCGTTGCAACAAAAGTTCCTGTGGTATGAACGGCATCTCGACTCCTTGTTTGTTTCGTACTGCAGAGATTGAATGTTCCAGTGTCTGCCGTAGTGAACTGCCCTTGAAGGATCGTTTTGGATAAATCCTGCGTTTAGCAATTCACTTTCTGTGATGACGTGCTTAACGTTACAGTGCTTTCGAGTCTTTCAACTTCTTTGCCACCGCGCAAAAGCACGTGCAGTGTAAACAAGATATATTCATTCAAGGTGTTCATTCTGCAAGTCTGACAGGAGACCATGAGCAGAGCAAAGTGTATTCCACCTCCACTGAAAAGAAACCCGGGGGCGGAGGAGGAAACAAGCAGTGTATTGAGAGATGTCCCAGCTGAGGCACTAGTGGTGGCAATATCGGAACCAAGCATACAGGAAATTGTGTTTCCGCTCGTGTAATGTCGTCGAAAAACTTTATCAAAATGTGGCTTTTAACCCGAGGTGGTGCTTCTTTTTCTTGTTCTTCCCTAAATGCCCTGTTTCAGTTCCCTATGGTGTACAGGGAAGGTTGTTCATGCTCCACTAATGTCGTTGGCTTTTCATTGGGCGAACTGGTGTCTTTTTTTCATTTTTAGTGGGCTGGTAGTGAATAGTGACATTTATCAATTTTGGCACATACACAATTTTATGATGCACCGTAACTACACGGAACACCATGACAACAGAACACGCAGACAAGCTGAGAACCTAAGGTGCTTCAAATCTAAAATGCAGACTTGAGGAAGAGAGTTTACTTCAAAAACAGTGTTCCGAGCGATTCCCGGTATTCCCCTAAGTGGGAGGGTTCCCTAGTCCAGGAACCCTCTGGCTTCGATTGCCCTCTTGGCCCGGGCGATGTGTTGTCGCTGTATAAGAGGTTCTTGAAGAGATGTCTGTTGCTACCTAGAGGAGGAGAATGCCAGTTGAAACTAAAAGGCTGTGCGAAAAAAAAGACACGTTCTCAAGCAAGGATACAGGAACAATGTACAACATTGCGCTTGTCTTTGTACCCCCGCCTGCAGGGGCATCGCCAGAATTTTTCTAGGAGGGCAGGGGTTGGTACCTCTATGATTTCCGGGAGGGCACCCCCTAAGAGGGCCATTTTTGCGCTTTGTATGCCATGACAAAAAAATTTCGGGGAGGGGGGTGGGGCATGGGTTCGGTATTCTATTCCCTGGCTGCGCTCCCGCTCGCTAATGAACGTGTCTTTTTTTCTCGCAATTTTTCAGTTTGAAGCATGTCAAACGCACTAGGCCAAGTACAGCTTTCACTAGAAGACCACTTGCCGAAACGGTGGCTGCGGCGATACCTCCTGTTGCCACGTTTTTTCATTGCACTTGCAGCATGATTGACATGAGGGTATACGACTGCGTCTTGGGGGACGCCGAAGTGCAAAGCGCTCACTTACAATGACGGACTGGCTACAAGTTAGAGACCTCGAAACGAAAAAAAAGTCAACAACTCTCTACTCGGATTGATATTCTCGTTTCTGTATGGACGTACAAAGAAAAAAAAAAGATAGTGGCCAAAAACGCTATTCCCCAGTGTTCATATTGATCGTGCTTTTCTGGTGCTCTACCAAGGTGGAAAATGCTTAATTAAGGAATGAAGAAAATGTAGAAACCCTTTGAGATTCTCATGAGTAGCGCTAATTACGGTATGATTCTTTCTCTACTCCCAGAAAATCGGGAATTGCTTTTGGTCTTGCAATTCAGGAGATATACTAATGAATTTCCTACGCGCAATCATAACAGAAGTCGAGTGCTCACATTGGTTACAAATACATCTGGAATGACTACACAAAATGATTCATCACGAAGAGGATACACCACCTTCAACACCCTACACTCTTGTTCAAACCTCCAAACACAAAAGGCAATGACTACATACCCGCGCATCAAGTGCGAAAACCGCAGACAATCTTGTTACATTAATTTAATGCGCACTAGAAAATCTAACAGTTGCAAGTTGAACGGTAACGGTATGAATATGCTTCAACAGGTCTTAGACGCGCTGTACTGTGGTATGCTGCCTCTTTCGAGACAGTCAACGCTCGATCATAGTTCACCGTAATACTTCATTTGAACGTGCCGCTTTACAATTACAAACGCTGTAAACTCGAGGAATCTGATTAACACGTCTTTCCGAGGCGTCCTTTCTTTAGACAATAAAGTATTGATAATGATATCTGGGGTTTCACGTACCAAAACCAATATATGAATATGAGAGACGCCATAGACAAGAAACGAGCGGAACGTTTCAAGAGGTTCTTTGTAGGCGGTGTCTTATTCCCCTGAAAGGTAGGGCTAATTAAGCGTTATCTGCAACAGCTGCAATCAATGGCTGTTGCATCGCTTAATTAGCCCGTTCCGTGTATAGCGACGTTTCCACTGTTCACCAGCTCAGCTATGCATCGTCTCTCCCTTTTAGATGCGGAAGCATCTTATACTCGCGCCTTGTAGTGCGCCGTCCGCGCCGTCCACACCGCTTCTCGAACATTCGACAGCTGACGCGCGCGCATGCGCCGTCGCGCCGTTGCCCACCATCTGTGCCGCGCGCGCTTCTCCTTCGAGAACATTCGACAGCTGACAGCGCATGCGCCGTCGCGCTGTATATATACTCAAGGTCGGCGCTCGCTCGCTCAGTTGCCGCTCGTCGGTTGGTTTGTACGGCGCGTCGACGTCCAAGGTCGCGGTGAAATGAATTCCAACGAATCCACAAACACAATGATCGACGTCCCTTCGACCTGCGCCGCCCTTTCGCATACGTGTGTACGTGTTCACTCATTTAACACCCCCTCCTACAACCACGTTAACCAATTTAGTCATCGACCCAAGTAAGTCGCAATTTAACACCCCATTTCACAACCACGTTAACCAATTTAGCCATCGACCCAAGTAAGTCGCACTTTAACCAGAGACCAATTATATGCTCCGCATCCTCCTCAGTGTTCCCCCGAGGGAAGCTGCGGGCAATTTTTTTGATTACTCTCTTTTCGCATACCTTCGTTTCACCGCACTTCGTCAACTTACTTTCTGCCTTCTTCCTTTTACTTCATTACCACCATAGTGCTTGTGTGAAGCAACGCTGGTACCACACGAACAAGTTTCTAAAGCATCTTAACAAAAGCGTACTTTGTGACGAGTGAACTGTGACAAACTCAGTACAAAATTCGTGAATAGTTTTTTTGTGGAAAGTTGTTAACTATTTCGAGCCTTTGTAATTATTTGGTTATGACCCATTTCAGTTTTGCGCAGAAGAGGCTGTTTCATCTGATACACGGAGAGAATCTGGTTCTGCTTACCCGCAGGTCACGGGTTCGAATCTCGGCTGCGGCGGCTGCATTTCCGATGGAGGCGGAAATGTTGTAGGCCCGTGTGCTCAGATTTGGGTGCACGTTAAAGAACCCCAGGTGGTAGAAATTTCCGAAGCCCTCCACTACCGCGTCTCTCATAATCATATGGTGGTTTTGGGACGTTAAACCCCACATACCAACCGAGAATCTGGATAGTAACTTGCATTGAATAGCCTGCTTATTTACAATTTTTATATTCATTTATTTTTTTGACAGCTGACAATCTTGTTCACACGAGAGAAGTGAAAGTACTGTAAAGATTCAAAATAGGGGATAGTAAAAGAAATTACGTTTTCTTAGTCTCGCATGCGAATGAAGGAAGCGGTGAAATATGCCCCACTCTCCTTTCTCATGGCTACAGAAATAGTTGCCTATTTATTTACTAGATACTTTGTCGAGCTCACTTACATGGTCGACCAACTTAATTATAATGATATACGCGAAAAGCTTTCATGAGCTTTTCAATATCGTGAGCTTCGTCAGGCGACCTTTTGGCCCGACGGAGGTGGAAGACGCGAAATGAGGCAATGAAAAAATGCAAACTAACCAGGAAACCAAATGAAACGCGCAAAACTAAAACAATTAGCTTTACCTCAATAGCGCCCTTCCACCGCGAATTTGCAATATCAAAGATGTTTCCTCGGGCATTCCTTCAACTTACGTATGTAAAGCGCGGAAGGCGGTAAGTTCCTCCTTTGAGCGAAGCCGACGCTTCTTTTCATAAGAAACATGTGGTGTAATCGCAACGGTCGTTCGAGTGCTCGGATATTTAATATTGAACAATTCATCGCCATCCATCGCTCGGTGCTGCTTTGAAAAGGCTTCTTATATGGAAAACACTTCAAGTTCTTGCTCGAGGTGAAATTGCATTTCGTTGTTGTTGATCCACTTTCTTCAATTTATTCACTTATTTTCTGCAATTTTCTTCCAGTCCACAAACAGATCAAAACACTGGCAAAATTTGCGTCGTTCTTTTTCACTGTAGACGAAAAAAAAATAATCTGTGAGATCGGAAGAACGTGCTTCTGGATGTTAAGTTAGAACGTGCAATGGGAGAACACTTGTAAGTGCAATATATGTTTACAGTAAAGCACCCTATCTGGTGTAATTGCCGAAGCTAGGTGTAATTTTTGGAAGGGGGGATTAAATTTCACCATTCTTCATGCATGTTAGTGCGTCCACTTATATGCGTATACTTGTACATGCGTATGTGTGCATATTGAATCCGCACGAATAACAAAAAAAATATTGAACCCCTGTAAGCAGGCTACGCCAGTGGGAGCTCCCATAGAGAGACACAAATATTGAAACATCAAAGGTCAAGTGTCTCCGCACACCTCCTCCTGTCATCTCAATCAAGTTAAAAAAAAGAGAGATTACTACTGCGTGTAAGAACGGAAATTAAGTGGTGACGTGCTTCTGACAACCACGTATCTTCTGTTCAACACTTTCTGGGCATAAAAGGGAGAGGTAAAGGGAGGTAAAGGGAGATCGTCCGCAACATCAAAAGCACTAGGCACAACATCGAAAGCACATCATGCACAAGTGTGTGTCCCTGCCACACACTTGTGCATGAATTTCAAGAAAAAAAAGAAAAGGAACGGCAGGACACGTTTGAGTGAGTAATGATATGAGGTGGGGGTGGGGGGGTCTACATTTCCCTGTTACCCTGTTCACAAACTTACGGCAGGTGTCATACAAAGCATTCTGGTGAGTGTCTAGTTTCCTTCAAAGCCGATAGTAAGACGGCTAGGTGGGCCTGTTTGCTAAGGTTCATTTTGAACTCCGTTACAACCGCGCTAGCATCTGCAGTCGCTCGAGGTGCAGTTACTTGCCTTGCCTTTGGTTTCGTGTTCGTGGATGACGGCTAGTTTTCGAAGTATTGCGACTTCCACATGCACCGCCGGTGGCTATCCACGCTACCACTGCTTCGAGTGTGATAGTTCGAGTGTGAAAACTGCACGAAAAGACAATGATGTGGATGGGCAAATGTGTTGTCTTCGTGGAGCGAGAGAGAGGCCTGCGAGACATGGAAAGCCTGCGCACATTCACGGCTCAAGCTAAAAATCTCTGCCGCCCGTGTTGCTGAAGCGGAGCGTGATAGTGTGTGCAAGATAGTGATGCAGAACTATCATTAATTATACTATCGATAGTATCGATAGTAAAAAAACTATCAATACTATCGATAGTTCATTTACTGATAGTTCTGGGGAGAACAGTCACAATAAGCTACTATTTGCAGTACTCGGTTCGTTTAATTTACGAGCAATTTTTTTATTGCGATAGCAATCTATTGGACATTCTCGGCTCGAGTTTCGGCGTGGGCGTCGGCGTGGGCGCCAATGTCATGCATCGTGGATATATATATAAACGCAAGAAAAAAAAAAATCCAGAAAAGAGACTCCAGTTTGCGGAATCAAACGTGGGATCTCCGCGTAGGGGGGGGGGGAGGGCTATTGTGTTTTAGCATTATCAGCAAGATGGTGCAATGAGCGCACGTGGGCTTGCACTGGAACAATTCTGTTGTACGTATGGGGCGCACAAAGGTCACTGAAATTGTGGCACAGCCTCCGTTTTCGAAAAGGCATGCTTTTCAGACACAGAAAAGTAAAAACTGAGACGCTTATTCACGTTCATCTGTACCTGTGAGTATGTTTCGTGCGTCCTTTGTGCGTGAGAAATGCAGGGCACGTTTCTATCTGCTTGCCATTCTGCGCGTGACATTTCAACTTGTTGCTATCGCGTTCTTTGCTTCGCCTTTGCGGCAAAGCTGCGATTTTTTTGTTGGAAAATATTTCTGTTAAAATGCCGGAATATATCCACAAAGAAATTAATGCTCAAAACAATGCAGTTAGACCTTATACCAACAGCAAGTATGTGATTTTTTGAAATTTTAAACGAGAAAACAAAACATAAATTTGTCGTCTTGCAGTCTCTAGACATGTACGGGTTTCTTGCCGCTACCACGGAACCGTTAAATTTAGTTATCATTAGTAAGCTAAGCACCTTGGTGAAGGAGCACAAGCAAGTCAACCTCCTGTCCCTTTAGCCGGCTTCTTCCTGAAATGAACAGTTGAGCAGCGGAGAATACCTTTTCTACAGATGGGACGTTGCTGGGATGCACAAGTACTTCCTAGCCATTTGAGAGAGCTGCGTTGTTGCGCACTGCTAAGAGTGCCAGAATTCTCAAGGTTTGCTCTTCCTTTCCTCTTGAAATAACCACAAGTACCGGCAAACCATTAGTTCTGCGTTTGAAGTGGTAGTTGAAGGGGCCAGTTGTTGCCTCTCAAAGAACCGCAGAATTCGGATTCCTGGCGTAACTTTGTTATGAACCACATGATGTCTATAGTTGATTCAGCTGCAGGACCAACTGGCTTTGTCGACAATCGCTCGCTTAATTCACCAATAAAACAAGCTATGGCACGTCCTTCGTTGGTTCAGTTCGAAGGCACCCGATCCTTTGATGGTGGGGCCAGTAGCGTTGCCATAGATGTTAACTGCCTGTCTTCACGAGTGTACATCCTATTGTGCAACGAGGAGAAGCATTCTCAAAGAACGTCTTCCGGTTGATGAGTGAAATTATCTTCCCCCCCCCCCCCTCATGAAAAAGTTGTTACGCCACTGTCGGCAACCTTATCTTTCCTTCACTTTCGAGTTCCTTGTCCTTTACACACAAGGTTACTTTTAGAGCACCTAATTTCTCGTATGTTTTCATTTGCCTCATTGTGGGCTAATACTTTGCTTATTATTTGTGCTGAAGATATTGTTGATATTACCTTTTCATGTCACCTGCTCATTCATTTATAGAATTACTGATCGTGGGTCTCCCTACAGTGGACCATAGCTTGCTAACTAACCCTTTAATTTTGTGTATCGCTACTTTTCTAACCACTTGAAATCGATACTTAGGACATTGGACATTCGTAATATGCCGAGAATATTTCATTTAACGGGACACTGAAATCTTCGCTCATAAAGAGAAATACGGACAAAAAAGAAATGCAGGGACACCATTTTGAACGTACTTGTGTGCAGAATATGAACTTTCACAATACCCACATGTTCACTATGTACTTCTGCGCCATCACATCCTGATTACAACTTCTTCCTTGCTCGACGTCCGTCTTGAAGGCCGCGTTGAAATTGCGTTGGCAAACACGGATGTTTCAGCACCAGACGTAAGACGACACTTCATGTATAACGAACACAACAGAGACATGAAGCACGATAACAACGACTACTGCTAACCTAAAAACTAGAACAACGACAAAAATAAGAGCAACGAAAGTTCAAAGGGTCCCGTATGCATTAGCTCAAACTCAATTTCATTTCCTGCCTGCCTCCCCCCTCCCTGGCCAAGCAAAATCTTCTTGCACCCAACACGGCTTTTCGGCGCTTCTGCATCCTTGGCATTGCAAGCATTCAACACATTCCATGCCTACCATGCCCATTTGTGATTCAGCGACGATAAGACGTCATTATGAGACGTAACTACGATGTCATGTTGATGTGAGATGATGTCATGATACGATGTCTTTCTTCTTCAGGCATGTTGACGCAGACGTCGATAGTCTTTTCTCGTATTCGATGGTGCATCTAAGGTTTTTCCTATAAAACAACAACCTCCACTATAAGCAATAGAAATCCATTGTTCCAGAGACTTTGGTTGTTAAATGATGCTCGTAGTTTCAGAATGCGCCGGGCGTTGTCGCCTCGATCGCTTTCTCAGTAAGGAAGTGCGCGCGGTCGCGGCTGCGAGCATCGGAAGGCGACGATGACGACAGAAAGCATGGCAGCCGCCGCCGTTGCAGTATCTTCTCTGGGAAACATACGGTGAAGAGAGCGAGAGGTGCGAGACACGGGGATTTGCGCTACAACTAAAGTGTGCATATGATGGCTGCCCTCGTTACGGCACGTATTTGAAAGTGCAGCACCGCACGGATACCAGAGATCGACGAGTCCGCTCTGCTTTCTCGCTGAACCGCTTGACAGATGATTGACCTCTGCGCCGACATCTGGCTGTGGACATGCGGAAATTTCATGGCTTCTGAAAAAGAACTGATCGCATGGGATGGCTTCGCAGTAACCAGTCGCACTCTGTGTGTTGGAGGAGAATCGTGACCTTTTCACAATGTTGCAGATATTGTTGATGTTAATTTAGTTCTCGAACATTAGGTTACCACGTTTATGTAGGAACTTTTTGGAGTTACTTCGATAATAGTTATCTTTTATTATATTCTAAAATTGTATGATGAGTGCTAAACTACCTGAGAGACAAAGCGTAACCGGCACCACATTTTTGTGCCCCCTCTAGCTTCACAGATATACCGAAAGCATACATCGATGCAGCCTGAATTCCTATTTGCTTGTATCGTCTTTTTAACTTTCAGGGGCCGCTGACAAACCTTATTTCCCTGAAGTTTAATGTCCGGTATGAATTGCTAAAGTATTTAGTTACGATGTTTCGCATCGCATGTCGTCATCGCATTACACGCCATGCGTACAAAACTCTCGGGTCTCCGATGGAATGGCGACAAATAAACAAGGTTAACCAATAAATTAGCCAATGCACCCTATTGTGCATTAAGATAAAGCGTTTGCCAAATCGCCAAAAAGCGTGCTCGTGGGAGCATGTTCATTAAAACTTGTAGTGCTGGAGATAATGCTACTGAAAGTGCCCAGCAAACACGAGACAGTGTTTCCAAATGCCCCGCCGTGGTGGTCTAGTGGCTAAGGTACTCGGCTGCTGACCCGCAGGTCACGCGTTCGAATACCGGCTGCGGCGGCTGTATTTCCGATGGAGGCGAAGATGTTGTAGGCCTGTGTGCTCAGATTTGGGTGTACGTTAAAAAACCCAGGTGGTCGAAATTTCCGGAGCCCTTTACTACGGCGTCTCTCATAATCATATGGTGGTTTTGGGACGTAAAACCTCACATATCAATCAAATCAATCAATAGTATCTCCAAAAGAAAAGCTTCGTAAATACAGGCTGTGCAGTTCTCTGGGTGGCAACGCAGCTGACCGTGATGACGTGGTTAATTTATCGCTGTCAGTGATCACTGGCCAGCCACTAAGGTAACTTTCTCAGAAACTGCTATAGATCGTGCAAAAATGGTCTTTTTTAAAGACGATAGTCTTTCTTGAGGAACTTCGATGAAAAAAATTTGGCCTGCCTGCCTGCCTGCCTGCCTGCCTGTCTGCCTGCTTGCCTGCCTGCCTGCCTGCTTGCCTGCCTGCCTGCCTGTCTGTCTGTCTGTCTGTCTGTCTGTCTGTCTGTCTGTCTGTCTGTCTGTCTGTCTGTCTGTCTGTCTGTCTGTCTGTCTGTCTGTCTGTCTGTCTGTCTGTCTGTCTGTCTGTCTGTCTGTCTGTCTGTCTGTACATTTGTCTGTCCGCCCTAACGATACCTCAAACGGCACCAAACAGCCAACCCCATTCGCAGCGCCCACCAATATTGCTCAAGGTTTAGCGTTCATAGTTGTGTGATTGTGTATTAAAAAGCAATTAATGCGCATATATGAGGCACCATAACAACACCTAGAAGTTTTGTATGTCTGCCTTTATACTAGAAGAGGCACACACAAGTAACTCTAACGAATGTAGCATTTAATCACGCTGCGCTGACAGCGCAACGCGATGCTCGAAAAGGTGTTTCCAATGCTTTGCTACGACATCACGGTGGTGGCACCTTCCCGTCGTCTTGCGTTCTACACCTTATCACCTCCGACACTGGCACGCATCTTTCTCCGCAGGCTGCACGCCTTCGTTTTCTAAGATAACTGCCAGATGGCGCTTGTGTCTAAAGTGTCTGACTCCTAGGTTTCGTGTACTTGTGGACGGGAGCAAAGGCCAGAGAGGAAAACCAGGCAATGGTAGAGTGTATATCAAAGGACATTCAGGAGTTAGGAAGAGAGTGCGAGATAATTATACTAGGAGACATGAATGCGCACATAGAAGATATAAATGGGTATACCGACCCGACAGGCAAAATGATCATGGATATGTGTGAAAGGCTTGATTTGATCATTTGCAACAGTACCGAGAAGTGTGAAGGGCAAATAACATGGGAGGTAGGAAGGCTGCAGTCGACGACAGATTATGCACTGATGTCACATAGGATGTATGATAAGCTCAGGGGAATGCACATAGATGAAGGTGGCTCCAGAAGTCTGGGTAGTAATCACAAACGTATCAAGCTAAGTTTTGGAAGAGCAGTGAAAGTGCGAAGGAGACAAGATGAGCAACCACAGGATAATTTTTATCCCGAAAGGCACATTGAAATAGCCACCAAACAAATTGAGAAAGTAATCACAGATGATAATAAGACAGTCTGGACATACCCGAATCTAATTATACTCTTTGAGCTAGAGCTTGCTAAGACGCGTGACAAGTCACCCCGGAAAAGAAGACACAAACCCAAAAGTTGGTGGGATGAGGTAGTTAAGAGAGCCATAGCAAAACGCCAGGAAGCCTCTAGGGAACACAGACATGCTAAGCAGCGGGGTGAGCCGACAGATAATGTTGAAAGAAAATGGGAAACCTTTCTAAGCTGTAGAAGGGATGCATCCCTTCTGATCAATGAAAAGATTAGAAGAAAGGGAGCTCAGTGGCTGGCAGAAGTACATAAAAAGATAGAAAGGCGGCTGCAAAATTTCGGAACCATCTAAACTTCCTAAGAAATGAGACGAGCCTAGAGCAGAGTTTTATAACTACAGCCCAAGGTGCTAGACTAGAAGGGGACGAAGCTATTGAATATATAAGAACAAGGGTGACAGAAAAATTTCAACAAAGAAGTACTTTATGCACCACAATCGACAAGGTCGAATCAAGTGGTGCAATGGCTCCATTTTCACAACGAGAGTGAAAAAGGGCTGAGAAAAGGGTTCCTAGTAGTACATCAACAGGCCCAGATGGCATTCCAATCATGCTGATAAAGAAATTAGGTCCGAAGCCTAAGCAGACTTTGAGAGAGGCAGTGAGCAAAATAATAATGAATGGTGAAGTTCCCGATCAATGGAAACTTAGCAGGATGAGCATGATCTATAAAGAAAAAAGGGACAAAGCTGACATAAACAACTACCGTCCTATAACAGTGACATCAGTGGTCTACAGGCTGGCGATGCCGATTATAAAGGACAGACTGCAGGCATGGATAGAAGATGAGCGGGTGTTGGGGGAACTGCAGAATGGGTTTCGGAAACACAGGAGGTTGGAAGACAATCTGTTCTCACTGACGCAGTGCATCGAAATAGCAGAAAAGGAACACAGGCCCCTGTGGCTAGCATTTTTGGATATCAAGGGAGCGTACGATAGCGTGGTTATGAGGAATTGTGGGGAATACTGGACACACTAGGCGTGGAACATGTAGTCACTAATCTTTTAAAGGATATCTATAAAGGTAACAAGGAAGTTGTAAAGTGGGAAAACAGGTATCCAAGCATGCAGAGGTAAAACGGGGGCTTAGGCAGGGGTGTCCCCTGTCCCCCTTATTATTCATGATGTACCTACAAGGATTATAGGCTAAATTAGAGGGAAGTGGGCTTGGCTTCAACCTCTCTTTAGTCAAACAAGGAAAACTTATTGATCAGGCACTACCAGCATTAATGTACGCAGATGATATAGTGCTAATGGCCAGCAACGAGGAAGATTTGCAGAGATCGATGGACATCAGCGGTAATGAGGCAGATAGGTTAGATTTTAGATTCAGTAAGGAAAAATCAGCAGTCATGATGTTCAATGACAACGAAGGTAGTGAGCTTAGAATACAGGAGGTCACGCTAGAAATAACAGACAAATACAAATATCTGCGCATATGAATAAGCAATGGGACCGAGTACCTGAGGGAACATGAAATATACGTGATGACTAAAGGTAACAGGAATGCAGCAGTGATGAAAAATAGGGCACTGTGGAATTACAATAGGTATAATGTTGTGAGAGGAATATGGAAAAGGGTCATGGTTCCTTGGGCTGACGTGCGGCAATGCGGTCTTGTGCATGAGATCAGAAGTTCAAGCAAGATTAGAAATTAAGCAACGTGGAATAGGTAGGCTTGCTTTAAGAGCTCACGGGAATACACCAAATCAGGGAGTACAAGGTGATATGGGATGGACATCATTTTAGGGCAAGGAAGCTAGCAGCATGATAAAATTTGAGAAGCGATTGAGAGAAATGGGGGAGGAGCGTTGGGCTAGGAAGGTTTTCAGCTACTTGTACATGAAGAATGTCGATACAAAATGGAGGAAAAGAACCAGGAAATTGACTGGTAAATACTTAGAAAACAGCAGGTGGCCAAACCAAAAAGAACTATCGGTTAAGAAGAAAGTGAAGGAAACGGAGACTGACATGTGGAGAATGGGCATGATTAAGAAGACCGCACTAGAGATCTATCGAACTTTTCAGCAGGAAATTGCCAATGAAAGGATCTATGATAATACTCGGGGTAGTTCTCTACTGTTTGAGGCCAGGACGGGAGTACTGCGAACCAAGACATATCGGGCCAAATACGAAGGGGTAGACACAGTATGCAGCGCGTGTGGAGAGGAAGAAGAAACTGCCGAACACTTGATAATGTTCTGTAAAGGGCTTCACCCTATAGTTCAGGATGATGGCGCAGAATTTTTCAAAGCACTGGGGTTTAGGGACCGGGAGGGCAAAATAGACTTTAAGCGAGTAGACTTAACTAGAAGGAGGTTATCTGATTGGTGGCTAAAGTCAAGGCACGAGTGAAAATTAAACTCTTCACTGCAAAGTACGAATCCTCAAGTTCACTGTTTAAAGAAAAAAAAATAAATCTAGTTTTTGGTTCATTAAGTATTAAGGCTTGGTGGCACTAGCCACCGCCCGATCTAAAGGGCACAGCCATATCCATCCATCCATCCATCCATCCATCCATCCATCCATCCATCCATCCATCCATCCATCCATCCATCCATCCATCCGTCCATCCGTCCATCCGTCCATCCATCCATCCGTCCATCCGTCCATCCGTCCATCCGTCCATCCATCCATCCGTCCATCCGTCCGTCCATCCATCCATCCATCCATCCATCCGTCCATCCATCCATCCATCCATCCATCCATCCATCCATCCATCCATCCATCCATCCATCCATCCATCCATCCATCCATCCATCCATCCATCCATCCATCCATCCATCCATCCATCCATCCAACGTGTCTCGATGCGTTCGTTCGCCTCCGCTGCACGCTTGAGGCACTCTAACGCAGCGCCTCCAGGATACCATTCCACGCTTTTCTTGCGCAGAACATGAAATAAACGTTTTGTTCACCCTCTCCAGACGCAAGACTATTGTCTTGCGACTACATTTGTGGTGTAACATGCAGATTTGGAACCATTTTTTTTTCGTACCCAGCAGTAACCATCATCTCTATTTAGTGCTTTTCCTTGCATTATTGCCGCGCGCCCATGACTTTCACGCCGCGAATGGTATGCGCGTTATCAACATGACATCACATTTTTGATAAAAATGTAACGAGTGCTGACCTTTAGGAAACAGAAGCAAAACGGATGACGGTTATTGTCACGGAAGAGAAAAATGCCCCTTTTGAGGTATAAATTTTCACAGAGGTGAATACTCGATAAGGAACAGGCTGGAAGGCACCACCACAAGGGGTTAAATGCCTCTTCATAATTCCCGAATGAGTGGGTATAACGATAGAAATGAAAGGTGCATATACATGGATGATTTAAAGGGTCAAGTTGTTGGCTAGTTAAATCGTTGAACACATTTTAGGGAAACCACACAAAAAACGAGGACATAAAAGACACACAGACAACCTCACAGAGCTTCGTGTGGTTTTGTATGTGCACCTTTCGCGCTGTTTCTCCAAGACGAAGAGGATATAAAAATAAATAACAGAGAAATAACTCGTGAAGCACACACACTGCACACAACTGGATCGTGAGTGTCGGAAGCGGTCTGCCACGGATGGAAGAACACAGAATCGCCTGCTGGGCCGTGATACAGGAGAACTATGGGGTCTCTGAGAGGTCGTCGAGTTGTTCGTATGGACAGCATAGATGTTCTGCGGCTTTTGATTTTATTAGGACAGCGGAATGCTCAAAAATTCGGAGAAAAATAGGGACACCCTCAAGCCTGTCATAAACTGTCAAACGTGATAGCGATATTCTTTCCCTGTGCATACTTCGAACACTTAGCGTATGAAATCTTTTCCAACTTGCTAGGCACCCACTACGTGGCCATAAGGGTGAAGTAGCGTTTGTGTTTTTTTTTTGTGGTGGGTGGCTGGCTTTAAAATGTGAAGTCATTATAATTGCATGTTCTTACGCCCGATGGCAACATACGCTTGTCCCACGCATTTTCATGGCACTATCTCATGTTTCATTGTGTACATATACACAAGATGCACGTGTTTGTAAAGAATGGAAGTTACTTTCACTGCATTTCCAGGCAGAGGAAGATAATGTTACGTAAGAATGACACGAGCCGTGTCGATTCAGAATCTATATTCACACTGATGCGTATAGCATCGACTAAGATGGAGGACAGCACACACAACCGACAGACCACTTCCTTGTTGTCGTCTTCTGACCGCTCATATCTCAGCTACGTAAACAATATTTTCACTGTATGCACAAGCAGAGGCGAGCGGTATGGTATAGAACACCCGCTTCCCACGCAATTGACCGGGGTTAAACTCTCTCTCAGACCCGGAATTTTCAGTATTTATTTTATTTGCATCTTTCCTGATTTTTCATTCACGCAAAGATGATGATTTTTTGCTGAGAACCTCGGATACCAACGCCGACGCCCAAATTTCTGCGAAACGAGCTCTTTAACGCTGTCGCGCTAATAATTCGGTGTGGACGTTACACACTAGAACTGTAGTCTTCAACTTTAATTATTAGTCAGACTGCAGAACATAACCGCTATCTATCTATCTATCTATCTATCTATCTATCTATCTATCTATCTATCTATCTATCTATCTATCTATCTATCTATCTATCTATCTATCTATCTATCTATCTATCTATCTATCTATCTATCTATCTATCTATCTATCTATCTATCTATCTATCTATCTATCTATCTATCTATCTATCTATCTATCTATCTATCTATCTATCTATCTGTCTGTCTGTCTGTCTGTCTGTCTGTCTGTCTGTCTGTCTGTCTGTCTGTCTGTCTGTCTGTCTGTCTGTCTGTCTGTCTGTCTGTCTGTCTGTCTGTCTGTCTGTCTGTCTGTCTGTCTGACTGTCTGTCTGTCTGTCTAATCATTAAACCTAGTTGTATGCTTCGATAATGATGCAGCCAGCATCGATATTGGCTCACCTTTTCTTTGATGAGCGTTTACAGTGTAACCAGCCTAGATAACGCCGGCACAAGCCTCTCGGAAGACACGTATGTACATTTTGAAAACGATGCCGATTCAGTTATCATGGTCCGCCGTGTTGTACCAGTAGCTACACTGCTCGGTTGCTGACCGGGCAGGTCGGGGATTTAATCTCGGCTGCGACGGTCGCATTTCGATTCAGGCAAAACGGTAAAGGCCCGTATACTGTGCGAATTCAGCTCATGTTAAAGAACACCAGATGGTCAATATTTCAGGAGATCACTACAGCGTCTCTCATATTCATATCTCTATTTTGGAAAGTAAAAGCCCACAGATTATTGTCACACTTCTGTTATTGTGGTCTATTGTGGCCAAGTTAAACAGATTATTCAGGGGCTCAAAACATGAATTGCAATATATGACAGATTTTGCATGTATATGCTTTATGCAGGTAAATCGTGGGCCTGTTCCTCCATGCTCGTGTAATTACGAATGCACTGGTTTCTGCGAGGCCTGCAAAAAACGAGGCAACAATGACTTCTTTCATACCTATCTGCTCAATCCATAAGCTTCCTCTCTTTTGACGTCACATCAGATGGCAGAGCTAATTGGCAGTGCTGGTTGTTAACGACTAGAGGCATTCGTCGGCCCTATTTATGGGGACGACAGCGGGTAATTAGCTCACCATAGAGACAAGCCTCTCAGAAACGCTTTGCTCAGCGCCAGGCGTCCTTGGTGCGCATCAATTAACTCTTAATTAAGGCGGAATACTGAGAGAAGAATAGGACTGCATCAGGGGGATAATGATATATAGCTCCTGATCAGGCAGGTCACGACATCGTCAGTGGCGGAATGCCATCGCATCTGGGCCTTTCGAGGGAGCATGGATGCTCTTTTGAAGTAAGGTCGGTAATGCGATCTGCCTCGGATACGCTTTAGCTGCATAACAGGTAATGCATATAAAACATGCTAAGCCCTAAACAAAGGCTCATTGTTGCCGTGTATGTTGTTTCTTCTTTTTTTTTATAAAGTGTGAGTACCAACAACTCTGAATATGAAAAAAACAATTTGCTGCAAGAGAATTGTACTTTTGTTGTTGTATGTTAGCAAAGAATAACTGATGAAGTTTGACGTTCCAAAACCATGCTATGATTATGAAAGACACCCTAGTGAATGGCTACGAAAATTTTCTCACATGGGATTCTTTAACGTGCACTTAATTAAGTCTAACTAATCGGGCCTCAAGCACTGCCTCCTTCATCAAAATTGAGGCCGCCGCGGCCTCGCTTCTATCCCGCTACCTGTGGCTCAGCAGTCGAATTGTATGTAAATACCTACAAACGTTAACGACCAGTCACACATGTGCACATGATTATGTGTTTCATAGGAATGTTAATACGGTGCTCCTACACTAATAACTCACATGGTGCTGTACGCATTGTAAACAAAGGAATAAATAAATAAATAAATAAATAAATAAATAAATAAATAAATAGGTAAATAAATAAATGAGTAAACATAGGTCGGCAAAACTAGTGGAGCTTACTCAGACTCACTCTTGAAATATATTTTGCGCTTCGGACTTGCTCGGACTTCAGTTGGACTCACCCTGACGAAAATTTTCTTCAACCGGATTTTTTCAGACTCAAACTAATGGCTCTATGTGAGTCTGAGTGAGTCGAGCGATCAGTCCGTTAGCCTAGACTCATCTTTTTCGACCATGATGTCAGTGCTTTATAACACAGGTATTTCACGTTAATTCGGTGCTTATCTTGGCGCTTGTTCATATAGCACCTTCGAATACGAGTTATGAGTGCTCGCAAACCAGTATGGTTCTTTTTTTGTTTTTGAAAGAGATCGCAACATAAGAGATATTACCAAGAACTACATTCGAAGAATTGGCAGGGTGAGATGAAGGCTTTGCCCTACGTGATACGCGCCTCTGATCAATAATTAATGAAGTGGTGTATGAAAGACACTGCTTTTGAATACATGCGATTAGATGTGAGGTATAAACGTGAATCCAGGTAAGGCTAGATAGTGATGCTCAAGATGAGTAGATATGAAAATGGGTCAGCATAAAAAAATTGGAACTCCCTCAGACTCACTCAAGAAATATATCTTACGCTTTGAGCTCACCCGGTCTCATACTCCCCAAAATTTTCCTGAGCCGAACTCACTCGGACATAGACTTGGCAAAATATTACTCACAAGGACTAACTCGGACTCACGGTTCGATCTCAGTCTGAGTGAGTCCAACTCAACCCATCAGTTATAAGTTCGGCGACCTTTGTAAATAGGTAAATAAATAAATATGAATAAATACATAAATAAGGCTTCTTTCAACTTGAGATCAGGTAACTAACGTGAAGAATTGTTGAACGCTTTTCGAACCGCTCCTCATAAAGACAGATCAAATAATTTTAAAGCAAAAAAAAAACATCGGTGATACTTTGGAGGAACGTCCAACCGGAATTGTAGAGCAAATGAACCGGTAACGTAGCCGCCCGTCAGAAGCGGTCATTTATTTCATTTATTAAGACGATTTTGAGTTACTGATATTTTCCTTGAACACCCGCACTTGGTTGTAATATGAAGAAAAATATGCTGCGTAATCACACTTATTCTCTTTTTTACTGTTTGCATATATATATATATATATATATATATATATATATATATATATATATATATATTGTGAGCATTATTTATGCGTCCCATCTTTTCATCTGTAAATACTCATCATCACCAGTCAAGTTTAGGTTGTGGGGCACATACTCGAGTCAATAAAAGGAGAGCCTCGAGTGTTCTCGACGCCATCTTACAAGTGGTGGAGAGTGCTGCCCGGTTCCTGCGTCCTCTCGCGTTCTCGGACACCCCAGCGTCTTCTAGAACACATCCCTGGAGCTCCGTTCAGGCCGCCGCTTAAACGACCTGGGTCCGGTAATGTCGCAAGCCGCCCAGTCCAGCGTGCCAGCTTCGCCACCGCTCCCACCGGCAAGAAACCCTTCTCACCTGGTCACCAGCCCTCAAAAGGATCCTCCGCTGTTCGCAGGGCTTCCGGGTGAAGACGTCGAAGACTGGCTAGAGGAGTATGACCGCGTGAGTGTTATCAACAACTGGGATGAGCCTGCGAAACTCACCCACGTTGCATTCTACTTGAGCGGCGTCGCAAAAACGTGGTTTTTCAACCACGCCACAGATTTTCCGACATGGCCCGCCTTTACACGTCAGCTCCGCCAGATTTTCGCCAACCCGTCAGTGCGCTCGGATATCGCCAAAAAGAGGCTTGGTGCACGTGTTCAACGCCCTGGCGAGTCTTACACTTCTTACATCGAAGATGTTCTCGCCCTTTGCCGCCGCATCGACAACGACATGGCGGAAAACGACCGTGTGCGCCACCTGTTAAAAGGAATTGCGACTGTCGCTTTTAATGCGCTTGTGGTGCAAAATCCTCAAACAGTAGCCGATGTTGTCGCTACCTGTCAGCGCCTTGAGAAGCTTCAGACCACTCGGGTACAACCTGATATGTCTGATCTGAGCTCAAGTCATGATACAACAGAGCTGCGTGCACTGATCCGCTCTATCATCCGCGAGGAACTTCATGCACAGGCTTCACCTCGCCACCTCGATATCCGAACGACGCCACCCGCTACTAGTTTGCGCGACGTCGTGAGGGAGGAACTGGCCTAGATGACTAGTTCACCAGCTCCAAGTTCACATCTCATGCCCAGTTATGCTCACGTTGCTGCAACGACACCTACGCCCCACCAGAGCCTGGCCTCGATGACTGTCACACCTGTCCCGAGCTCATATCCTGTGGCCATGCCAACGTATGCTCAGGTTGCTGCTAGGACGCCTGCACCCCAGCAAAGCCCAATGCAGCTACCAGCGCCCGAAGTGCATGGTTCGCTCAACTCACTCGCACCGCGACCATCTTCCCAGCCTTACAACGCCTGGCGCAGTTCGCGGCCGACTTGCTTCTATTGCGGCATCCGTGGTCATATTTCAAGGTTTTGCCGACGCCGTCAGCAAGACGAACGACGAGGCTACGATAACCTTGAACGGGACGACTTCTACGCGACTGGACCCCCCTATCGTCGGCTGTATCCGAACAGCACACGTCGGTCGCCGTCTCCGCGGAACTTTGACCCAGTTGGCAGTTCCCGGTTCTCACGTCGTCGCTCACCTTCACCGATGCGGCGTTCTTCTTCTCCTCTCCGGCCTTCTACTTCAATTCCCGACCGCCAACTGGAAAACTGAACAGTGCAGCTTCGGGAGGGAAAGCTGCATCTTTCGAACTGCGTCAAACTCCTCCGGACCGCCCATCGAATGTTTTATTGGTGTATGTTGAAGGTATACAGACAGAGGCACTGGTGGACACAGACGCATCACTTTCCGTAATTCGTGCAGACTTTTGTGCCCGCTTGAAAAAAGTTAGGACGCCCTACGATGGTCCTCCCCTTCGTTGCGCAGATGGAGTCCCTATTCAGCCTTCAAGTGTTTGCACAGTCCGTGTTTTCATAGATGGCATCATTCACCACATTCAGTTTCTTTTACTTCCTTTGTGCACTCACACAATAATTTTAGGATGGGACTTCCTTTCTTCGGCATCAGCTTTCATATCGTGTCGTCAGCGAGTCATTCGAATGTCAGCTACTGAGAGTTCATCGGATGTCGATCCATACAGCTTCCGTTTCATTGCTGCTACTGATTGTTTCATTTCGCCAGGAGATGAACAACTTCTAACGATCGCTTCGGATACTATAGTTAATGGTGACGTGTTCATAGCTCCATCAGTTCGCTCGAAACCTGCGGGGCTTACCATAGCACCCGGCCTTGTGCGGTTTAACGACGGTAAAGCATTGGTCACCGCCTTGAATCCAACTTCTTCGCCAGTGATGCTGCCCCAGGGCACTGCTGTGAGCTGCTTCGCTGACAGTGAGCCCTTTTCACTGATTCCCCTTCCCGCAGAATCACCGCCTTTGTCTGCTACTACTGATATCAAGGCTACCACTGTTACCTTAAATGACACCATAAATCCTCACCTCACTGCCGAGCAAAAGAGAGACCTCTTAGACCTTCTCCAAAAGCACAGCCTTTCGTTTGATGTACATTGCAAAGTTCTGGGCCGCACCTCCGTTGCAGAGCACAGCATCGAAACCGAAGGCAGCTCAATTGTACGCCGCCGCCCATACCGTCTCTCTTCGGCTGAACGGCAAATCATCGAGAAAAACGTCGCCGACATGCTCAAACGGGATATTATTCGACCTTCATCCAGCTCCTGGTCGTCTCCTGTGGTGTTGGTCCGGAAAAAGGATGGCTATGTCCGCTTTTGTGTTGATTACAGGGCGCTCAATAAGATCACGAAAAAAGACGTATATCCGTTGCCACGCATAGATGATGCCCTGGACTCCCTACAAGGCGCAAAATATTTCTCCAGCCTCGACCTCCGATGCGGGTATTGGCAAATACCTATGCGCGAAGCAGACAAGAAGAAAACAGCGTTTGCGACGCCTGACGGGCTTTACGAATTTAACGTCATGCCCTTTGGCTTATGCAACGCTCCAGCAACATTTGAGCGCATGATAGATACTGTCTTACGTGGTCTCAAATGGAAAACCTGTTTATGTTATTTAGACGACATCGTCATTTATTCTTCTACTTTTTCTCAGCACCTTAAGCGTTTGGACGAAGTTCTAACGTGCATTTCGAACGCTGGCCTACAGCTCAATACAAAAAAGTCCTACTTCGCCAGCACAAGCATCAAAGTATTGGGTCACCTTGTCAGCAAAGACGACGTTCGACCCGACCCCGACAAGGTTGCTGCCGTAATTAGTTTTCCACGTCCGCGCAATCAAAAACAATTGCGAAGTTTCGTGGGCCTGGCGTCTTACTTCCGCCGCTTCATCCGTCACTTTGCTGCAATTGCGGGGCCGTTACACAAGCTTCTGACGTCAGGGACGGATTTCACGTGGACTGACGAGTGTGAGTGTGCTTTCCAAGCCCTTAAGCGTGCTTTGACATCAGACCCCGTCCTCCGTCACTTCAATGAGAGTGCACCCACTTTCCTGCACACAGATGCCAGCGGCCACGGAATCGGCGCTGTCCTCCTCCAGCGCGACGACACTTCACGTGAGAGAGTAGTTGCGTATGCCAGCCGCGCACTAACACCTGCAGAGCAGAACTACTCGATAACCGAGCAGGAATGTCTCGCTGTCGTTTGGGCCATCCAGAAATTTCGACCTTATCTGTATGGACGCCACTTTATTGTGGTTACCGACCACCATGCCCTATGCTGGTTGTCCTCGCTGAAGAATTTGTCTGGGCGCCTCGGTCGCTGGATACTGCGTTTGCAAGAGTACACTTTTGACGTTGTGTACAGGTCCGGAAAACAGCATCAGGATGCTGACGCTCTCTCTCGCTGCCCTCTGCCACTTTCATCTCCAACCACGCATCCTGATTGCCCCTCAGGTGATCAAGCGGCTTCCTGTTCACTCACGTTATCACCCTTGGCAGTTGCTGGGTCACAATAACGCCCTTTGCCGACCTTTCACAATAACGCCCAGTTTGCCGCGTACCAACGTGACGACCCCTACTGTAACCGCATCATCGGATACTTGAATGGGTCGCCTTCTCCACCTAATGCCAGACTACGTAGTCAGCTACGGCTGTTCAAGCTAGAGAACAATGTCCTGCAGCACTATACATACAATGCGGATGGGCATCGGTGGGTGCCAGTACTTCCCCGTTCGCTGCGAAAACAAGTTCTCGAAGCATTGCACGACGACTCATCAGCTGGACACTTAGGATTTCAAAAGACCTACAACCGCGTTAGGAGCCGTTTCTTCTGGCCTGGTCTTTCTACCTTTGTGGCTAATTATGTCGCTTCTTGCGCACTTTGTCAACGCCGGAAACGACCAACTTCAGCTCCTGCTGGCTTATTACAACCCATTCCATGTCCCGACACACCTTTTGCCGTTGTCGGAATAGACCTCGTCGGGCCACTTCCCGTAACTCCAGCAGGCCACCGCTGGATCGTCACAGCCATCGACCACCTCACACGATACGCGGAGACCGCTCCTCTACGCACTAGCTCCGCCTCAGACGTTGCCGCCTTCTTTTTAGAAGCCATTGTGTTACGTCATGGTGCACCTCGCACGTTGTTGAGTGACCGGGGCAAGGCCTTCATGTCGACAATTCTTGACGAAATTCTTAAAACTTGTGGCACACTTCATAAGACCACATCCGCTTACCACCCGCAGACAAGTGGGCTGACAGAGCGATTCCACCGGACTCTAATCGACATGATATCCATGTACATCGGACCGAACCACGATAATTGGGACAAAATCTTGCCGTTCGTAACATTTGCACACAACACCGCTGTTCAACGAACCACCGGGTATTCACCTTTCTTCCTCGTCTATGGTCGTGCGCCGACATTCACCATTGACGCCTCTTTCTTCAATGTAATGACAAAAACGTCGACGACTACGCCAGAACATTTCGTCTCAAGGCTTGCTGAGGCACGGCAACGTGCTCAACTCAACACGGAGGCCAGTCAAGAAGACCGCAAGCAACGCTATGACAGCTTTCGTCGAGACGTCACCTTCCGTCCTGGAGATGAAGTACTACTTTGGATGCCTGTTCGCACACCCGGATTGTGTGAAAAGTTTCAGTCTCGCTTTCTAGGACCTTACGTTGTTTGTGAAAGAACATCTCCGGTCAATTACCTTGTCACTCCCGTCGAGGGTTCCTCGGACCGTCGTTACCGTGCCTCCAAGATTGTCCACGTTTCACGTCTTAAACCCTTTGTGCGCCGTACCTTTCCCGCCTAAGTCTCGGCCGGGCCGGCCGCTCAAGTGCGCGGGGAAAATAAGTGTGAGCATTATTTATGCGTCCCATCTTTTCATCTGTAAATACTCATCATGACCAGTCAAGTTTAGGTTGTGGGGCACATACTCGAGTCAATAAAAGGAGAGCCTCGAGTGTTCTCGACGCCATCTTACAATATATATATATATATATATATATATATATATATATATATATATATATATATATATATATATATATATATATATATATATATATATATATATATATATATATTGTGGCGAAGCCTTCGAACAGTGGGTCGTCCTCTCCAGAGCAGCTCGTGCAGAGAGTCAGTACCCGTATTGACTGTCGCTGTCAAGCATCATCGACAAGTGTCCGCCAATAAACGTCTCAACAATTTGGTGGAGAGTGCTGTGCCCTTCAAACACCTCCGGTTCGCACTAGATGCCCTTGGAGCTTAGATCCAGTACCGTGCCTTCTACCATGCACCAAGACGCCGCTCAGCAAACGCTTCCTCTTGCGCCGACGCCATGTTCCGGTGTCCCCCGCATCCGCGACCCTCCTGCCTTCACCGGTGCGGATGGCTCCGACGTCGAGGACTGGCTCGCTATGTACGAACGCGTCAGCGTCCCCAATCATTGGGACGAGGCAGGTAAACTCGGCAACCTGGTTTTCTACCTCGCAGGTGTGGCCGGCATGTGGTAAAACAACCACGCATCCGATTTCCCCACTTGGTCCGCTTCTAAAACCGCCGTCGTCGACGTGTTCGGCCGTCCTGCCATTCGTAAGCTGCAAGCCGAACAGCGCTTACGTGAACGAGCACAGCAGACCGGTGAGTCCTTCACAAGTTACATAGAGGACATCCTTGACTTGTGCAAGAAAGCGGACGCGAGAATGTCAGAGGCTGACAGAATTACCCATGTTCTAAAAGGCATCGCCGACGATGCCTTCACCATGCTCCTGGCCAAGAACCCTCGCACTGTAGCAGAGATCATTACACTATGCCAAAGTTACGCAACACTCGATGACCCGTCGACCACCCTCACGTGACGCTGATCTCTTGGCCTTGTCAACACTTCCTGACCACACCAACTTGCTCGCTGAAATCAAGTCATTCGTGCGTGAGGAAGTTGCCCGCCAGGTCTCTTTACTGGCTTTTGCTTCCCCGTAACGTGCTCAACAGCCGTCAAGCACACTTCTGCCTCCCCTCCGCCGAGCCATTCAGCAGGAAATCGCGGAGGTCGTTCCTGAATACCACCAGCCGCCTCCAGTATCTACACCACTCAGTTACGCCCAAGTTGTCGCCAGGCGACCCCCACCGATTCCTGTGACTGGCCCCCTTGGTTACACCGAAGCCATCACCAGGCCCCAGACCTTCGGAGAAACTGTGTCGCCTACATATGCTAACGTCATGCACGTGCCCTGTGCGCCGCCTACTATGCAGTTATATCAGCAGCTAGCTCGCCCATCGCGTTCTGCGACATAAATGGGACCCGCGAACCGATGGCGCACTGCTGACAATCGCCCCATCTGCTTTGCTTGTCGTTGCGTCGGTCACGTAGCACGCTATTGCAATCGTGTACAGCAACCGCAGGTCGCCTCCAATTTTCCCAGCCAATCGAGCCGCTTTTATGACCAACCGGCGCCTACGTCCCCGTCGTCCCGCCCCGCTCCGTCTACCCGCCGTTCACATTCTCCGTGACGTCGCTCACTGTTACCGATGCGGCCACGTCCACTAGAGGGTGACCAGGAAAACTAGTCGTCGCAGTCCACGAGGCAAGGGCTGCGACGCTGTCGAACTGCGGGAGCCCTCAGGAAAGACCATCGAACGTGAAAGACGTGCTTGTGGATGGTGTTCGTGCATCTGCCCTTGTAGATACTGGAGCCGCCGTATCCATCATGGACGCAAAACGTAGCCGACTACTGCGCAAAGTGACCACGCCACTTTCCGGGCTCTCCCTCCGCACAGCCAGCGCCCAAAGCATTCACCCTACAGCGATGTGTACAGCCCGCCTCGTGATTCAGGACGTGATGTATGCCGTTGAATTCATCATAATTCCTTCATGCTCTCACGACGTCATCCTAGGATGGGATTTTCTCTCCCGCCACGACGCCGTCATTCATTGCGCACCAGCAAAAATAGAGCTGACAAAATTCTCTTCTTTGACACCGGCCGACAGTCCACCTGCTGCAAGCATGTTACTCGTCAGGGACGACACGCAAGTGCCAGCAAACTCGTCCGTGGCGGTGTCGGTCTACTGCGCAAGTATCTCCGACACCGCTGCACTCCTCTCGCCATCTCATCGTGATTCACCAGAAAAGGCTTGCTGGTTCCTTTCGCGACCATGCAAGTCACTCACGGCAGCACCACTATTTTTGTTCTGAACTCATTCCCGTACAGTGTTACGTTGGTGCGAGGGGAGTGTCTCGGCAGTGGGGAACCCATCGAAGACGCGCAAGTCATGGATCAACCTGATGACACGCAGTGCCGAAGTTCAAATACGCTTAGTGCTGTTTTTACATCCGTTTCATCATCCGCTAATGTATTCGGTTCTTCCATTGCCGACAACCTTACGCTGGTCCAGCGCTGCCAGCTGCTAGCCCTGTTGGAAGAATTCCGCTCTTCTTTCGATATCGCTCAACCTTCTCTCGGCCGCACATCCCCTGTTACGCATCGCATCGACACAAGCGCACAACCACCACTACGGCAACGTCCATATCGCGTATCTCCCACAGAACGCCGTGTAATCAACGAGCAAGTGGACGACATGCTTCGCCGCGATGTTATTCGACCCTCTAACAGCCCCTGGGCGTCTGCTGTCGTTCTCGTCACGAAGAAAGACGGTTCTGTGCGGTTCTGTGTGGACTACCGACGCCTCACCAAGATCACTCGCAAGGACGTGTACCCACTACCGCGGGTTGATGACACGATTGACAGCCTGCAAGGAACAGAATTCTTTTCATCACTCGATTTACGCTCAGGGTACTGGCAAGTACCTATGGCTGAGGACGATCGACCAAAGACCACTTTTTTTACACCCGACGGCTTGTACGAATTCAATGTCATGCCGTTTGGGCTGTGCAATGCACCCGCACTTGGAGCGCATGATGAATACTGTTCTGCGTGACTTGAAATGGCACACGTGCCTGTACCACCTCGATGACGTCGTCGTTTTCGCTCCGGACTTCTCGACGCATCTTCAACGCCTTCGGAATGTTTTAACGTGTCTGAGTGACGCCAGTCTGCAACTGAACCTAAAGAAGTGCCGATTTGCAGCTCGGCAGTTGACAATACTCGGATACGTAGTGTCCAAGGACAGAATTCTCCCCGATCCAGCCAAGCTTCGGGCCGTGACCGAGTTCCCCAAGCTGACATCCGTTAAGGAACTGCGCAGTTTCGTAGGACTGTGTTCCTACTTTCGGCGGTTCATCCGAAACTTCGCGTCTATCGTATCGCCGCTGACGAAGCTCCTCGGAAGTAACGGGCCTCTCCATTCGTGGTCACCGCAGTGTGACGACGCATTCACAACGCTCCGTCGTTTGTTGACGTCGCCTCCCATACTCCGCCACTACGACCCTACGGCCCCTACAGAGGTACACATGGATGCCAGTGGTGTCGGTCTCGGCGCTGTCCTTGCCCAGCGCAAACCAGGGTTCCCGGAATATGTCGTGGCGTATGCAAGCCGTACGCTTACAAAAGCCATGACTAATTACACCGTCACTGAGAAAGAATGTCTGGCAATCGTCTGGGCCCTTACCAAGTGCCGACCTTATTTGTATGGTCGCCCATTTGATGTAGTCACCGACCATCACGCACTATGCTGGTTGTCGTCATTGAAAAATCCATCAGGCCGTCTCGCCCGGTGGGCACTTTGCCTGCAAGACTACGACATCTGCGTGCTGTACCGCAACGGAAGGCAACATGCTGACGCCGACGCCCTGTCGCGCTCTCCCTTGCCTGACGACAATGCCCACGACTCAGCGTCCCACCTTGCCGTTTCTTCCATTAGCTTTCATGCCGTTGCTACTGAACAGCGCAAGGATCAATGGATTGCCTCACTGATAGACTTGCTGACTGATCCATCCACTCCATCCACTCGCGCATTGCGTCGTCAAGCCCACCATTTCGCCGTTCGCGACGACCTCCTCCACGGACGCAATTACAACGGTGACGGCCGCCAGTGGCTACTAGTCATACCCCGCAGTCTGCGCTCTGACATATGCGAATTATTTCATTCTGATCCGCAATGTGCGCACTCCAGGGTATCGAAGACTTACCACCGCATTCGCCATTGGTACTTTTGGCGCGGCATGTACCGCTACGTGCAGAAATTCGTTCACTCCTGCATAGAATGTCAGCGCCGCAAAACTTCAACGCACCTGTCGTCGGTAGGTCTGCAACCTCTACCTTGCCCTGCCAGGCCGTTTGGGCGCGTTGGCATCAATTCGTATGGGCCACTTCCATTAACGTCGGCTGGTAACCGATGGGCCATTGTTGCTGTGGGCCACCTCACGTGATACGCCGAAACTGCCGCTCTCCCCGCGGCTACAGCGAGCGACGTGGCCTCCTTCCTGCTCCAATGATTCATGCTGCGACATGGTCCACATCAGGAACTGCTCAGTGATCGAGGCAGCGTCTTCCTGTCTGAAGTCGTCGAAGCTATTCTCAAAGAGTGCAACGTTGTTCACCGCAAAACTGCTGCTTACCACCCGCAGACGAATGGCCTCACCGAACGCTTCAACCGTACGCTTTGCAACATGCTCTCCAAGTACGTCGCCGCCGATCACACAAATTGGGATTCCATTCTACCCTTCGTCACCTACGCATATAATACCGCCCCTCAGAGCACTACTGGCTTTTCACCTTTCTTTTTATTATATGCAAGGCACCCGTCGCACACCATCGACACGATACTTCTGTACAGGCCAGATCCGTCTGAGTGGGCACCTATTTCTGCTACAGCAAAGCTTGCTGAAGAGTGTCGAGAGCTTGCAAAGACCTTTACTGCGCATGATCAAGAGCGGCAAAAAAGCATTCGCGCTGGCGCCAGCACTACTGCGCCCACGTTCCTCCCTGGAGCGCTCGTCTGGCTCTCGATCCCTACCAAAGCAACTGGCCTATCTTCAAAACTATTGCCCAAATAAGAAGGCCCCTACCGTGTCGTCAAATGCACTTCCCCAGTCAACTACTTGATTGAACCCATCGAACCATCTTCGGACATGCGCCGTCGAGGGCGCGACATTGTCAACGTGGAGTGCCTCAAAGCCTACCACGACCCGCTCATTGTAACCAGCTTTTAGGTCACCAGGCGGCTCCCTCTTCGTACCCGGGGTAGATGTGGCGAAGCCTTCGAACAGTGGGTCGTCCTCTCCAGCTCCTTCTAGTGGGTCGCCCTTTTTAGCAAAAAGAAGAGCAGCTCGTGCAGAGAGTCAGTACCCGCATTGACTGTCGCTGTCAAGCATCATCGACAAGTGTCCGCCAATAAACGTCTCAACAATATATATATATATATATATATATATATATATATATATATATATATATATATATATATATATATATATATATATATATATATATATATATATATATATATATAGGCTGCTATGTTTATTTTTGTATGACTTGTCATCTCATGTTGTGAACGTATTGTTGCTTGCTGGCGATGTAGAGACAAATCCCGGTCCAGACTTAGCGCACATCGCGAAACAACTGCAGGTAATTGCAGGCGACTTAAAAGAAATAAAAGAGGAGAAGCTAACCGCCATAGATAAGAAACTAGAATTGCTGGACTCGCTTCATAGCAAAATAACAATCGGCACGGATCAAGTAACGCACCTGCAAAAAGTAGTTTCAGACCTTGAACTAAAGCTTGACGACCTGGAAAATCGTTCTAGAAGAGGGAACCTGATTGTGTACGGCATTCCCGAAAAGCACGATGAGGATGATGTCTCACTCGAACAAACTGTTAACAACACGATTATTAAGAAAACACTGGAAGTAGAGCCTGTAGCAATCGAAAGAATTCACAGGCTCGGAAAGCCAGACGCTAATAAAACCAGGCCAGTTATTTTAAAACTTCTCGACACGCGTGACAAAATCAAAATCCTAAATAACTGCCAAAAGCTCAAAGGAACTAAATTAGTGATTAGTGAAGACTTTTCAGCTCGTGTTCGTAGCATAAGGAAAAAGCTGTGGGATAGCGCCAAATCTAACAAAGAATCTGGTGACAAAGTATGGTTGGTATACGATAAGATTAGTATCAATCGAGTACTTTACCGCTGGGATGATACCGCGGGCGATAAGGTTGAGATCAAAACAGAACGAAATGCTCCCTCCAATAAAAAAAAAACAAAAAAAAACCAAGAAGGAACACCACCCATGTGCACTCGCCGCCATCAACCACGTCCAAAATAGTTTTTGTCAATGTGAATGCACGCAGCATACTGAACAAACTCGACTCGCTAGAATCAGTACTTCTTGCTGTCGACCCTGACTTCTTGGCTGTGACGGAAACCCGGCTTTCAAACGAGATTGGAGACGCCGAAATAGCACCTCCAAACTACTGCATTGTGAGAAAGGACCGAGCAACACGCGGTGGTGGAGTTGCCATTCTTATTAACAAACGTATTCGATTCACACAGATGCCTGTTGTTGAGGGTGCTGAAGCGGTGTTCTGCAATTTATTGTGCGGCTCATTTTCAATCGTAGTTGGTTGTGTTTATCGCAGTCCAGGGTCAGACCATATCGCTATGCAATCACTGCACGCATACATGCAGCGCAATGTGAAAGGCAAGAGACTAATCCTTTTGGGGGACTTTAATCTGCCCGACATAAATTGGCGGACCATGCAGCACGAGTGCTTAAACTCAGAAACCCTTTTTGATGCAATGCTATCTTTTAACCTCAATCAGATAATAATGGAGCCAACACGGGTGCAGGCGGAGAGCTCCAATATACTTGACCTGGTATTCTTAAGTGACCATTTTCCAAGTGACAAACACAGTGTAGAAATTCTCGATGGGATATCGGACCACAAGCTAATCGTGTGCAGCGCATCAATTTGTGCCAAAAAAAGCCACTGCCACTCGCAAAAAAACGTTCCAGATTTTCAGAATGCAGATGACACCAGCATAATTGATCATCTATCAATGGAATTAGCACCGTTTGAAGAAGATTCGAAACGCGCATCTATAAGTGTCGATGAATTGTGGTTAAAATTTAAACATACCATAACGCACTGTATGAAATTATATGTACCAAATAAAACAAACAGATCAAAGAAATATAATCCCTGGATTAATCGTGATATCATTCACGCGAAACGCACAGTTAAAATACTCAGGAAATCTCTAAAACTAAGTAAAAGCAAATCTAAGACTGCTCTCACAACTGCCATCACCGACATGAAATCAAAAATAAGAACCGCAAAAAAGAACTATTTCACTAACACACTTCCTAGTTTCATCAAAAACTCGCCGCAAAAATTTTGGGGCTTTCTTAAAAATTCAAAGTCTAGCGAAAACGCTAGTCATTCTCAAGATGGCCTTATTACCCCTTCTTCGCTCAATGAGCACTTCCAATCAGTTTTCACGGCCGATGACGGCAATCAACCACCAATCGACATTTTGAACAAAGAACCATTGGAACTGCCCGTGATAACCGAACAAGGTATCTTTCATCTGCTCCTCCAACTTGACACAAAAAAGCCTCAGGACCAGATAACATTCCAAATTTGTTTCTCAACCGATATGCGGAGTGGATGGCAAAATATCTGTGCATCATATTTGATAAATCCCTAGCAACATGCACCATACCGGATGATTGGAAAAAAGCGAAAGTTAAACCGATACACAAATCAGGCCCAAAAGATGACGTAAATAACTTCAGGCCTATATCTCTTACTTGCACTTGCAGCAAACTTCTTGAACATATTATCTTAAAACATATCAATATATATCTTGAAAACGAACGCATCCTGTCGCCTTCTCAACACGGTTTCCGTAGGGGGCTTTCTACAGTCACGCAACTAACAGAACTAACCCATGATTTATCCTTAAGTGCGGACAACCAAAAACAGGTCGACCTTATCCTATTAGACTTTGCAAAAGCCTTTGATAAGGTTTCGCATATAAAACTGGTACAAAAGTTAGAATGTACCTTAGGCAATGGCTCCGTTACGAAATGGATAAAAAACTACCTTACCGGTCGCACACAATTTGTTGATTTCAATGGACAAGTATCCACAACAGTTCCCGTCAAATCCGGTGTTCCCCAGGGTTGTGTTCTTGCTCCGACCTTATTCCTAATTTTTATCAATGACCTACCCTGTCAAATTCCCGTCCACGTCAGACTTTTCGCGGATGATTGTATAATTTATCATGAAATAAACTCTGCAGAAGATCATCTTGCCTTAAACAAAGCTCTCGAAATAGTATCAAACTGGAGTTCAGATTGGCAAATGGTACTTAATGTTAAAAAATCAGCTATAATGACAGTAACAAGAAAAAGGGAATGGTCAGAGTTCTCATATACCATCAATAGTATCCCACTTCCTAGAACAAGTCATCATAAGTACCTTGGCCTCACCTTTACTAGCGATCTGAGATGGGATGCCCACGTTTTCTAACGTTACAGCTACCGCACTGAAACGACTTTTTTTTGAGACGATGCCTTCGACTAGCACCTTCTGAAATTAAACTGTTAGCCTACAACACGTACGTGAGATCTGTTCTTGAATATGCGAACATTGTTTGGTTCCCGTACACAAAAAAACATATTGCGAAGCTAGAAGGCGTGCAAAGAAAAGCTGTTCGATTTATTTTTAACAAGTTTAGGCAAACAGACTCACCAACTGAAATGCTCGAAGAAGCGGGCATGCTAACGCTGCAAAAACGAGCAAGACTAGCACGCCTACGATTCATGTACCAGCTACGCCATAAGCAAACCAACATCGATGCCTCCAGGTACATTACACTTCAACAATCACGACCCACCCGTAAGAAGCACCCCGAAATGCTACAAGAATACGCATTCCGTACGGAATGTTTCAAACACTCATTCTTCCCAGCATCAACGAGGGAATGGAACAGCTTAGCAGCTATGATTACTAGCAGCAATTGTTTAAATATTTTTTCACGTCTTGTTGAAGAACACTTGCATTTGGAACCCTAATATTGCGATATTGTGGTCATCTTTGCAAAATCCATTGTTTTAGACTGTGTTATTTTGACTCTTTCACACTGTAATCATTTGGATATAGTACAATTACTGTTAGAACTTTGTTGTTAGAATTTGGTTAGAATTTGTTTGAATTTGATTGTTAGAAATTGTGAGAACTTGGTAGCATCAATGTAACGCGTATCCTAAACGATGTATAACTTACGGATGTTTTTATTGTGTGCTTTTATTGTGTGTTTTCCCGATGTCCTTTCTGCGAAAATCCTGACAAGGGATTGGCAGTATTTTATATATATATATATATATATATATATATATATATATATATATATATACATATATATATATATATATATATACCCGAGGCGCCGGCGCCACCATTCTTCGCACGCACGATATGGCATGCAATACTCCGAGAAGCACAAAGGAAAACACTCAGGAGTTCCTTAGAGTAAGTTCATAGGCCTAGAGTTCATCATGCACGATAGAGACTGGCAAGTCAGAATACCCTAGTATGTCAGAGTCAACACAAAACAAGAGATAGATAGAGGCAATACTAAATAACTAGCCAAAAATGATTAAGAATACTCATGCAGTACTACAGTAAATATAAGCGAGTGAGTGTACTATGAATGTATACAAGAACGCGTTTATCAATCTGTTGGGTTATCGGCACTATACTTGGGATGAGCAAAAATTGTCATGCGTACTCGCCCGAGTGAAGCTGCGGGACTCGCTTTAATAAAGGTTTACCGACTCTTTCGGGCGCATTGTTTTCGATCGTGCATCGGTTGACTGTTCTTATTGAATCCGAAATTGTAACATCTCAATAAAGACGTCTTGCAAAGTTAGTGCAAATGGAAAGACGATGTCTCATCTCCAATATCTGAATGGACAATATTGGTCCATCCAGAAAGCAGCGAACCCACGAAGACAGAGGAGTGCACCCGCCCTACTTACTTTCATGCTAACAACACTCGCTAGCGCTGACTTTAGTTTTTTAGCATGGCTAATGTCATAGAAAACATTGACTTGTTTTGGCTAATGGCAACCTAATAATTATTCCTGGCTAAATAGGTATTGTTAGGTATTTACTCGCCATAAATGCGATACGATTGGGAGGCATGCCATATAATAGAGGGATCCGTGAATTCCCGCCACATGGGGGCTACCAGCATTAATGTACGCAGATGATATAGTGCTAATGGCCAACAACAAGGAAGATTTGCAGAGATTGATGGACATCTGCGGTAATTGTATCATATCTTGCGCAGCATGTGCCTCGTGTCAAACCCGCCCCCTTTGATACGATAGTGCGGTGAGGGTACGCACCCTTTCTTGTCTCTCTCGGTATATAAGCACTGCTACAATAAATATGGTGGCTTTTCTTCCCATCGCACCCCTTCGTCATGCCTTGCTCAATCGCGCTAACGATACATGGTGTCAGAAGTGGCTAGTCAAACTCACGACTTCACTGGAGGACAGCGACGACGGGAACAGCCATGGACTTCCTCAAGCCACCGGACCCGCTGCGCATGTCAGGAGACGCAGGCAAGAGCTGGAAGCTGTTCATCCAAAGGTTTGAACTTTTCGTCACCGCATCAGACCCACCGGAAAAACCTCGTGCGGCGAAGACGAAGGCAGCTTTACTCCTGAGTATCGCCGGTGAAGAAGCGCTCGAAGTTTTCAACACCTTCACGTTCGCCAACAGCGAGAGCAGAGAAGACTACGCAACGGTTGTGGCGAAGTTAGAGCAATACTGCGCCACCCAGTACAGCGAAGTACACGAGCGCTACGTCTTTCGGAACATCAGTCAAGCCCCAGGTGAGCACCTGGAACACTTCCTGCGAGACTTGAAAAAAACAGGCTCGTGAGTGCAACTTTGGCGCACTAACAGATTCCATGATCCGGGATCAGCTCGTTTTTGGAATAGGCGATGATAAAACCCGGGAAAAGCTGCTCAGTGACAACAATTTGACCTTATATAAGGCAGAGCAAGTTTGCAAGGCAGCCGAGGCAACAGCGGCTCACCGAGGCGTGTGGGACAGCCTGCAAAAGCAAGTAAATGCTGGGCGCAATTCCAAGCAGAGCCAAGGTGAAAATCGACAAGGCAACCGCAAATGCCCGAAGTGCGCACGCACGCACGCTGTAGGAAACTGCCCTGCATACGGACGGACATGCCGAAGATGCCAACGAAAAAACCACTTCGCCGTATGTTGCAGAAACGCATCGCAAGTTGACGAGGTGGGAAGGCATGAAGACGACTTTGAAGTGCTCGATGTGTCTGTAAGAAGAGTGACAAGTCAATGTGATTGGGTCGTTCAGGCGCAAGTTCAAAGCATCAAAGTCACGCTGAAGATTGACACAGGATCACAGGCGAATTTACTGCCCCTCGGAGTGTTCCGCAGGATGCATCCGAGGCCAGCACTGAAGCCCAGCTTTGGCGTGCTTCGCTCATACGGCGGTGGTGTAATCAAACATGCAGGGATGACGCGACTGGAAGTGACGCTGGATGACCACACCGCTGCACTCGACTTCTTCGTGGTACACAAGGGTCAGGCCATCTTAGGCTTGAGGGTGAGCGAGCAACTTGGATTGATCCCGCACGTACACGCCGTGTCTCGTACAAGCTCTGAAGAAATCGTCGATGAATTTCGCCACTTGTTCACCGGTACGGGCTGTGTCAAACGCGTCTACAAGATGGTCCTCAACAAGGGAACGGTGCCGGTGGTCCAACCAACTCGGCGCGTACCCCCGACTCTCCAGAAGCCCCTCAAAGAAGAACTCGAGCTCATGGAACGGGGCCACATCATCACAAAAGTCGACGAACCAACGGACTTGGTGAGTCCACTTGAAATTGCCCGAAAAAAAGACGGGAAGCTGCGCATTTGCATAGATCCTAGAAAAATAAATCAATGCCTGAAACGAGAACACTACGAGATGCCCAGACGAGAGGATATAAAAGCCGAGTTGTCTGGCGCGACGCTGTTCTCTCGACTCGATACAAATTCAGGGTTCCATCAAATACCGCTTGATGAAGAAACTTCTAAAATTTGCACGTTCTCCACGCCCTTCGGCCGGTACCGTTTTTTGCGATTACCGTTTGGTATATCATCGGTATCTGAGGTTTTTCAGAAAACCTTAACAGAAATTTTGGATGGCCTTCCCGGTGTCAGGGTGTACGTTGATGATGTCCTTATCTGGGGCACAACTCGGAAAGAGCATGACGCGTGCCTGAGGTCGGCACTACAAGCAGCCCAACGAGCTGGCTTAACGTTTAACCCGGCCAAATGCACAATCGGCGCACAGGAGATAGAGTATCTCGGTGACGTCATCAGCAAGGATGGCATCAGGCCGAGCCCCTCCTTGATAAAATGTATGCTCCAGACGCCTGCGCCGGAGGGCAAATCGGCCGTCCAAAGAATGCTAGGAGTCGCCAATTATTTCGGCAAATACCTCCTATCACTAGCCGAAAGGACTAGCCTCTTGCGAAGCCTGCTGAAGCGAGATACAATGTTTGAATAGAGTGCCAACCACGCGCTCGAGTGGGAGCAACTTTGCGCTGACCTCAGCAGGCAGCCCGTGCTTTCAGTATTCGACGCCACGAAAGTATCGTGCGATGCATCGCAGACGGTATCGGAGCAGCGCTACTTCAGTGCAACAATGACGTATGGAAGCCGGTCGCCTATGCCTCCCGCGTGCTAACTCAAGCAGAGCAGCGTTATTCGCAAATTGAGAAGGAAGCGATGGCTTGTGTTTACGGCTGCAAACGCTTTCACCACTTCGTGTATCGCCGAAACGTTATCTTAAAGACCGACCATCACCCTTTGCTCGCTATCGCCCAAAAACCCATTGGTGATATGCCGCCCCGCCTGCAACGATTCTTCCTGCGATTGATGCGCTATGACACAGAAATGCGATTCGTTGCAGGAAAGCAGCTTCTACTGGCCGACATGCTGTCGCGGGCGCCCACCTCAAGTTATGCCAGTGATGTCGGGAGCGATGATGTGGAAGTGCACGCCGTAAATGTCGTTTCATCTCTTGTCAGTGATGACACGTGGAAACAACTAGCAGCAGAAACAAGTCGGGACTCGTATCTTAAAGCTGTGCTGCACAGTTTAGAACACGGGTTATGCATAGAGGGACAGCTGAAGCCATTCTCTACAGAGCTGACGCAGGTGAAATGTCCTCTTGAAAGGATGTAAAGTGGTCATTCCGAACAGTTTGAGGAAAGACACTTTAGAAAGAATTCACCAAGGACACATGGGCATCAACAAATGCAAGGAAAGGGCAAGGCGACTTCTATTTTGGCCCGGCATTAACGCCGACTTTGGTGCATTCGTGCAGAAATGTGCAGTTTGCAATAAGTACGCGTATACTCAGCCGCAAGAACCTTTAATGATGCGCCCGGTGCCCGAGATGCCGTGGCAGAAAGTTGGCATTGATATCTTTGAGTACGGTGGACGGTCGTACCTCAGCGTATACGACGCGCTGTCAAATTTTCCGGAAGTGGAGGAGTTGCGGGACACATCGGCGAGCTCTGTCATTCAGGCAACTAGCGCCATATTTTCTAGGTACGGCATTCCACTGGAAGTTCTGACAGATAATGGCCCGCAATTTTTGTGTCACGAGTTCAGGTCCTTTTCGAGGGCACACGACTTCAGACACATCACACCCAGTCCAGGATATCCAAAGTCGAATAGTTTGGCTGAGAAAGGCGTCCAGGTCATGAAGAGAATCCTGAAAGAACGCATGAAGCAGAGCAAGATTTCTGGCTGGGTCTTCTTGCTTACAGGACAACGCCACTGGAGTGCGGCATGGCCCCAGCGGAGATATTGCAAGGCAGAAGACTGCGCAACACCCTGCCGGACATGGAGACCGGACCTGAACACTCCATCGTGAAGCGCTCCCACACCAACCTCCCTGGAAGACTGCTGGCGCCGCTCGAAACAGGGGCCACGGCTCGTCTGCGTTCCAAAGAAGCATGGGCGAAGAGAGCTAAAGTCCTAAGGCCTTCCGGGCATCCAAGGTCCTACGACGTCACGACAGAAGAAGGGCGGCAGCTGCGACGGAATCGTCGACATTTGCTGTTAACCAGCGAGGACTTCAGCCCAGACCTTCCCGACAGCGGTGAGGACGTAGCGCCATCTGCTACGGCGCATGAGGTTCCAGTCGCGTTGCCGGGGTACATGCCCACGGCCCCGATCCCGGGCACAACAGCTACACAAGCTCCAAGAAGATCACAGCGACCACGCAAAGCGCCCAGACGGCTGGCTTACAACGAGAACTTTGTTCAAGTGCCGTGAATGAGTGCTTAACATTTTGTGAGCGTTCCAGTCGTGTTCGCCTGTCAATTATTTTATACACCAAGGAGGATGTATCATATCTTGCGCAGCATGTGCCTCGTATCAAACCCGCCCCCTTTGATACGATAGTGCGGTGAGGGTACCCGCCCTTTCTTGTTTCGCTCGGTATATAAGCACTGCTACAATAAAGATGCTGGCTTTTCTTCCCATCGCACCCCTTCGTCATGCCTTGCTCAATCGCGCTAACGATACAGTAATGAGGGAGATAGGTTAGATTTTAGATTCAGTAAGGAAAAATCAGCAGTCATGATTTTCAATGACAACGAAGGTAGTGAGCTTAGAATACAGGAGGTCACGCTAGAGATAACAGATAAATACAAATATCTGGGCGTATGGACAAGCAATGGGACCGAGTATCTGAGGGAACACGAAATATACATGACGACTAAAGGTAACAGGAATGCAGCAGTCATGAAAAATAGGGCACTGTGGAATTACAATAGGTATGATGTTGTGAGAGGAATATGGAAAGGGGTCATGGTTCCTGGGCTGACGTTCGGCAATGCCGTCTTGTGCATGAGATCAGAAGTTCAAGCAAGATTAGAAATTAAGCAACGTGGAATAGGTAGGCTTGCTTTAGTAGCTCACGGGAATACACCAAATCAGGGAGTACAAGGTGATATGGGATGGACATCATTTGAGGGCAGGGAAGCTAGCAGCAAGGTAAAATTTGAGAAGCGATTGAGAGAAATGGGGGAGGAGCGTTGGGCTAGGAAGGTTTTCAGCTACTTGTACATGAAGAATGTCGATACAAAATGGAGGAAGCGAACCAGGAAGTTGACTGGTAAATACTTGGAAAACAGCAGGTGGCCAAACCAAAAAGAACTTTCGGTTAAGAAGAAAGTGAAGGAAACGGAGACTGACATGTGGAGAATGGGCATGATTAAGAAGTCCGCACTAGAGATCTATCGAACTTTTAAGCAGGAAATTGCCAAGGAAAGGATCTATGACAATACTCGGGGTGGTTCTCTACTGTTTGAGGCCACGACGGGAGTACTGCGAACCAAGACATATCGGACCAAATACGAAGGGGTAGACACAGTATGCACGGCGTGTGGAGAGGAAGAATAAACTGCCGAACACTCGATAATGTTCTGTAAAGGGCTTCACCCAATAGTTCAGGATGATGGCGCAGAGTTTTTCAAAGCACTGGGGTTTAGGGGCAGCGAGGGCAAAATAGACTTCAAGCGGGTAGACTTAACTAGAAGGAGGTTATCTGATTGGTGGCTAAAGTCAAGGCACGAATGAAAATTAAACCCTTCACTGCGAAGTACAAATCCTCAGCTTCATTATTTAAAGGAAAAAAAAAGATAAATGTAATGGTTAGTTCACTAAGTATTACGGCTAGGTGGCGTTAGCCGCCGCACGATCTAAAGGGTACAGCCACATCCATCCATCCATCCATCCATCCATCCATCCATCCATCCATCCATCCATCCATCCATCCATCCATCCATCCATCCATCCATCCATCCATCCATCCTTCCATCCATCCATCCATCCATCCATCCATCCATCCATCCATCCATCCATCCATCCATCCATCCATCCATCCATCCATCCATCCATCCATCCATCCATCCATCCATCCATCCATCCATCCATCCATCCATCCATCCATCCATCCATCCATCCATCCATCCATCCATCCATCCATCCATCCATCCATCCAAATGTAAGTATACGCGCCTCTGGCGTTTCGCCTCCGCCAGAATGCGACCGTCACGGCTAAAGATGATTAAATAATCGCTAATGTAGTGATCAATGTTGACATTTAGCAGTTAAAACCAGCATTGTCTCCATACAATATATTTATTTATACAGAATAGCCTCAGGGGCAATAACATCTCGTTTGAGAGAGGGGAAAATAGACAGGATGGATGAGCGAACGAGAATTTTCGCGGCCTCGTTTCCTTGTTGAGGCACCACATTTAGTACCCTTTTTTATCCTTTTTGCTTTCTTTCACCTTCCTCCTCTTCCTCCTTCTTCAGATTTGACTCACAGTTATTACAATGCACCTGTAAGAGTACGATTAACGTCCCCTATGCCCTTCTATGCTTCTAGGCCGTCTGAGACCGGACAAAAAGCAGTGCTGTTAAACGAGTCTTCAAAACTGGCTTCGAATTCACGCAGAAAAATGAAGAAGAAAAGTTTGCCGTATGCAAATGTAAATGGCGACTAAAAAAACGGACCTGTTTGCCAAAATCATATGGAAGACCACTGATGAATAGTTTTCGCATGCCTCTTACATTGAACATAGCAATCACCACCTTTCGGAGCGATTAATAAATGTGTGCAATTTTACGTTTCTTATCAAGTTATTACAATCTTGTCTTGTTTTTTCTTTCTCAACTTTTTTTCTTTTCCGTGTTACGTACTTCGTGTATAGAAAGAGCCAAAAAGAAAGGAAAACGAAAGGACAAGTATGAAAGACGCCTGGTATAAGTGAGGGAAGGCGAGTCTGCCGCATTTTCAGAGGAACGCGGTCAGATGAGTGTGGGTCACAAACAGTCGTATACCCTTTAATTACAGCATCTAACAGCGCAAAAAAGCACAAGGACAGGAAAGAGACACAGAAAAGAGCCGACTTACAGTTTGTGTTTATTTGAAGATTTGCACTCTTCAGTACCCTTTAGGTGGCGTCACACCGAGGCAACTCTCTAAACAAATGCGGACCAACGGTTTCCATTAATGAACGAGCGCCTGTAGCGACAGTGAGAAATAAATTAAGGAGGCTTCTCTTTGCTACAGTGGATATGTTTCAGTTAACCCTGGCCATGGCAGTTGCACTCTAGATGAAGGGGATAATGCTACAAACCCGTGTACTTAGATTTAGGTGCACGTTAAAGAAACCGAGGTGGTAGTAGTTTCCGGAGCCCTTCCCATGAACAATTCTCAAATTCACGTCGTGATTTGAGAATGTTAAAAGCCCGACAAAAATTACCGTTTAGCAGCAGCACGCTTGAACGTATTATCTCAATAACATACCGACGGGAATGGAGTATAAGTTGCGGGAAAAATTCGTCAGAGCCCACGTACCTGGGAATCGACGTCAGGCGAAGCATGCGGAGGGAAGGTGACCATGTTTCATTTTTTTATTGAGCGACACGTCATGAAATGACGCTAAATATATGTACAAATGTTGCATGCAGAGACAGATGTTGAAGGGTTGCAGATGTTTGAAGATGCTTACTGGAACGTGCATATTAGGAACACAAGAATCTTATATGAAGCGCTGATGCTCGCGAAGATGCTGGTCTTGAACACTGCTACATAAATCAGTTTCAGCGCATGGCACCTAACCACAATTGACTTGAACCCGACGTAACGGCTGTATTGGGTAGGCAGCACTGCAACCCCTATTGACGTTTCACGAAGATTAGCGTCTATTTGAAAAGTAGTTCTGAGACCTAGCGTAGCTCTATGGTAGAATGCTTGATTGCCACGAAGAACGCTCAGGTTCGATTCCTGCTGGGACCCTGGGCTTTATTGTTAGAATTTGTCGGGGGTTCAGCGCTGCCTATGTCAGGTGATTTTTTAACACTGGCATTTATTCTATGCCTTCATTGGGTCGACGCTACCGATGTCGGGTGTTGCTTAACGCTCACGCATTCAAATTGACCTTGTGCGTTCTCGTCATTTTTGGGAAGATATTGAATGTCAATCACCTGCGGCATATACCCGCATACCAGCGGCACATACATGCCCGTGGGTATGTGCCACTGTCTGGCGGGAAGTGTTTGACGACGTATGCGACGATATTGTGGCATTAATCATGTCTTGACCGATGCGTCAAATTCATCAAACCATCTTACCCTCCCATGCTAATTTTGGTTCATGCCAAGTTAAGGGAGTGATAACGAGAGCTCCCAAACGTAAGCGGCTAGATAGATACGCGCAAAGTCATTGAAGTTCGCTAAGAAATGCTTCACATTTAAAAACGCATTCTCTTCGCACCAGTAAGGTGTTGGAGGATGGCCTCAGTGACGGGTTTTTCGAGGTTTACCAGATCTTGGTATAACGGGCCCCTCTCCAGTCACCAAGATCGTGGACTATGTACCTCCCCCCCCCTCTAGGCTTATTTCCCACATTCTTGGCTTGAAGTTTAATAATAATAAAGTGTTTTCCATTTTTAAGCAGATCACTTTCAGGCTTTAGTGACGCCATTAATAAAATTTTAAATGCGAAGCATTTCTTAGCGACGTTCGGTGACCTTGAGCGTATCTATCTATCTATCTATCTATCTATCTATCTATCTATCTATATCTATCTATCTATCTATCTATCTTATCTATCTATCTATCTATCTATCTATCTATCTATCTATCTATCTATCTATCTATCTATCTATCTATCTATCTATCTATCTATCTATCTATCTATCTATCTATCTATCTATCTATCTATCTATCTATCTATCTATCTATCTATCTATCTATCTATCTATCTAGCCGCCTACGACTTTTAGCTCTCCTGGCCATTTGGATAATGGTATCGATACCAATTGAGGGAAGTCTAGCTGTACTATTCGAGGAGCTAGAGGGTGTTAAGTGGGATATAATAGGGATTAGTGAGGTTAGCAGGACAAATGAGGCTTATATGGTGCTACAGAATGGGCACGTCCTTTGCTATAGGGGCTTGGCTGACAGAAGAGAACTGGGAGTGGGGTTCCTAATTCGCAGAAACATAGCTGGTGACATAGAGGAATACTATAGCATTAAGTAAAGGGTGGTAGGTATCGTAATTAAACTGAATAAGAGATTCAAGATGAAGGTGGTACAAGCTTACGCGCCTACATACAGCCATGATGACGCTTCAGTTGAACAATTCTATGAAGACGTGGAATCGGCAATGAGTATGGTAAAAACACAGTATACTATATTAATGGGAGACTTTAATGCAAAGGTTGGGAAGAAGCAGGCTGGAGACCAGGCAGTAGGAGATTATGGCATCGGTACTAGAAACAAAAAAGGAGAGCTACTAGCAGAATTCGCAGAACGCAATAATTTGCGGATTTTGAATACCTTCTACCGGAAACGAGGAAACCGCAAGTGGACATGGAGGAGCCCTAATGGCGAAAATAAGAACAAAATAGAGTTTATAATAAGTGCACACCCAGGCATCGTGCAGGATGTGCAAGTGGTTGGCAAGGTACGATGCAGTGACCATAGAATGGTATGGTCTCGAATTCCCCTAGACTTGAAAAAGGAATGACAGAAACTGATACTGGGAGAGCTGAGACTTCTTTTTTTTAAATGCATCAAAAATAACACCATTGCGATAACTTAACGAAATCTTACATCGGTAACTATCCGCTCGGAACTGAGGACGTGAAAAAAAATACAGGATGTTATGGCACTATTTGGGGTTTTGCGTGACAAACAACGTAATGATCGTGAGGCACGGCTTTAAGAGAGGGAAACGTCCATGGACATCGCACGCCACAACAAGTGATGTGTTTGGCATTCAGGAGCTCTTCGCCTTCAACGAGGCGCCGTATCTAAGTTTCTGAAGCGTTTAGGGGGCGCAATGCGACAGCAAAAAAGAAAAAGCCGTCGCGAAGCAAAAAAAAAAATTGCAGCATATCCAAAGAGTGAATGATGGAGAGTGGGGTGAAGCATTAGTCCGTGCATTCGTTCTTGCTTCCGTCAGTCCATGCGTCCGTCTGTGTGACCGTCCATGGATCCGCCCCTGTGTCCGTTCATGCGTCCATCCATGCATCTGTCTGTGTGTCCGTTCGTCCATCTATTCAACACTCCCAAGTACCACCATCTCGCATCTTTTCATCATATATTCCCCATATAGAAGCACCGCCATCCAGCGGACATTATAAGGACTAAATGAGAGGTGGCACACATACACTTTCTTACGGCCTGCGCTTGGGGTCCACTTCCCACCTTTAACCACCTCGAGTTCATGGTATATTCTAGTTCACTGTATTCATGGCACTGCGACCAAACGCTCGCTAAGCCTTTCGAAAACCAAGGAGGTTACGCCCAGCGAGTATAACGTAGCAACCTTTCCCTGTCAGATAGGGCTCAATTTACATGCCAATGGCTGCTAATGAGAAATGAGACAGGAGAATTCGGTTTTTACTTTCTTACGGCTTGCGCTTCGTATCTACTTTTCACCTTTAACCACCTCGAGTTCATTCATGGTATATACTAGTTCATTGTATTGATGAATGTGGCTAAACGCTCGCTAAACCTTTCTAAAATCATGGAGGTTACGCCCAGCGAGTATAACATAGCAACCCTTTCTTGTCAGATAGTGCTCAATGTACATGCCAACGGCTGCTAATGGGAATTGCAGCGTGCGCGTTAGCTAAAAGCCTAATGCTCCTGTCTGTCATTCCCCATTAGCAACCATTGGCATGTACATTAAGCACTATTTTTCATTGTTCAACAACGCACAGAAGAAATTTTTCACCGGCACCACCTTGGTGGTCAAAATGTTATACTTGTTACATACTACAATGGCTACGTGGGACGAACGGGTGCCACTATAAAAAGTTTCACCCCTAAAAAAATGGCAGATCCCACGTACAGTGGGAGTCGATGATATGTGAAGCACGAATAAGAAAGGTTGATATGTCACTTTAAAATAGACACAACGTTATGAGGTGGAAGTAAATGATGCCATACATGACTGCAGTGATATGATTATCATGTTTGGATGTGTCATTTAATTTCTTCATCTATTCACGTCACGTGATACCGAATTTGGTATACGTGGAGCTAGCGAAATGGCTGCGAGCACGCTATCAGCCTGGTATGTTGTCATGTTCTTACATGACGCGCGTGTCATGATTATCACGTCTGCGCCAGTCATATATTTCGTCATCCATTGACGTCACGTAACACCGAGTTCAGTATATGTCGAGCTAGCAAAATGGCCGCGAGCGAATCATGAAAGGGCCAATGTACTCCAAAGTAGCGTTGACGCGTGCGCACGCTGGCACAGCGACGCTACGTTAGCAAAACGCGAGCACTCTATAATCTGACGCCAGGCATGGCCCGACGGCAACCGGCACGAAATGCGACATGCTGCATTTCGCACCAATGCGTTACCCAGACAACACTGCGTCTCCCTCTTTTCGTGACGGAGGGACGCCGGATGTGCTGAAATGCGCATGCGTGAAAGCAACGCAGCGCGGCGTGTGCCTGCAAGTATATGGCAGTACCGGCGCCTGGCGTGGCAACACCGGCTTGACGCGGCGAAATGAACGCCGGCGAGCACGCGCTCCGCGTCACGTCAAAATGTATTGGCACCTTGACTGTGGTATGTAGTCATGTTCTCACATGACACGAATCTCATGATTATTACGTTTGCGCCTGTCACATACCTTCGTCATCGGTTGGCGTCTTGTAATAACGAATTTGGCACATGTTAAGCTAGCGAAACAGCCGCGAGCGCATCATAAGTGCGGCATGTAGTCATGTTGTTACATGACAACCATCTGATGTTTATTATGTTTATCACCAGTCCCATATCTTCGCCACCCATTCACGTACCGTAATAACAAATTTGGTATATGTGCCACGAGGGAAACGGCCGCGAGCGCATCGTCACGTGTGGCATGTGATCATGTTGTTAGGTGACTCGCATGTCATGATTTTTCATGCTTAGGGTCTGTCGCTTGTGTTCGCCCTGCAATCATGTCATACCATACCAGATATGCAACATGCCATGTGAACGATATCACCGCAAGAGCTGCAGGACCATGGGTTGTAAATAATGACTTTCACGACATTCATGTCATGATTTTCATGCTTTGACTAGTCAAATATGTTTTTCATACAGTCATGTTATGCCATACCAATTTTGGTATCGATAATATCCCCAAAAAGGCTAGGAGAGCTAAAAGTCGTAGGCGGCTAGATAGATAGATACGCTCAAAGTCGCCGAAGTTCGCTAAGAAATGCTTCGTATTTAAAAAGGAAAACACAGCAGTGGAGGCCGCACTTGTGCTGAGTGACTCCGATACTCTGTTTGGGTGCCATATTGAACCACCCTGTGCGCCACCTACAGGCGACGAAACTTGCGAATAGAGTGATCGTTCTTTTGCTAACATAGCGTCGCTGTGCCCAGCGTGCGCGCGTGTCAGCGCTGTAATACACTATATTGGGTCCTTCATGATGCGCTCGCGGCCATTTTGCCAGCTCCAATTATACCAAATTTGGCGTTATGTGACGTCAATGGATGACGAAATATATGACTGGCGCAAACATGATATTCCTTGAGACGCGTGTAAGTTAAGAACATGACAACATACCACGCTAATAGCGTGCTCGCGGCTGTTTCGCTAGCCCCACATATACTAAATTTGGTATCACGTGACGTGAATAGATGATGAAGGTAAACGACACATCCAAACATGATAATCATGACACGGAAGTCATGTACGGCATCATTTACCTCCACCTCGTAACGTTGTGATGATTTCAAAGTGACTTATCAAGCTTTCTTATTCGTGCTTGGCATATCATAGATTCCCACTCATGTGCAATCTGGCAATTTTTTTCTCAAAAATATTCGAAACTCCAATTTATTATTCAGTGTTGGTCATATACATCTAAAGGATTTATTTGAAAGGTAATGTGCATGGAAAGATTTTTCTCTTGTTCTGAAATCCAACGATGCTAATTATCTACAGTGCAGAAAAGCGCTTGTCTGCCCAGGGATGTAATGATGGCTCCACAAAATGATTGTGTTAGGGGCGTCTATACACTGCTGCGGTCTTCTAAACAATGCAACACAAGTAGTTGGAGACGCTTCTTGTATTGTCGCACGACGGTGCACACTGAACCACGCCTGTGTAAGGACGTACCTGATCGTTCTACGTCAGGGGCGTCCGTCAGTACGAGTCATGGTGCCCGTCGCGTCTTGGACGCCTTCGAAGGCGCTTGTCTTCGACGTTGTTGTCCCTACGGGGACTAGTGCCGAGACCGTCGTTGATGCGACGGCCTCAATAGTCGGCCTCTCAGAGGTATACTGCGTGCAGCATCAGGGAGCTCGAAACTTCCAAGTCACCGTTAAGAGCATGGCCTCCATGTCTCTAATCGTCAATGCTGGCTGCCTGGTGATTGGCGGCGAGCGTGTTCAAGTCGTTCCCGTTGGCCCACAAGTGACCAACGTCGCCTGCCTGTTCCTGCCATCGTTCGTCTCAAACGAAGCTCTCGTCCAAGCGTTATCCCCATATGGCAAGGTGCTCACTGTCACCAGTGGTTTGATGAGCGGGCGACGCGGCGTACTCACTGGAACGCGGTATGTTCGAATGGAGATGGACGCCGCTAATCCTGTGCCGAACTACCTGCGCATCTCCGGTCACCGTGCTACGTTTGACTACCGTGGTCTCCAGCGTGTATGTCGAAGATGCGGCTCAGGGGACCATCTACGAGCCCAGTGCACAACACCGTATTGTGGTCGCTGTGGTGTGCACGGTCACGTTAGTGAAGGATGTGACCGCCCATGTCGACGCTGCGGGGACGGCCACCCAACTGTGGTTTGCCCTGTCCGCCGCTCTTACTCAGACGCTGCCGCTGGTGCCTTTCCACCACTGACACCGGCAACGGAACCAACTACCGACTCGGGGGACGCAGAGGAGGTCACCGACGTTGTGCTGGCCTCACCCCTACAAGTTCCTTCAAACGAAGCGCACAACGAAAGCGCGATTGTCGATGCGACGCTTGGCGCGTCGGCCTCCCCGCTGGTGCAGGAACCGTGCGCTTCGAAAGACGCAACGCACTGCCCTGAAAACGGCGTCGGCGTCTCTTCTTTGACGCCACTTGATGTTCAGTGCACAAATGACCCCAGTTATCAGGCTGCTGCTGTTGGAGTTGACCCTACGACCCCTGTTATTTTGGAAAACAGTGGCGAAAACACGACAGCCTCTTCTGTTGCGGCCGCTCCGACCATTTCGACATCGCGTCGTACACGTAAAAAATCGCCCTCACAAAGGGTGCCTACACCGGACTGCCGAGACGCGGACAGTGCTGCCAGCATCAAGAATGTGGATCCAAGCTTGCCGGCGGCTCAGTCCCTACCTCCTCAGGACACGTCTTCGGAAGACGGCTTCAGCCTGGGACTGGATAGTAGCATCGGACTGTCTAGCCTTGCCGATTTTGACGTTGAAATGGGAGCTCCACGTGAAACAAAGCGAGGGCACACTTCCAGCTCTTGCTCCGATGAACGCAGTGATGGCCGTGGTAAATCCCAACGGTCCAAAAAACCTCGACCCTCTTCTGGAGGGTCGAACAGTGCGTTGTAATTTGGTCGAGCAAGTGTCCCCTGGACACTTTCCAGGACACCGTCTAGAACTATGCGTCCAGGTTAGTCTTTACTTTTTATTATGGCTACTACACTGCATATTATTTCATTGAACGTTCAGGGTTTTCGCAGTCCGGCAAAGCAGGCTGAAGTGATTAGTGTCGCCCGCGCTGCAAATTGTGATGTTTTGTGCCTCCAGGAAACAAATTCTTTCTCGCTATCCGACGTGCTTGCTTTTAAATGAAGGTTCAACCTAGATTGTTATTTCTCTTTTGCTACATCTCGTTTTACGGGAGTAGGTATTATTATTTTTAACCGAGCTCTATTAAGGGATCATCATGCTTTTTTTACGATGGCGTGGGCAGGGTTTTGGCTTTAGACTGTAGCTACTTTTCTTTCAGATTAAGGATACTGTGTGTGTATGGGCCAGCGCAAGCTGAACAGTCTAATGACTTTTTTAGAGACCTGGATGTGTTTTTTCTTGACGGTCGTGATGTCATTTTGATTGGCGACTTCAACTGCGTTCTAAATACGCGAACCGATGTACAAGGTCCTGGCTGGGGCCGGTCTGCTTGGAATTCACGCGAGCTTCGCCGCCTTGTCCACCACTTTTCATTACTAGACGCGCACAATGTAGTGCACGGAAATACCTTTGTTTGGACATGGCGACGTGGACGATCCTCCAGCAGGCTCAACCGGGCTTATATCCCACGAGCGTTAGAGGCGTTTGTCTCTGATTTATGCGTTCCGTCCTTCCCACATTCTCCTGTGTACGTATCTGATCATCGGCCTATTGTCTTGAAGCTCGAAGTTCCATTTTCTTTCTCAGAAAAGCCATGGCGTCTTGATGTTCGCGTCCTGCAGGACGCGCGCTCAAGATCAGATTTGTCACGCGCAATACGTGTGTCGCTCACGGCGTCTGGTCCTGAAGATTGGGATGCGCTTAAAACACAGTGGCACCTGCGCTGCGCGGTAGAGGGGCGTTCGCTTCGTCGACGCGTTTCTGAAGAGCTTGCTGATACCGCGATGAAGTTGCGCATTGCTTTGCGCGCCGAGACGCCTTCTCCTCTGATGCGGGCGTGGCAGCGCGAACTGCGTGAACGCTTTCAGCGCTTGACTGCTGCTTCGTCTCTGGCGGCAGCAGCATGGCGCTGTAGACACAACCCATGTGCACATCCCGAGGTGCTGCGCTACGCGAGACATTCCTTTTTTGGGCAATCAGAGCCACCTGTCTCTATGACAGCACAAATACCACCTGCGCAGCGGCTTCCTACGCGTGATCGATCTGTTTTCTTGGCGCATTTTGAAGCAATGTCGTGTTCGGCCATGAGGACTAACTGTGATGAAACACCGCCAATGCTTAAAAGTTTGCCCCGTATTCCTCAAGAAGCTGCAGATTGCCTGCACATCCCTCCGTCGGCTGATGAGGTAAAGGCGGCACTGAAATCTATGAAACGTGGAACGGCCCCAGGGCCAGACGGTTTACCTGTTGAGTTTCACTTGACATTTTGGGATGAGATTGGTGCTACATTTACCGCGGTAATCCGGCGATGCTACGAGGACGGTGTCTTTCCATCAAGTTTTCGAGATGGACGCATTGTGCTTATTCCAAAGGGTGATGCTTCCTCTGTTAATCCTGAAGATTGGAGACCTATCACGCTCCTCAACGTTGACTATAAGATATTCGCAGCGGTAGCCGTTCAACGTTTGAGGGGTCTGTTGAACACCCTAATAGGTTATCACCAGACTTCATCAGTGCTTGGACGAGAAATACACAGCTTGTCATATACCACACGGGATATCATAGCTTATACTTTGTCGCGATCTGCGCGTGGTATCCTTGTGTCTTTGGACCAGGAAAAAGCGTTTGACCGACGAGAGCACACGTATATCTTTAATGTGCTCACAGCCTTCGGCTTTTCTCATTCGTTTGTGGAAATGATTAAAAATACGTACACCGGGCTTAAAAGCACACTAGTTCTGGATGGTTGGGAAAGTGCTGCCTTTTCTATAACACGTGGGGTCCGCCAGGGATGTCCATTGTCTCCTGTGCTATTTGTCCTCAGCCTTGAGCCATACTTGCGTGCTCTTGATGCGGATTCACGTGTCCGGGGTCTTCCGCTTCCTGGTAGCGGTGTCGTGAAAGTCACAGCTTTCGCTGATGATATAACCTTGTACCTTGCAGATGAAGATAGCCTTTCACGCAGCCTGCATGTATTTTCCCAGTATGGCGACATTTCAGGTGCAGCGTTGAACATCTCCAAATCCCGGTATTTCTTCATTGGCTCTCCAAACTCCAGGCTTAGCGCCAGTGTTCCCATTCAGCCGGCCGCGTCCCTTCGTATTTTAGGTATTTCATACAACCACTACGGCATTTGCGAATCTGTTTGGTTAAACGCTCTCGAGGAAGTAAGACTGAAAATTCAGGATGCACGGGATTTCGACTTCCCGCTTCTTGAGCGGAGGTACCTTGCGCAGACTGTATTTTGCGGTCGCATTTGGTACCTTTCTCACGTCGTGCAACCATCTTTACGTATCGTGCGATCACTGCAGTCTGCTTTGTGTTCCTTTTTTTGGTCAGGCGGCACTGAGTTGGTCTCTCGCGCGGCACTGGGACAGCAGCGTGCTCAAGGAGGCTTTGCTTTCCCTTCAGTGTCCATACGCTGTCGGCTGCTGGCACTGCGTTTCCTTTTGCGCCTAGTGCAAGGGGAGGAATCTCCCGCACGAAAGCTTGCAGATTACTTTCTGGGTACTCACCTTCGCCATTTGATGCCTAATGTGCAACTTAACAGGGGGCCACAGTCAATAACACTTCCTGCGTTTTATGCAACAACTGTTGCATTTTTTCGCCATGTCAAGTCGAGCTGTCCTGGCATAGATGTTTTGAACAACCACATAGTTGAGACAACTGCTGCTTTGTTGCTTCCGTTGGTCCCGCCAGCCCGCCGTGCTCGCTCTAGACGGGTGTCTTGGAGCTCCTTAACGGCTTCTTTTCTGCCTGGACACCTTCGGGACTTCATGTGGCGCCTGGGATGGGGTGTACTTCCCACTCTCGACCGCCTCGAAAGGTGGAGAATAGTCCAGTCAGCAACTTGTCCGAACTGCTCCCTTCGGGAAACAAATCAGCATTTTCTGAGGCATTGTATCATTGCTCGCGTTTTTTGGAGAGCCGTACATGCTGGATTTCACTGCCTCAGAGTAAATCGCTTCGTTTCTTCTGGGCGTTGTTCGCGAGGGCCGCTTCGCTTGTCTTCTCATTGTTGCCGGCGCTTTCTGCCTCTGGCGCAACCGCTGCGAAGCGGTTGCAGCGGGCCGCCGCCGCCGCGCGCTCTACCCGATCCTAGAACGATTGTACTCGGAGCTGCTGTCTGTTTTGTCGGAGGAGCTCTTCTTCCTCGGTGAAGAGGAATTTCTTCGGCACTGGTCTTGCCCTTTTGTGTCGGTCTATGACGGACGAGTGAAACTTGTCTTTCGGCCGGCCTGGTATTGGTAGGCTGATCTGTCGATGTGCCGACAAAAATGGCATGCCAACATGTAAATATGCAAAATGTACATATTTATGTTTTATTTGTCTCTTGTTTACTTTGAAGTATTTTGTGGTTGTGTTTGTGTGAACCATCGAGTGTACATGTTTTTTCAACGTCATCTCATATCCATGTTCATGTAAATGACGTCTGTCTTGTCATCATCGTTAGAGTATGTCTAAGACGGAAATGTTCTGTTGAGTGTTATTGACGTTTGTGGCAATAAATTTTTTCTAATCACATGAAATACCCGTCGTTTATATTTAGCAGGCTGCAGCTCGGGACGGCTTTAAGCTCTCCCATAGTAGAGTACCCTGTGCTCTAAATCATTACCCCCTTTTTCTACCCCCCCCCCCCGAATTTCCGATCCCCCCTCGACGTCGCTCGCTTCCGCAGCCTCTGTCACGTCGAAGCCTTTTTCTCATTGACGAGGACCAGGTCATGCGGGGTTGGGGTTGTGTTCGTCACCGGGAGGTTATGCAAAAAGCCCATTGCGTGTTTGGCGCTGACGGCCGCACAGATCACCGAACGCCTCCGACTTTCAGACGCATGGGTCCGCCTCCACGACGACGACTTCGGCCCCACCCGCGTGTCGAGGGTCACCGCTAGCCGGCAAGACTGCGCGTACTTACTGGAGCTCCTACTTCCATCCCTAACAGCGTGCGAGGTGGTCCCGTTGCCACGCCCTCTGGCCGCTCTGTCTGATCACGCGCCACTGCTAACAACCCTCCGTGCAAAGCCTGGCCCCAAACCAGCTGACGCTTCGTGGCGCCTGGATTCTGCCACTACTAAAGGATCGGGTGTCTGCACCACAGATCGAGACTCTCATAGAGGCCTCGATTAGAGCATCCCCCCGCGTAACATCGACTACCTGAGACGACCTCAAGGAGGCCTGGAAGGTCCTCCTCCAAGATGAAGGCCGTAAAAGGAAAAAGCGCTTGACGTCCTAGATGAACGAGTTACTGCGCAGAATGCGTATCATTCAGAGTGCTGAAACCCTCACCTCCTGTACACGAGATTACCTAGCCTCGCTCAAGGTGCAGTACGAACGGCTTCTTCGGGCAGCTACTGGCGAAAAGCGCGCGACTTGGGCCACCTCGAACGAGCGGCCAGAGCTAGTCTCGTGCGAAGTAAGGGGAAACGGCTCTGTGCGTATTGCAGAAGTAAAGCGCCCCGATGGTACCTTCGCGACAGACCCGGTCGAGATCGAGGCGACCTTCTTGCACCGCTTCGAGAAAGCCTTTCACGAGCCGGACGCCACAATGATCGCCTCGGAGCCAGCGTCCCTGTCGGAGCTGTGTAAATTCCTTAAACGTCTGGAAGAGGATGAATGCCTGACTATGTGCGGCGCAGCGACGTTACCAGAATTGAGGGCCGCTATCCAGTCAATGCCACCAAACTCGGCTCCCGGTGCGGACGGCCTCACAGCGGGCTCCTACGCCACCTTTTCGAGAGCCTATGTGAACCGCTCCTAGCCATAGTCAACACGGTCCTCGAGGGACACGCGAAACCTGCCTCCTTCGGCATGGGGCGCGTAGTCCTCATTCTTAAAGAAGGTGCACCGCCGAACGACCCAGCCTCTTGGCGCCCGATCACGTGTTAAATGTAGACTACAAGATCGTGGCGTCAATCTTGAACAGCCGACTAAAGATCTTTCTGCCGGATATTATTGCTCCACACCAGGCTTGCGCAGTCCCGGGCAAATCAATGTTTACCAACCTGACCACGACAAGGGACGTGTTCCAGTACGCTTCGGAGAAAAGAGTCACTGGAGCCTTTTTTTCACTTGATCAGGCCAAGGCTTTCGATAGGGTCAGGCACGCCTACCTGTTCGAAACCCTGCGAGAGTTTGGCCTACCGGCAAACTTTGTACAAGTGATAAGGCTCCTGTACTCAGACCTCAGGTGCCACGTAGTAGTAAATCGCTCCACGACGGACACCTTTCAGTACACGAGAGAGATCAGGCAGGGGTGCCCGCTTGGCCCAACCCTCTTTGTACTCGCGATAGAGCCGCTACTTACATCCCTGGCAAGCGACGCGCACATCCGGGGCCTTCCTCTCACAGGAACTGCGGGCATAAAAGTCCTCGCATACGCTGACGATATCTCCCTTTTTGTGCGAGATCCAAGCAGTCTGGAGCGCTTTCACCAGGTATTCGCGTCATACGCCCTAGCATCAGGTGCACAGCTAAATGAGAGAAAGTGTAAAGCCCTCTTATTCGGCCATTTCCCGGCGCACGTGATCGGCAAACTTCGAGGTAGTCACCGCTGTTATGGTCCTTGGTATAAAACTTTTCCCGCGAGGGAGTTACGGGCCTCTACGTGGTCCCGAGTCGTGGACAGGGCTGCACAAGTGTCAGAGAGCGCTAGCCTACAAGGCCTGACGCTATGCGAGAAAGCAGTAGCCGTCAAAACAAGCATTTGTGCCCTAGCCTCGCATGCGAGCCGAGTAGCGGTGATGCCCACAAGAACAGCAAGCCAGTTGACCAACTCATTAACGCATACCTCTGGGATGGGAAACTGCCACCATTGAAGCAAAACTTGCTACAACTGGCAGTGTCAGAAGGGGGTCTCGGCCTACCACATGTGTTGACCACGAGCAGAGTGCTGGCCCTGAAAACCGCCCGCATGCTCGCGCGCGCGAGCGATTACCTAGGGCGCAACCTACTCCTCTACTGGAGTAGAGTGAAGCACGACTGGCTGGATGCAGGCCACCACATTGGGCCCTTTGCTGAGGCACCCGCGCCCTTCTATAAAACGGCGTCGGCTACCTGGCGCATGTTGAGGCAAGAAGTGCCCGAAGGCGATGTGGATGAGGACCCGCCAGCGCGCATCGTTGAAGCCATCACGCGGAAGCAGCTGAACGACACTGAACAAAAAAATTGCCCGCAGCTTCCCTCGGGGGAAACACTGAGGAGGATGCGGAGCATATAACTGGTTAACGGGGTGTTAAAGTGCGACTTACTTGGGTCGATGGCTAAATTGGTTAACGTGGTTGTAAATGGGGTGTTAGATTGC
>WOVY01002544.1:92500-199198 GCA_013436015.1 Rhipicephalus annulatus | reverse complement strand
CCTCCCATGACGCGAATCGTACCTATATTTTTTCCCGTTTTCCTTTTCTCGTCATGTAGACTTAGCCTTTTGGCATTATGCTTGGTGTGTATGGGTATATTATAGACCTGGCGCGTTGTAGCTCGATTCAAGCGGGGCGTGTTTCGATGCATCCGCGGATATGAATGCAGTGCACAGGTGGCGGTAATCTATCCAATGGCTGCCTGGAATCTATCGCCTGGCTCTGGACGGCGCTCTGCCTCGTAAAGTGCCTTCGATGCGAGGGAGAGGTACCTTCCTGAAAGAGAAGCTTCAGGGACACGCATGGTGAACTTTACGACGGCGCATTACGGCGACCGTCTTCTCGACGAAAACAACCGGAAGAACTTCGTCGATCTCAATTAGCCTGTGCGCTCTAACAATGAGCGAAACTTCATTTGCGCTTGTGCAAGCCTCACGTCCTTCACCTTTGTTTATACTAAGTATAGCAGAAAAAAATTTTTGGCTTGGTTTTCTCTTTTTTTTTTGCTTATGTCCCCATTTCAATGAGAAATCGGATCAATATCAATGTGTGACGGGTACGAATCAGTGTCTACTATGGTTTTTTTGTTTACCTTCATTTTTACGGCCGCAAGGCAGGAAAGGCATATAAGGGACTACTTTAAGACTTTAAGACCTGTGCGTGCGCCCTTGTCTAAGTCAGGTGTCTCAAGCTCTCCTCAACTAGCGGGTCGCTGCCATGAAATTTAGTGTCCCGCAGTAGCCGGGACAGTTAAGAAGGTTTTACGGGAGGGGACGGAGTGAATGCAATGTCAGCTAACGTTGCCATTTTAAAGCAGCCATTTCTCAATGCGTGATTTTATTCCAGTGTTCTTTTTGAGAGATAGTGATCACATGAAATGCCCCGCGAAACAACAAACAAACAGACTAACGCTTGAGAAAACTCACGCCTGCTTAGCTCATCAACACACTCATAATGTCAAGAAAAAAAAATGTGACCATGACAGCAATGTTAAGATCGGGCCATTGGCGAGGGGTATGTGGGCACCGTGTTTGGGACCATTGGTTTCAATGACGCAGGGATTCAGGATGGTTCAGAAAGCGTGTCGAAGTTCATGGCAATTCTTCCCTCCTTCACTTCGTATCCTCATTTCTGTCAGGTAGTGTAGCCAACCAGGCCCTTTTCTAGCTAATCTCCCGGCCATCTATCTTTCTTATTTTCTCCCCCCCCTTTCCTCAATCGCGATTCAAACCCATTGTCATCATCCTTCCAACCTTATGGTTCCTGAATGCTTTGTGATATGGGTTTGTATTTATTTCGCGCAAACTAGGTCACAGGAAATTAAATTACAAGACGAAAGGCCGGAGAGAATCTACCTACGTAATTTACGCCTAGAATCAATAATTTTTAAAATGAAGCATGAACGACACTGCTTTAGAATGGGCCCGAGTAGCCATGAGTATAAACGTGAATCCAGATAGGGCCGATAGTAACGCTCAAGATGAGTAGATAGGGTGGATAATGCTGGAAGGCTGTTGTTGAGCGACTTGATGTGATGCGATGCAGCCTTGAAGTCCCTACCGAATATGTGTTTCGAGAGCAGGACAACGGAGAAATGAATAGTCGATTGAGCCATGGTACGTGGAAAGCACCAGCTCGCTTCAAACCGATCGACGGTCATGTTTCTGCTACGAAGCGCTAGAAAAAAAAGAGAATAGTTGTAGATCGACCGATGGAATTCCCCCGTAGATTGCCGTTTTCGATTTCTCTCTTGGCGATTGTATGACAGAAAGGAAAAAAAGGTAACCCTTTTAGAGAAGAAATTGCAGCTGAACGCGGTGTTCTTTTCTCCACTGTTTGTTCGAACAGTGCGATTGACGTAACGCTAGACTTTCGCGGTGTTTACTGGTGAGGCTGTCTTGTCCACATTCCAGACGAAAACTAATTTATTCTGAATGCATTATATCTGTCACGAATGCTTTTTTTTTCAGTAATGAATATAATGGAGTATATTGTTGAAGTCAATCTCACGTGTCCGTGACCTATATTTGGCCTTCCCGGTCACGGCTGTTGCATTCGATTAAGGCAAAATTCAAAAAAAAAAGAAAAACACCCGTGTATTGAAAAACTCAGGTGATCGAAATTCCGAGCCCCCCTCCCCCTGCCCCCACTGCTGCGGCGCACCTCATAATAATGTTGCGTCTTTTTACGCCTTTGACTTGCGGTCGAGTTCTACACGCTGCAGTGAATTTACTCTCTCTTTCCCTTTTAATTTCATTCTCTTCCCTCTCTCACTCTTTCTCAACTTTATATTCCACTTTCCTAATCTCTTTGCGTAGGTTAGCCAATCAGAAGTCTTCCTGGTTAACCTCCCCTTCTGTTTGCTCCCTTCCTCCTCTGTGCTTTAAACTCCAGTAGTGGCTACTATTATTAGCTAGTTCACACATTACTGCCATTCAAACAGCTTTGAAAACGGCACCAACAGAACGCTGCACAGCGCTACATTTTGTAGTCATTTCTGCTTGTCGTATTTTAAGAGCTGATTGGTAATAAGTTCCGCCCCCCCCCCCATTCCCCAATTGCTCGCATCGAGTCATCTTTGACGAGGCAGTGATGTCATATATGATGACGTCGCGTCATGCGAAGTCACAGGGACGTAATGATGACGTAGCGAAATTTTGCGACTTGTGACGCCGTGATGACGTCGTCACGCGAGGATAGTTTTTTGCATGACTCGTGTTAACGTTGCCTACGGTGACTGTGATGAATGTGACGACGTCGACCTGCGACTATAGCACTGGTCGCGCGACCGGGCTAGTCGCTAATGGCCACTTCTTCGGTTCGAACGCGGCTACTTTGGCAGTTACTCGCTGCTCGATTCGATGTTTCAGTCGCGCGAATGCAGTCGCAAACCTCTGAACCACTCAGATGCGCAGGAAGAGGACGTCAGCTCACGTCGCGAGCAGACGTGAATTGTGTGCGTCGACGGTTACAGGTCGTATGCAAGTGCGAACGTTGGTCGCCGCTTCCTGATCGCATGTTGCAAACGGTGGCGCGACCGGTGCAAGTCACAGGTGTGAATAAGCCTTAAAGCTATTGCTTCAATATTTGTTTAGCTGTTGCTGCAGACCTGTTGCGAGAACATAAAGCTTGAATCAGCGCTTGTCTTTCATCATTTATTCTGTATTAATGGTGACTTACATAAACATAAACCTCATGGTTGCCACTTTACGTATGTCTTTTGTTGTTGTTGTTGCTGTTGTTGTTGTTGTTGCTGTTGTTGCTGTTGTTGTTGTTGTTGTTGTTGTTGCTGCTGCTGTTGTTGTTGTTGTCGTCCCGCTTGGTATCTCCAAGCACAGTAGTAAAACAGGACCGTTCTGTCAACTCTCCATGCAACCGACGAGTGTCGCTCACGATCCTTTGATTGTTCCTTCTGTTTTCAGGGCAGCCATGACGCAAGAAAGCGTGAAGGTCGTGGTGCGCTGCAGGCCGATGAATGCCAAGGAGCGAGAACAGAAATGCCAGGTGAATTTTTTCATTCATTATTAATGTAGACCGCAGAAATCAGCCTTGTAAGATTTCTCACGTGTCTGAAACTGCTGACTTGTTTCAAATATTTGATTAGGATCGTGCATTCTATAGTCTCGGTTACGTGCACTTCCCGTAACTTTATAAATATTTTTTTCTCAAGTTGCTGCGTTCGAAGTTGTCTTAGATCTGTGCCGCTGTAATAAAGGAATATTCAACTAGACTGGGTAATTAAAATGAAAGCTTGATCAGAATGTTTAATTAACATGTGTTCTCTATGTTTACGGCATTTCTGAACTCATTTTCTGAATCAGTCTGTGCACACAGAATTCGAATTATACGTTTTTCATCCTTCTTTGATGTGCTTTACGTTAATAATAATAAACGTTAATAATAATAATAATAATAATAATAATAATAATAATAATAATAATAATAATAATAATAATAATAATAATAATAATAATATAATAATAATAATAATAATAATAATAATAATTAATTGTTACAAATTATCTATGCATTACATATCGCATAGGTAAGTTGTTCTCACCTTAAGCCGGCGTTTGACCTACTGCACTAAATTATATTGGAAAATGCTGCGCAGTAGGATATTATTAGAAACTCTACAGCGTACTTTGGGTGTTCGCTTGGGTTGTGACTCCTTTAGCGCACAAGGCATGATGCTTTCTATATGTGGGCAACAACGCTCTAAGCTGCTTTTTTATGTACGCTTTAATTTGAGGTCAGCCTTCAGTTAATTTAACGTTATTGACGTGCCCATAAAGCGTGTCAAATATCTTGTTGCCCAGTAACTCAAAAGTATTATGCTGTGCATCGTACGTAACCTGCCTTCGTGGCTTTAAGCCTGCTTATTCATGAATCAGTTGGTGAAAAAAAAAAATCCACGCATCTCTACGGAGTGAACCATGACGAGTGAGCGAAGCTCTACGTACCGTATGGGTTTCTCCATATAATGTAATTTGTGTGAAATGTAGTGACGTACTCGCTCACGGTCAACGCTGATTTCTCGCTCACAACCAATGAAGCCAGTGCCGATGCCGACAGCGACATCGGTATGTCGGCGAAACGAGTTGTTTCACGTTATCGTGTTAAAATGCCGGAATTGGAACTCTCGCAGCTTCTTCGCAGTAAATGTTAAGCCTGTGTTAAGGCGCAATTTACCTAAAAAAAGCTCTTTCGTATGACGCCTCATTAAGGATAATTAAACTGTTTCTTTTTTGCTAATGTGTATGCTAGGTAATTATAAAATAAATAGATTGATGTTTGCGGCTTAAGTAATGCAACCAGAAAAAAGTATTTTTAACGTGTCTTATCGCAAAGTTCGTCGGGACCTTGAGGCTTCTTGAGTAGAACAGTAACACAAAGAGGCACTCTGAGCAGCGTCAGTCCGCAACAAAAACACGCGTCTTAAACTCATAGGAATGGTGAGCAAATCGCTGCATTTTCATCGCTGCGAGCTAATGTTTTGTCGTGCCCATGGTAAGATGGCGAACGTCCTGCTTCACTTCGGGACCTAACCACCGCTCCAGCAATTTTTCAAAGACCTGCTCGTTCTGAATACATAGAGATGGCATGCAACGTCACGCAGAACGTGGTGCGCATCGACTGCGCGGCCGGCCAGTGCACGCTGACCAACCCGGCTGACCGGTCGGCACCGGCCAAGACTTTCTGCTTCGATGGGGCGTACGACTGCAACTCGACCACCGAGCAGATATACGACGACATCGTGTACCCCATCGTCGAGGCAAGTGGCCCTGCTCTCTAAGCGGGCTTGTCTGTGCACGTGAAAACTCGCAGGACCCCTTATACCATACAGTTTCCTATGATGAGTATCCCTTTAAGAACAATGTTTTTGGCCACTCTTTTTTTTCCGCGAGCCATAGGCGCTTGGAACGCCCTGCACCCCACCGTGTTGACACAGCCGACAGTTGATAAAATTGTTAATCGAGCGAGTGAAAGTGTGCTGAATTTTATTTAGCCGTGATTTCCTGAATCGATGATAACGCAAGTTTTAACTCTGTCTGTACAATTACGTCTTGTGCTTGTTTTTTGCTTGCCCCAACTTTCATCTGATTTTTTAACTCTGTCTGTACAATTACGTTTTTATTTGTTTTTTGCTTGCCCCAGTGATTCATCTTATGTTTATATTCATAAAGACTCTTTGCCTATCACTACGGCTAATTTTGCACAATGTATGAGATATTTGCTTGAAATTTCTAGTGCTTGCAACATGTATTTATAGTCTGTGTATTGCTTGTTTTTACAATGAACAATATGACACCACTCCTGTAACAATCCCTTCACGGGATTGTCAGTATTCTGAATAAAATAAATAAATACACTAGAGGGAACTCTGGCGCAAGTGTCTACTGGAGTTGCAGTGCACGGCGCTTCAGCGAGCATGGGTGTGATGGGTGGTACACACGGATTTGCCTAGTCTTCGTGCTTCTATAGCTTTGTTTGACTTCGCGTCGCGCTTGGAGATGCTTTGTCACGAAACGAAAATCAGTAAATGTTCAGCAGTTGCACTTCGCTCACCTTGATCTTTTCGGCTCACCATCTCAAATCGGCTCACGAAGGTTACAATGGTCCGTTCTTTCATTCGAAGCAAAACCAAAACACTGCAATAAACAAAGCCGCAGGTGCGATTCGAGGCCCGCAAGTACGAATACTAGGCAAATCCGTGTACTACTTATCATTCCCATGGTCGCTGAATAATTGCAGCGCCCGAGTTCACTTTATCTAATTTAAGCAAACTCTATGCGATTGACGACGTGATGGGATGACGTCGTGATGTGACACCACGTTGAGACCACAGTGACGTCATGGTGACGTCACAAACTTTAGGTGATCTGTGGGTTTATGGGGTGACGTAATCACATAACAATGATGTTCGGCATCACTCGTGCTGGCTTCAATAGTCACTTTTCGCTTTTCGATGAGACAGCAAAGGCTTTCGCCTTTAATAGGAGTTAAGCGCCAGTGGAATGACAGACGCCTACCGCGAAACGCTACGAAATGAAAGAAAGAATATGTCACAAAACTCTAACATCCGGAAACAGAGCGCTGTTCTGTCTATGTTTGTTCGTAATTGTAGTTCGATTCGTTCATTTTTTTTTGTTTAGGCAGCGTACAAGACTGTCTAAATATTGTTTCTGTCTCTCTCTTTGTTTGCAAAGTCCACTTGTCATTACATGGTTGTACATAGGAACTGAGCATGTATATATCTCAAAGGAAGTTCCAATGAGTTAGGTGTGGAGAGGTCAAAGCACAGACGGAATTATTGATTGAAAACGCTGATTTAAAAGTAAACGTTATTCTGTTTTTTGTGTTTATACATTAGGTAATATAATATATTGATTAGTAAATAATAATAATATATTCATTTTAATGACTAAGTTTATACCTTAAATTTAGCCATTAATAATATTTTGCGAGTCCATAGAGAGGCTTAACTGGATGGGTGGTACTGTCAGGACAGTTCAGTAATAATTAAATTGTAGTCTTCGATGCAGCATTCCTGTGATAGTGATGTGAGGATGATAGTCCCATTTCTTGAAAAGTTGTCCAAAAAAGAGCAGCAGGCAAGCTTTGACACCGTGTCAGCATGGGATATGTAGAGGGTTCTTAAGAAAGAGATTCTGTCAGTCACTCGCATCCTACACACGTTGGTGTAACGACATTGTTGCTTCGTGGCAAGACACTTTAACAATAAAAAACAATATAGATAATTTACGACGTGCGCATGAATTCTATTTGCATTCTGTATACGCAGGCTAAACGTGTGCTGACTAAATTGACGTGGTTTTGAATGCGCCCGCACACATTTCAAACGCCCTCCGCACGTTGGCTTTTTTGCAGTAACAGGCATTATGAGGAGGAGCCAACTTTTCTCATTTACCGGTGGCGAGGTCAAGCAGTGTAGGCCGTTGCGTCTATAAGAATCCTGGGCGTATATGCTGGAACTTCTTTCGAGAAACGGCAGTCTTTTAAATACTTTTTTTTCAATATGTGCGCTATTGTAGTTGATTGGCTGTGCGTTGCTATTTTAGTTACGGAGACGCAATTTAAATTCAGATGCAGGGGGCTTCATGTGATCAAGTACCGTTCCGTTTAGGTAGATAACAATTTCGTCGTTTGCAAGTTGAAGGAAACACCGGAAAAGCAGGACGTTGTCATAAGCGTAGTGATCTATGGTATAGTATAGTATAATGAGGTATATTATGGTATATCAAGCAGTGAGAAAGAAAAGCGATGGCGAGATGGAGGGACGCGTGGAGAAAGGGTAGGGGAGTAAAGCAACAAGGTGAGGCAGAGAAGCGAGCATGAGGAGTCGGGGAGAGGTCAAACGCATAGCATAGCCATCTGTCATTTTTCAGCAGCGTGTGACGTTGAGCTAGTTGGTGCATAGCTTAATAAAATATTTGGGGCGCCATTGTGACAAGCAAGAAAAGAAAGAGAGAGAAGACAGGACAGTGCGCCAGACTTTCAGCTCGTGTATTTTCCTCACATAACTCAAACATATATGCTTCCAGATATGCGCACACGGTGGTGAATGCGTCAGTGTCCCCGTCGATCAGTATGCACAAGAAGGAATGCCTATCCCTATAGCGCCATGCGATAGTTTTTTTTCTGTGTGTTTTTTGTTTGTTCAATGTGTAAGTCGATTGGGCTGTGCCCCCTCTTTGCGCGATTATCTTTAAGCATAAATATTTGGGTGATGTGAAGAAAATAAACAAGTTGAAACACCGGAGCCATATCCCGTCTTCTCCCTTTTTTCTTGCTTGTCTCGATTGCTCCACAACTATTTTATTAATCTACTATGATGTTACCAATCTGATTTCATGATTCACTAGGCGCAACGCAACACGACACGGACTGTGAAAAATACACATACTCAGTAGCTGTAGTGTTGCACTACGCTATTCGAATCGTAAATCGCACCCGACTATCCCGGTGACGTGCCCCATAGCGGAAAGTAGTTCGACGACTTCTCCTGTCTGGGCTCAACGTATAGGGTGATCCACAGTTGGCGGCGGTCCCTTGACACGCAGAGCGTGAGCGAGGGCTACAACGGCACGGTGTTCGCGTACGGCCAGACGGGCTGCGGCAAGTCGTTCTCGATGCAAGGTGCGCCCCAGCAGAAGGGCATCATCCCGCGCTCCTTCGAGCACGTGTTCGAGGCCATCGCCGCGGCCGACTCGTCCAAGTACCTGGTTCACGCGTCCTACCTCGAGATCTACAACGAGGACGTGCGAGACCTGCTGGCCGAGGACACGCGCAAGAGGCTCGACCTCAAGGAGCATCCCGACAAGGGCGTCTACGTGCCCGGTAAGCGTGATCTTGAGTGGCGAACGAAACTCAAGAACCAAGACACGTGCAATGAGCTGGCTACATATTACATGCCTGACTGGGAAACTCCCCATGACGTCAGGCATTTGTTATTGAAGAAATGATTTGTCTCAAGATGTAAGGGCTCCTACATGCGCAGTAAACACTTCGTGGCGTCGTATTGCCGGGCCTAAATACCTTGAGGGAGCGCTTATTTTTGCCGTAATAAATGAGGAAAATAGCCCCGTCGCGGTGGTCTAGTGGCTAAGGTACTCGGCTGCTGACCCGCCGGTCGCGGGATCGAATCCCGGCTGCGGCGGCTCCATTTCCGATGGACGCGGAAATGCTGCAGGCTCGTGTACTCAGATTTGGGTGCACGTTAAAGAACCCCAGGTGGTCGAAATTTCCGGAGCCCTCCCCTACTGCGTCTCTCATAATCATATGGTGGTTTTAGGACGTTAAACTCCACATATAAATCAAAATGAGGAAAATACACAATTAAGCATAAAATTCAAGAAAAAATAAATGAAATTCATCCAGCGCGGTAAACACCAAGCAGAACAGCTGAAAACGAGCTCTTCCCAAACAAATATACAGTGATACATGAAACTTATTTTGTTTCAAAGCCCTGTCGCTGAGCGCGAGACGTGAGCGTACATATAATTTTATACATGCTAACAGCCCGTGTTTGCTGAACGCGTGGCTCATACCATCTATGTTTGCCGTGTCACAATCTTCATACACTACTTCGTGCTTCACGTACTTTTGTTTTAAAGGAATACGTTCCCTCTTTGCGCCTTTCACGCATTGGAGATGCCATATCCACACATGACAATCGCATCTACAAATGTTGGTTCAGGTGTGTTATGTGCGACTTTGGTTATAAATTATCTTGTATATCGAACCACATGCGGTTCATAATTTTTTTTTACCACAAGGTTTGGCTGTATGGTTGGAAAGATTAAAAAAGAGCCGTAACTTGAAGAACCACTGTGCATCTATGCGTTGCTTAGATTAAACGGGGGTTATATATAGAGTGCCTTACAGAGCATGCAAATTAGGATCAACGAACCATGCGCCAAAATAAATAAAAATAATAACTCATGCAGCAGCAATCGAGTCCCGCGGTTCGGTGAAATGTTTCGGCAGAAGCAAGAACGAACAGGGACGGCTTGCCACGGAAGCGTACCACTTAAAGAAAAAAAGATGATGTTATTGATACTTCTCTTACTTTGAACCCATCTGAATGTGAATTCATGCGTGCGCATTTTCGCTCATCATTTTTAATGTTACGTATGCAATATGTGTTTTTTTTTCTACGTGCACGCGTTCGGTTAGACGGTTCTGGCATTTATGTGCGCTGTCTGTCACACGGGAAATGAACTAGTTGTTTAGTGAGCACTCGTGTCAGTCTCGTTCTACTCTTTGCGTATCTGAACTGGTCGGTCGTCTCTGAGACAAGATGCGCGTCGCAGGACTTTCCCTGGTGCCGGTGCACGGCGTGTCCTCGTGCGAGTCCGTGATGGAGCGCGGCTGGCGCAACCGCTCGGTGGGCGCGACGCTCATGAACGCCGACTCGTCGCGGAGCCACTCCATCTTCACCATCCACCTGGAACAGATGGAGCTCAACGCGCGCAACAACATACGCACGGGCAAGCTCAACCTCGTCGACCTGGCTGGCAGCGAGCGACAGGCCAAGACAGGTGAGCGTGAGGATGACACTGCGCGGAAAACACCTCGCTCGTGACGCTTTCGCAGATCTCGGCGTTTTTTTTTTTGGTTTGCACATAGTAAGGCTTACATACTCGGTTACAACATAAGCGAAGAATGAAGTCAGTTCCGCCGCATGTGAAAGGGGTAGGAATTGCGGAGCATTAATTTGGCTCTACCACTTGCATTTATCTGCTTTTTTTGATGCTTTGACTTCCTTTTTTTTCGTCTATGTGCTTTTGTCTGTCGTCATAGAGGTTCGCGCTATAGCAGTTTGAATATTGCCACATTCCCTCTTCAAGTTTTGTTATCGCCCCGTTTCACTGTCAGTATATCTCAGCGCAAACCGCGTCTGCCGTGTTCCAGAAGCTTCAGGACTGCAGAGTATCGCTTCGTCAAGATTACGCCCACTTCGCGAACATTACAGATTATTCTGGAACCCACGTGGCCACTAGCGATAACGCTATAATTTTTATGGCACCTGTATAAATGCCGACGCGCTTCACCGCTTGACAGTTGATCGACGGCCCTGTATAAATGCCGACGCGCTTCACCGCTTGACAGCTGATCGACGGCCGACTCGCTGTTCGCCGCTATCAGTGCCAGTGTATTGCTCTAATCTGTCTTTTACTTTTATGTGGCCACAAGTTAGGCCGAATAAACAATTTAATCGGAACCACCAGTCTGCTTTCTTCGTCTGCGCCTCGACCCCGGGACAATATACTCAAACTGTAGCCCGAACACGCACTTTGCCATAAACGAACCTGGCGACCACGCTGCAGGCGCCAGCGGTGAGCGCCTGCGGGAGGCGACCAAGATCAACCTGTCGCTCTCGGCGCTGGGCAACGTCATTTCGGCGCTGGTGGACGGCCGCAGCAAGCACATCCCGTACCGGGACTCCAAGCTGACGCGGCTGCTGCAGGACTCCCTGGGCGGCAACACGCGCACCCTGATGCTGGCCTGCATCTCGCCGGCCGACGTCAACTACGACGAGACGCTGAGCACGCTACGGTACGCCAGCCGCGCCAAGAACATCCAGAACCGGCCGTGCGTCAACGAGGACCCCAAGGACGCGCTGCTGCGCGAGTACCGCCAGGAGCTGGAGCGGCTCAAGCAGCTGCTCTCCGGGGGATCGTTCATGGCCACGCCGGCGGCGTCGTCTGCGACGCCCGAAGGTGAGTCTTTAGTCTTGGCCACGCTTCACGAGACTTGTGGGATAAGCTGAAAATTTACTGTGAGAGCGAAAAATTCAACAGTGGAGGTTTTTAGGCTTTGAATTCCAGCCCTGGTTGGGGACTTCTCGAAACTCGGCGCAGCTGTGCAAAGTGGATTGGAAGCGCAGGACGTATATAGTATACTATAGTAATAATAGTGGGTAGTAAAGAGAAGTGAGGGTATGGAGAATAAAAAAAAGGAGGAAAGGAAGGCCACCGGTACCACTGTTTTCTCAGTTTTCTAAGCACTAAGGTGTAGATGCCTCAATTTTTGAAGAAAGTTCTCTCTTTATTGAAATGAAGCCACGAAGTGCTTCCCACAATGGCCTGCCTTTGGTCCGCGAATATCCGGGAGGAAAAGATGGGAGGTAAACAGCTGTTATAATGGAACATGAGTGGCCTTCGACCACCATTATACTCGTAATTAAAAACGTGCTTGGTCATAACCTTTCTCTTCAAACAATGGGGGGCGGGGCAGGTCCGACTGAGTAAAGGTATGGAACAGACTGCGCTCCGTTATATGTGTTTACACCTATAACGACCAAAAATCAAATGAGTGATTAGGGGGCGTGGATGACCCCCTAATCACTAGCTGAATATATCTGTCGATGGCACACTGGACATAATAAACATTCGGACAAAACAGCTCAGATTAGTTCTGTACTCTGTCCGCTGTTCTGGAGGCATTTTTAATTTGCAAGTGCTCTCTCGCAATCCGGCACATCTCGCTCTCTACTCTAGCTCAAGCTTGTACATTAAGGAAATCAGACGCGACAACAATTCTTTAGAAAGCGCTTTACATTACAATATTATTTTTTACGTCCTTTGCAGAACGACCAGACAGTAACAGCGAAGTGGTGAACCAGCTAAAGAACGTGAGTTATCTTAAAGGTGGAGTCTTTTTGCGGACACGAGAGCGAAATGGGTGTGTTTTGTTTGTTTGCTTGTTTTTTGCGATGGTGAGCAGGACTACGAGGCTCAGATGACCGAGCTGCGCAACAAGTACCGCGAGGAGCAGGAGAGCCGTGCCCAGCTGATGATGGACGTGGAGAAGATGCGGAGCCTGTTTCAGATGAAGATGCAGAAGGTCGAGCAGAAGCACAGAGACGAGGAGATATCGCCAGAGGCGAGTAGGAAGATCATAATTCAAAATCGTCGCACGATATCTAATGCATCGGCTTTAGACGACTTGAAAGCAAACGCCATCTTCTGTTATCACCTCAACCTAATGCTCTTCAGGTTGAGGTTACACTTGATGATTTTGGCATTACTCGTGTTGGTGTCGTCACCAATGGTCTGTTTTTGCATTTCATGAAGAATCTACTACTTTCGCCTTAATAGCCTACTGGCGCGTGCTTGCCTCATCAGACGGACTGGAACACTTTTAAGGTTTTCCACAACACTGATGGTTTTAAGAATTTCCTTCGTGAAAGCGAGCGCATTTCCATGGCGATAATGGAGCGTCGTTGAGTCGTCTTTCACTGGAATGTAGGAAGAGATAAGTACGTTATGAAACCTCTCGTCATCAGTGTCAATGCCATATGCGTTGAGTGTGATAATCATAGTTAATCGACTACAGTGTTAATGTATTCATAGACGGCCAAACAAGTTGTACGAGTGGAACCTCCGTTGCTGTTTGCTCGATGCTTTGCACTCTTAGTTAAAACGTTTCCTTTCTTGTTCGTAGGTGAACAACAACCATCTAAAGGTCGAAGAGCCGCAGACTGGGCGCTGGGCCGAGCCAGTCGTTACTCCCGAAAACCCCGAGATCCGCGCTCCCAACGCGTCGCCCTGCTTCGGAAACCAAGAGTGAGCACGATGCCCCGTTTTTAAGGATGGTAACCCCGGGCGGTTGTATTAGTGATGTAGTATCGACACGGTGAAATCTTTCCGCCGAAAGAAGTGTTCAGTTTTGCTCGTAATTAGTCTCGGTAGCCGGGCGTTTTAACCGTGAGTGTCGGCAGGATTTTGTCATGGGGAGTGCAAACCCGTGTTGCATCGCTGGTGGGAGAGGGGGGAGCGCCGGTGTAGCTTGAAGGGGGTGGGGAGAGAAGTGCTTCTTTACTGCGCTTCTGACGCCCATGGTTTTGACAGCTGACGTTATCAAGCCACTCTGTTTCACTGAAGTGGTTCTAATAGAGGGAAAAGAAGAGAAAAGCGAGGCCCGTAAGTGTCTGCATCAGGGTGCGACACCTCAACAGTAGCTCACAAGGGATGGGGTGAGGATGGATTAAAAGGATAGGAATAAAGGTGTAGAGAGAGAAAAAGAGAGATGCGCTAAGCCAGCGAGTGAGGACATATGAGGGGATAGGAGAGATAGGTAAGATGGAAACACGGTCACAGGAGTCCGAGGATGGGGCACCAAGTGCGAGAGCTCTTGTCGGCGTCAGGAGATGGCGTAGGGCAAGTCCAGTAGGTCACTCCGCCGCGATGGTATAGTGGCTAAGGTATTCGGCTGCTGACCTGCAGACCGCGGGATCGAATCCCGGCTGCGGCGGCTGCATTTCCTATAGAGGCGGATTGGGGGGAGGATTGAAAGAGTAAGGACAGGCAGGTTAGCCAGTTCTCAGACCGGCTGTTAGGCCCGTGTGCTCAGATTTGGGTGCACGTTAAAGAATCTCAGGTGGTCGAAATATCCGGAGCCCTCTACTACGGCGTCTCTCATAATCATATGGTGGTTTTGGGATGTTAAACCCCACATATCAATTAGTCACCGCTCTTTGTTTCATCGTCATGCTTACATTTATAAACAGGATGTGATCACGTGCGTTCTTTGACGAGTGCTTTTTTGTGGGCCGCATGTGTGATGTGAGTAATGCAAATGCTCTGCAACGGTTTAGTTCCCTACATGTTCCGTGCCTATAGGATATTCACTGATTGTTCACTTTATCTATTCGCAGGGATCAAGCGAGCCTGGTTCAGATGCAAGCGAGGGCTCTGGAAAGGCACGTACGAAGTGTTTCTGAAGCGTTTTATAGCTTACTTTCACACAGCGCTAGTGCATACAGCACGCTACCGCATTAAACCCTCTTTCGCGGGGAATAGACCGGCATGTTTTGTCTTCTTACGCTAACGTAATTTATGTTTCTGTATCTTCGACTCGCATTGTTACGCCCATTCGGGCAAAACCTGCTCTTATTTCCCGTTTTCATTCCCAATGTTTTTCAATGTTCTCGAGTGTACTGAGGAAAATAAGGAATGCATGGTCACGGCACCAACGCGGGAATGATTAGGATGCGCATCTCTGAGACGTGAATCAAGTTGTTATCATATTAGTTCGATGAACTAGAAGCGCGCAGGAATAGACAACGGATGAGAAAACTATACATCGCCGGTCAAAAAAGAACTGGCTGCTCCGTTTTGGTTGAAGGAAAAAAACTAACTTCATTTCTATAAAGATTCCCGTTGCCGAGTGAGGTCGTGAGAATACAAGGTTGCCAGTTGGCGAAAAGAAAAAAGAGGCTGAACTTGGCAGTTTCTTCAACGGGTGAGGAAGAACCGCACAACACGAGCGTTGGAAAATTCGTAAACGGTGGGTGTGCCCGAGAAGCGTACTTGACTTCCTCCCGGCCGTTTAGTCTTCTTATTCAGTTTTAGCCTTCAAGAAGATAATTCAGCTTGTCGAAACGTTGGCTAAGCACACTAGCGCTGTTTACAAATTTTTCATCACAAGCTTTCATCTTCCCCCTGACTTTTTCGGACAACACGAGCGTGTAGTTCGTCCTCGTTCGTTGTCCATTCCCGAGCTCCCAATTCGCTGAACGAACATGAACCACCAACTAGCCCACGTGTCGATCCTTTCGCAAGTAACAAGTTGCTCTTTTTTCCCGCAGTCCTTTGCAGCCTACAGACACCAGACCAGTCCCAATAGCCGGACTAGTCCTAATAGCCAGACCTGTCCTAATATCCAGACCAGTCCTAATTGCCAGACAGGTCCTAATTGCCAGACCAGTACTAATAGTCTGGCAATTATCTCGAACGGAGAACTCAGTCCAAGTTGTCGAAATCGTGGTTCGTTGCAGATTGCATCGTATGCGGATGTAGCGGGTTTCCTCCTCCCAAGTCGCCCCTGTGGGCTCCCTCAAAACTTGGGACAGAGTCGTCATAAACCCCATAACAATTGAAGAAAAACATAACTCCATAACGATTGAGAGAAACAATTGGCCATCGTTTCCTGGGTCGAACGAGTCGCTTCCCGCGTGGAGCCACCTTGAGGCACAGGACGATTGACGTTTTAGTCAAGGGAAGACAGTAGCACGATTTGCCTATTTTTGCTTGCAGGTTGCGTGAGTTGCAAGGCAGGATGCTGGGCGGCGAGAAGAAACACGACGCTGAGCTGAAGGCGAAGCGCGCCAAGAGGAAAAGCATGGCCGAGAAGAGGATACGTGCGTTGGCAGGTGCGTGATATGGCTGTCCGCTTTAGACTTGGAGAAAAATAATACAAAAAAATCAAGAAGGAAATGTACGAGTTATGTAAAAAAACAAAACATACGAAGCAGTTGTTACTGAAGCTATGTATGGGGGAGTTCTTAAAGTAAACATAAATGTACGATAGAAGTTTTGTGTATGCATGGTGCCGCCGTAGTGGTCTAGTGGTAACAGAACTCGACTGCTGATTCGAAGGTCTAGGGATCGAATCCCGGTTGTGGGGTGCCATTTTCGATGGAGGCGAAAACGTTTGAGGCCTGTGTATTCAGATTTAGGTGTACGTTAAAGAACCCCGGAGCCTTCTACTACGACGTTTCTCGGAATCATATCGTGGGTTTGGACGTTAAACCCCATATACTGTCATTGCTGTGCATGCATACCTATGCGCATGCGCATATACCGTATTTGTATTATGTACCTTTCTGCGCTGGAGTTATTGCACTATGAGCTTTTTTTAATTATTTAACTACATTTTAAAAAGAAACTGGCAGCACCAATATTCTTGCATTGAAATATTTTTCTTGAAAATTTGTTCAATTCATTTCAACTTCAACCGGTTTTTTAAGCTTCTAATGATGGCACTCGAAAGGCTGTTTCTCAACAGGCCGAGGTCACGTCACCCGAGCATCAGCGTGACGAATCACGTTATTGGTAGAGCAACACGTCACTTCGGGCTCTCTTTCTAGCAGCAGTGACGCTGGCAAAAGTAGTGAGAACAGCGAAGTATCAAAGCATAGCACCCTTCCTCTAAAGGGAGGCGGGTCAATCACAGACACTATTGGAATAGTTATACATGTGCATTGCAGGCAGAGCCTTCCGATTTCACTCATTATCATGTGGTGGTGGTGGTGTGATGTCTTACGTCACATTACCTACCCAAGTCACGTGACCGTGAGATACTAGTAGATAAACAAAGGCAGGAAAGTTAGCCAGGCTTTGGCCTGGTTGGCTACCCTACACATGGGATTGGGTAAATGGCATAACAGGTGCGGTAGAGAAGAAATAACAAAAAAAGAAAAAAGAAGAACCGAGCTGCCGTAAATACTCCCCCGGATAATGCTTTGTGGTGTAGGATCGGGCGAAGTGACAGAGATGACATAGGAGAGGCTGCTGTGGCTGTAGTGAACAGGTTGCTAGAAGTCGTACTGGTGCCTCATATAGTTTTGACCTACAAGTCGTAACAATAGTAATCATTGTTGGGGATCTATGTCCCAAAACTACAATGTGATCACGAGTGACGCCATCGTGCAGTGCTCCGGACGTTTAGACCACCTGTTTTTTTTTTTTAACGTTCACCTAAATCTAACCACTTGGACCTCTGCCGTTTTGCCCCCATCAAAAGGCGGCCACCACATCCGCGATTCGATACAGTGACTTTCAAGTCGGCAATTTGAACCTCAAGTATTCAAGCAGTGCATTTCGGAAAAGTGGCAGCGCATCTAAGAGGACTGTGGGAATGAGCCTGTCTATATTGGCGTGCTTCTTTTGGCAGAGGCTTTGGCCAAAGTGGACGATGAAGAGCGCACATTGCTGCCTGATTACGACGACATCAACGAGGAGCTCAAGGTCAAATCCTCGTTGATACGAAAGGCGAAGCGAAAGGCAAGTGTGGTTGCACAATCAATCAATCAATCAATCAATCAATCAATCAATCAATCGCTACTAGGTTTGGCTTTTGCCATTTCGCAGATCCAGACGCTGGAGCAGGAGGTGCGCGACCTCCAGCGGGAGTTCGAGAGCGAGCGCACCGACTACCTGGAGACCGTCCGGCGACAGGACCAGCAGCTGCGGCTCCTCTCGCAGATCCTGGACAAGGTGCAGCCGTGCATCCGCCGAGACTCCAACTACGCCGACCTGGAGGCCGTCAAGGCACAGAGCGTGTGGGACCAGGACGGGCAGCGCTGGAGGCTGCCCGAGTTCACCGTGCAGCAGACAAAATTGCCACCCGCGGCCGGTATGGGACCCTGTTGCGCCAGACTATACTAATACAGCAAGTGCAACGCTGTGGAATCTAGCGAGACTTATGCAGTAGATGCATTCGCTCAGAAATATAGTCGATGCTTTTACCACCCGTAAGGTTTTTTTTGTTTTTTTTTTCAGACCGGGTAACAAATGAGAAAGTTTCGTGTCTCATAAGTAAAGCGATTACGTTATCTATGCGGTTGTCAATAGGTTCTTCTGGTTCGTTTAACGTCCTTGAGATAGAAACATATACATAAATAACTGGTAGAAAAATATACACGAAATTAAATAAAGAAAAAGAAACTGAGAACAACCGGGAAAGAAAAAAATAGACAGAGAAGGAAAGAAAGCGAAAACCGAGGAGAAGCAAAGAAGGCTGTGCAGTCTTTCCCTTTCTTTATGCTTGGCACCACTTGTGCAAAGCTGCATTCTTTTTTTTTAGAATACTAGACTACAACACGAGTCACTCAACAAAATTATGTTCACTGCGCCTTGTAGAGACTGATTTCGACAGTCTTCATTTTCTGCTCCTTTGTCTTACATTTGCCGAATTCTTCGCAATATCGTAATTCGTAGAAAGAACGAAGTACTGACCGCGCTTGTAACTTTGATAAATACTGGAAGTGACTGCGTCAGAAAACATTAAATTCATTCATTTTATTCGGCTGTGCAGTTGTAAAAAGACGGAAAAAAAAGAAAAAAAGCCACGCCTGGGCTAAACTCGGAGCACAGTCACGGTGACTTCAAATTTTTTTATCCCGTTGTAAGCCCCTCTGAAGCGGTTTCTGCAGGTACAGTTGCAAGGTACCCACTACGCAGTAAATCACAATTTTCCGAAGTATTAAAGGTACCCGCAACGGCATTATTGTTGATTCTGCGTAGAAGCGGGGTACCCGCTATGTAGTAAGTCATAATTTTTTGGAGTAGGAAAAAACCAACCATGGCATTACTGACCATTCTGCGTAGAAGCGAGGTACACGCTACGCAGTAAATAATAATTTTTCGAAGTAGGAAAGGTACCCGCTGCGGCAATATTGTTCATTGTGCGTAGAAGCGAGGTACCCGCTACAGTTTTGTTAGGCATTATGCGCACTTTGTTGGGGCTGTGGCTGATTTTGAGGAAGAACCATAGCTGAGCCTTCTGTAGTTTGTGGGAAGCTTTAACCCATCCACTTTTATGGTCTCACGATTGTATTATCTCTGGTGTAACATTCCTGCTCTATTACACTATATTACATCTATTAACGAGATTACTTGTCAGAAAGGACGCTTTTATGTGGTGTTTTGTGAAGGAGTTTTCAGCACAAGTGTTCATTGCGAGGGAAAAATGTCGCTGCCACGCAGGGGGGCATGGATTCAAATCTCCTTCGAACTTGCAAGAAAAAAGGCGCAATAGATCTTGAACAGGACTTGCGGTGTTTCTTCTTTTGTACTTACACTGCCGAAAGAAGTTTAAACATTTGACATCGCCCTCTTAATTTGCAGGCATCCAGCCAGGAGGCAGGGTGGCACAGAATATCGGTGACACACCGAGCCTCACAGGCAGCACGTTTGAAACAAGCACACACAAAAATGTGAGTGGCCTGTTTGTTCTGTTCCAGCATACCCGGTATTCGAAATAAGCTCGGAAGACACATTTAGCTTACGCAAGCTTTCTGTCCACCGCCATAGAACCTCCGACAACGATTAACCTCCTTTTCATTTTTTTTTCTACAGAAACCTAATTTTGGGAGCGACTTTGTGAACAGCATCTTGAAGAAGCCTCACCGGCAGGAGGAATTGCTCAGTACGTATTGCACTTACATCACGCTGGCCGGAGTCCAAGATGTGCGCAGTTCTAGCAAACAATGAAAATGGTTGGTTACCACCAAGACACGCAACGCGTTCAAGAGAAATCCACCTATTCACGATGAAACAAGCGCTAAAAATTACACACTCTCAGAGAGGAAGGACAACAGACGAGCTTCTCTGAGTGTGTGTAACTTTTGGTGCTTGTTTGTTTCATCATGAGCCTTTACCAACACGCCCAACTGGCAGTCTTCCTAAAAAATTCAAATATTTAGAAAATTTCTAACTTGCTCATTTATGGCGAAACAGCGCCCGCCACGGTGCATCAGTGGTGCTCGGTGGCTGACCTGATGGTCGCGGGTTCGTCTCTAGCGTTTCGGTGGATGTGAACTGGTAGACGCCCCCCATGTACTGTGCGATGTCAGTGCACGATAACAAACACCAGGTGGCGTAAAATTTTTGGATCCCTCTACTGCGGCGTCCCTCTTGATGACGTCGTGGTTTAGGGACGTAAAGTCCTAAATATTATCTCGGCGAAACAGCGCCGCAACGCACCGTCTCGCCGTGATGCGCACAAGGACGGACAGGAGCGACTCTCGCCGTCAATCACTGTCAACTATTTCTTCAATAGGAATGACGGTATAAGGTAAAATGCAGAGCGCAACAAAAGAGTAACAAAAGGAGGCGCAACGCTCTCTCGATGACTCTGCCGGTCAGCACGGGAATCTTTAGGGTTTTGATCTATACAGGTGTTATACCTGATGCTAAACATGACGTAATCACTGTAAGCCTTAAAACAGTCACTACTAGGCAGCCTAAGAAACACAAGGTAATGCATGTTAGCATTGTTGCTTCTTTTTTTTTTGGTTGTCGGCTTCCCGCATCTCTTGCTATTTTTGATAAAGAGTATACAACTGATAGCACTTTTCCCGATTGTCCCACCGTTGGTGCGGCAAACCCTATTGTTGACGCCGCTACTTGTATTTGCTTCTCGCGTCTAACAGCGAAGGAGAAAACGAGAAAGTAAAACGTTGCACAGAAATAGTGAATAAGAGAGAAATAGAGGAACAGAAATGCAGAAAAAAATGGAACAAGGAGGACATCAACGAAAGAGATACAAAGAAATAGAGAGATAACAAAAGATGAAAAGAAAGAAAGCATTGCGCCGTCTAGCGACCAGGTACCGCACCGCATGACCAAGCCGCGCATGCGCGGTAGCTAAGCCACGACCGCCGAAAGAGACATCGCGTGCAACCTTACCCCCGTATTCACAAACGCTCCTCGACTCGACCTAATTTCACGCTTCACTTGAAAGAGTTGAGCACTGCGCCACCACTAGGCTGAAAATGACGCTGCGCTACTCAATAGTCGCAGCAGACTATCGCTGGTATACATTGACTTGCCGCACCTAGAGATGGCGCTCCCATCAGCTTATTCAAGTGAAGGCGAAACGTTGAGGGGAGGGAGGTTCTAGATTACGGGGGTAAGCCTGACTGCGTACTTTCCAGGAGGAAGCCGCGCAGCTCGAAATCTAACGTGTCGGTCGACGGGGATTACGAGCGACGACGGGCTTAGCAGGACTTAAACCGAGTCCGAGCTTAGCGCGACTTAGTGCGAACTGCCCGCATTTTTATCCCTCTGGCTTATCAGGCTTTCGCGGTCTTGGTTAGAATGGTGCTTTTGGCGTCGTGAATGGGTAATTTATCTACACGAAAAAAAAAAGCGTTTTACTCTTTAGCGTTCCTCCGTGTTAACAGTAAAAGGGAAAACTATGCATAAGGGAGATCGGGGCTTCTAAATACTACCTAACTACCTAAGCTAACTAACTAATTGCCTACCTAACTAACAAAATAATTACCTACATAGCTAGATAATTAACTAAGTAACTAACGAAATAACTAAGGAACTAGTCAAATAATGAACTAACTAATCACAATAAAGAATTAACTAACTAATTATAACAACTAATAGTCACCTAGCTGTAACAACTAATTAGCTGGCTAATTATATTAACTGGTAGCTAATTATAACAACTTATAGCTAAGTACAAAAATTAATTATCCAGGCGTGCGTTCTCGCTCTTTTTTAGCATGTATTGACATTTATACGACTACTCTTTCAAAATCATTGTACTTCCTTCAGACAGCCGCAGTTGGAGGACAAAATAGAGTTAACGTGTCTTGTTGAAAAGAGTCGGTTACGTGGCGTGTCGGGGCCCTCCGCGTCGACTTCCACGTTGTTTCCCATCTGCAACTGCCATTGGGCAGACGCGCAATACTCGCGAGCGCCTCTGGGCCCATATTCACGAAAATCACGGTGCAGAGCGCAAATCAGTAATGAAGCGGACTGACTCGTCATAAACTTGTCCACGAAGGGGAACACCTTGAAAACAGCGCGACAATGGCACGGACATGAGAAGACAGGAGGACAAACCACCGCGGTGAACTCGGAACTAACTTTTATTTGATAAAACAAGCACACTTATGTACCGACAACCAACCTGTCACCCATGGGATCACTACACGCATTACGTCAGATGGCAGCATGCTGAGTTCTGAAAGCCGTGAACAAGCGTGAAACAAATCAGTCACATCCACGTGAGCAGCCACAAAGGAAACATTCTGTAGATCACATCAGAAAGAGGAGTGAGGGTTGCATGAATCCTTCATACGTTGCCATGCACGACAGTGAGTACTGGTTCTTGGGATCTTCAGAGCCATATCATTCTTCTTTGTGGTTATTCAGCGTGGAAGTGATTAAAATTCGTGATTCCTGTTGTTGGTTTTTAAGGTTTCAAAGTGCTGCCTTCCGACGTCTCTTTCGAAGGCACATGGGTGACAGGTTGTGGTCACACAAGTGTGCCTGGATTTTCAAAATAAAATTTAGGTCTTCGCCGTAGTTGGTCCTCGTGTCACCTCTTGTGCAGTGTTGCTCTTGCGCTGTTTCCAAGGCGTTCAAGAACCCTGGTCGACTAGCCCAGCCGTCACTCCTTTTTACAAAAGAGAAGTTCTGCGAATTCGGTCTAAAGAACCCCAGGTGGTCTAAATTTCCGGAGCCCTCCACTACGGCGTCTCTCATAATCATATGGTGGTTTTGGGACGCTAAATCCCACAAATCAATCAATCAATCAATCAATCAATCTGCGAATCGGGTCCCTGGTTCCCCACAGATGGGATGCCGGATGCACCGAGCAACGGCGTGCGGGCGGCGTTCGGCGGCCTGGTCCGAGCCGGTCAGCTGGCTGCGAGGCTGCACCGTGGCGCGGCTGCCCAGATCCGCGCCACTCGTTCGTTGCCCACGACTGGCGTGGGCAAGCAGTACGCCTGGGCCACGTCGGGCAGCGACGAGGGAGAGGACAGCTTGCTTCCTCGCCGGCCTCTGCAGCTGGAGTCCCTCGACTTGGACAACCTGCGTCGAGAACCGCGCACCGCGAGCAGAATGCACGCCTCCGAGATGCTCGAGTGGCCCTCATGACAGTGGCGCGTCCCGCCGCGGGAGCGACCGCTGGCGCGGCTACCGCCCATCGGAGCGACGGACGAAATCAGCGCCGAATAGGGCGCTCACGATAGAAGGAATAGCTTCACGCAGCAGCATAACGGAATAGTTCAACGGTGAAGGCGGTAATGCGAACTAGTTTGTTGTCATCGCTGGGATTCCTTTTGGTATAGCGCAAGACATTAAAGGTGCAGACACAGAAGAGGGGGGTAAAGTGTGGGATTGGGCTACTTGGTAATGCATTATTGAACTTCTCGGCGCAAAAACTTCCGACAAGCAACACAAAAGACGAGGACGAGCGCAGACTTTCAACTAAATTTATTACTACCTTTTGACTTTTGACTCTTTTGATTTTGTCTCTTTTGACTTTTAGTTTCGTATTTTTGTTTTTGTGTTTTGTAAGCAATTGATCCTATCGTCTTTTTTTTTGTAACTTATATATGTGCGTCGTAGTAGTAATAAATTTAGTTGAAAGTCTGCGCTCGTCCTCGTTTTTGTGTTACTTGTCAGAAGTTTTTGCGCTGAGAAGTTCAACAACAGGAGAGGGCACATAAACATGACTATAACGCTCGTCCTGTTCATGTGTCCTGTCCTGTCTCTGCGCCTTTAATTTTTTTTTTGCGCCACTAAAATCAGTGCCGGTATTTCTATTGTATCACGGGCTGCAACTTCCGAGATCCGTTCTTTTCGGTATTCCGCGTGGGCCAATAGCACTCCCGTCTTGGTCCAAATCTTCCGGGCCATGCTCCACTGTGCTTTCGCGTTCAACGGCTGGGCGTGCGAACGTCGACATCAATGAGAATTCGAGGCACCGCAAAAACCAGACACCACCACAGCGTTTGTGCAAGCTCGATTCTTCTTTTGTGTACGTGTTTGCACTCCCGGTATTTTAGCACGGAAACCTAGCCGATCTCTCTGCTGTTCTACACTGCGCTTGTTTGTTTCTTGCGTGAAGCAGCGAAAGCGGCGACGATTTCAGACTGCGTGATTAGCGAGTTTAAGTACTGCGTACGTGCTTACGTAACGCAGCTGCGTTCTGCACAGTGCAGATGAGCAGAAGCTGTGCGTATGCGCTCTTCGCGAAACGCAGCGTTCTTACGTACGCAACACCGTTGCAGATGCAACGGACGCAGCACTAAGCTTTGTTTTCGGATCTTTTTAGCCGTGGAAAGGGCGAATTTATTGGCGTCTAATTATATTTTGCGTCGTCGTACATTTCGCTGTCGATTCGCTTATATGTTGTTTTTTTTTTCGAGTATAGTATGACCGCCATGTTTTCGGAAAAACCGGAGCTCACCGTCTACTCCGCGCATTACTAAGTTTGTTCAGCGTCATTTAGGATAATTTTTGCGTACTCGTCATTTTGACTTGAAGTGTGGCAGCTTGGGCTAGTTGGTATGACATCACGATAGTTATAGCGCGAGAACAAAACGACGACACAAAGACAAGAAGGACACGAAAGACACGAGCGCTCGTGTCCTTCTTGTCTGTGTGTCGTCGTTTTGTTCTCGCGCTATAACTATCGTCATTTTGACGTCACGGGCTTTATGCAATTTTCGGTCATTGCTTGATTGACATAACAAAGCAGGCGCGGCCCGAAAGTTTTCGGCCAGTTAGAACAACCAGGTAGGGCTAATGGCGAATACTGGATTAAAAGGGAAGAATGGTAGAGTGTAACGTGATACCGACACACGTTGCAGCATATAGACCGGAGCCGACAGCAATGAGACGTGCATTTGGGGGTGTCCCGCTGCCGAAGCAACATAGCAGCGTTTTTCAGGTGTTCCTGTGTGTTCACTAAATGATTGCCTCATCGCACAAACTTGAAAACACATGTTTGCTCTTTATAAACCAGGAACATGCAGAATGGCTACCATCAGAGACAATTCAAACACTCTAGGTCTGTCGCTAGTGTCTTAATTTGAAAATCATCTGGCTGTAAGCATCAAATGCTGAATGTGGTTTTGGGGAAGCGCGCCAAGATATTTTCAAGAACCCTAAGTTCCCAGCTGGGTGCTTCGGTAAAAATGTCGTAAATTTTACAAAGCTGCATGCACAGAAAACTATAGTGTTCTCAAAAAAGAAAAAAAAAACGTGCAGTTTTGCTTTTGGCTGAAATAAGACTTCAAAGCACATAAATTGTAAGCTGCGTAAAATCACGGTGGCCACTTCTCGTTTTTATTTTTTAAGATCTGATTCCCTACCAAAGTTCCTTCATCGAGTGAAGCTGGCCCAGAACTTTCGAGCCATAGTTTTCTCCAACATTTACTATAAGGAACTGTAGCACTGCGATCGCTCAACCACTGTGGGAAATGAATAATCGTGCACGGAATTACCTGGTTTTGTGCATTCGGTTCTGTTTATTGTTGTCTTGGCTTTTGTTTCGTATAAAATATCGGCTCATTGTGCGCTTCGTGTGCTTATTTAAATTGGTAAACCTAAAAAAAGTCACAGTGGTAAACATAGGCGTGTGCAGGATTCCCCTTCAGTGGGGGGGGGGGGAGGTTTGTTGCAGCATTCCTGCCCCTACTATTTTGTCAATGTATGAGATCTGACTTCGCCCTCTCCCCCCGAGTCGCAGCGCCACGTCCCTACTATTTTAATGTATGTGGCTGACATTGTGCCCGGCCTCTTAGGTGACTAGAGGGTAGAGTGGGGGTTCCATTTGACCCCCCCCACCCCCCACCCCGTGCGCACGCCTGTGATCTCCGTCTTGCGACAAAGCCACCGCAGGCCATTCCTAGAACGACCCTTTGGCAAATCAATGAACTACCCATCATTTCCGTCCTGGCTGAAGCCTCATTCGTTGCAGCTCCCATAGACACTAAAACCACATTTCCTTACAGTGTACCATTACGGTGCCTACTATGATGCCTGAGCCCATTTTTAAGCATGAAAAACCTACTAGTCCAATACCTCACTTGACTTTTTATTAGGAACTTTTTGGGTCGAGTTAGCCTACGCTTTTTTTTTTTACTTGCTTGAACCCCGCAGTATAGAAAGGCAGCTTTCAGAGAAACGCTACCGTCACAGTTTTCAAACGTTCAGGTGGGCCACTTAACATAGGCTACAATGCATTTGAAAGCTAATAGTTTTTGCCAGACTACGAACGTGCGACTGACAATCGGTGGACAACTGTGCGTAAACTACTCTTACACGCATGGAAGCAGTGATGCCCCGCTTAACGTACGACAAAGATCGACTATTGTGGCATCTTGATGGCGATTGCGTAGAAGGAGCTTGTTTTCAACTTCAGGCTTGGAGATTCAGTATCGCTACTTCAACGTCTACAGAGGCCGCCTAGTTGAAGTGTTTTGTACATACCTGTTGAAATTTTGTTGAAATATGTCCCGGTTTTGTTAACGCATTCACATGCGAACGGACTGGGAAAGTTCTGACGATAGCTGATATGTGGCCTTCCTGATTGGCTCTGGCAACGTGCCCTTGCTCGCTGTCTTAGCTGGTCGTGGAGGCCATGGCCGACTTCGATAGTTTTTTTTTTGTACATTCACTGCGTGCATCTTTCGTAAGGTGCAGTTAATGCTCAAGAAATGATGTGATTCGTATCGTGATGTGCTTGCAGCTTGCGTGCGGTGTAAGACGTTAGCACAATGACTTGTTGTATGCCTGTTGAACACTCCAGAGACTACGTTTTGCTCGTTACGAAATCACTAGTTATTGTAAAAAAATTGACTTAAGCACCTGTATGAAACAGTGACATTAGTTTCCCCGACTATACTGTCGGGTTATTTCAAAAGCTACCATCGCATGTTTGCACTTGCGCTCAATATTGTATAATGTTGTTTCCAGTTGGTGCGCATCACTATAATTCATATTTCACTGAGAATGATTTGCATATATCGGCGTATTAACATTTCTCATGGAAAAGTTTATCAAAGTTTCATGCGAATTTTCGCGAAATAATTTCCTAAACAGCCTCTCATACCGCAGGCGCACCGCTGCGCCTTGGAAGATGCTATGTGCCAAATTCACAATGTGTGGTCTGATAACTTATGTCACGTGTTGTTTGAAAATCATCAATCCGTGTATATGCTTCATTCTTCGCAATACAATAAATACTTCTATATTATCCTCGCAGCCTGAATTTGCGCGGGAGGTGTGTGTATCAATCTCCCACTCCGAATGTATTCGTGTGACACGTCAGTCACCCTTTTGTATGTTATTGCATGTGTTTGTATCTTGGCGTGTATGTATATGTAAACATGCAAATTTTAAAAATGAAAAAAAAATGACTTGCCTCTCCGGCCCACCCACCTGGTTACGCCATTGTTACCTAAGAAGAAGGTCAGTTAAGACAGCTGGATTTTCGTGCCAAGGACTTCATCCTTAGTAGATCACATAAGTTGGTCACGTTCACGTGTTGGTCTTCATAAAGTCGAACGTTTACGGTTGATGTTTATTTTTCTTCTACTATGAAAATTGGAGCGGGAGAAGACTACAAAACCTCACAAAGGGCTTCCGTTCCCGTTGGCATTCGTGACTGCGGTGTACACATAGTACGGGTCACTTCATATCAAATGAATTTGACAATCTGAATGAATAGTACGGGTCACTTCGTATCAAATGAATTTGACAACTCTGACAATAACGCAAGGTAGATTAACTATGAATCGGCCAAATGCGATTTCATGAGGAAGGGAAACAACACAATGGTAAACATGAATGATATTTAATTATTCAATTACAAACAGTTCATTCTCTCTGTCACTGAGAAACACCAAAAAATGGCAGTGGCTTAGCTCAGCTATGCCAGGATATACGTAGCGTTATCAAAGGTTCAGCTCATCATTCTTAGCTTTCCAGAGTGTCTAGAATTAGCTTGATTATCATGCTTACTGCTGCTGCAATGATACACGTATATTTATTTTGCCGGGCAACTACTTCGGGATCCGATGAGTTAAGCTTCTCCGGTCTACTGCACCGTTGAGCAGCATTTGCACTCTCCTTCTCCATGGCTATACCACAGTGGCAAACGCCAGTCAGAGGCGCTATCAAGCGGCTCCAGCGCAGTGTCAGATGGCGACTGTACAGGGAAGGAGCGCGCGTCGGCGTCCATATGTCTACCAAGGCTATGACGGCACTCCTCTGGAAAGCGCACACCGGCGGCGGCGAGTCGCGCGCGGCCGCGGCCGAGTGCGAGGGAGGTGCCGGCTCCGGTGCGTGACACCACTGATCGTCTGCGCAGCGCATCGAATTGCGCGCACACCGGCGGCGAGCCGCGCGCGGCGGCGGCGGAGTATCATTGCGCATGCGCAGACCAGTGCCACACAAAATTGGCTCAGCGAGGCCAGTGTAGCTAACGCTACAAAAAAGCCTACTTACAACGGCGAAACCACTCCTCTACGCGTCTTGTATTTAAGCGTACTCAACTCTTTCCATCAAGAGGCTTCGGGGGCTCGCGTTCACTTATACGCGTTGGTTCCTGCGCGGGAAGGGCCAACACCGGGACGTCCCTGTCTGGCTGTAGGCTCACGATGGAGCCGAACCCGCGCCTGAGGCTGTGCGATCGGGTGGACTCCTGGCGAGTTTGCAGCATATACCGCTGCAGGACGGCGGCGGCCACACAGTCGCTCAGCAAATCCACCGTGCTCGCGGCGCGCTGCAGGAGCCAGTGCACGACGGCCATGTAGCCCATGTTGTCGGGTGATAGACCCACCAATGTCAGCAGCAGGGCAGCGCGCGCGGGACCTGCAGAAACGACCACAATGGAGAGGAAAAAAAGAATAAGAGGGATCCGCTCAGAATCTCCCCTGAGAGTTGTCTGAGCAACACGTAAGCGCATTGTTTTACCACAGGAAAGTGTACAGTCGCGGCAACAACCGCCAGCCCCTGATGCCGCTCCTGGCAAGGCGGCCGCAGAATCGCAGTGTGTCTTTCGCTGCCACGGACCATGAGTGATTTATGAACAATCCATTTGACTTGGCCTGCACGGTAACCGCTGCGGCTGCGAAATTCAGCATCCGCTATCTCTAGCTGTTAGGTCAATTACTTCAGCTAACATAAGGGGTATAATCTGACGGTCGCCGATGTTTGTCGTTCGATATGTTACACTAAGCGTCAACGTGGGTGCATCCACGACAACGACTTGTCCAACAGCAATTCATGTTGTACGAATCGTACTAAAGTCGAATATAGCTGTAACCACTTTCATGAACACATTGTTTGACACTTGTGTTAAGACCTATTCTCATTAAAGAGGGGGCGTCTCCGATGAGCTTACACTGGTACGCGGCATCGGGCACTCACCGCGGAAGCTAGGCATGAGCCCGTACTCGCCGATGGTGGCGATGCAGCAAGATGCGAGCAGCACGACCAGCGAGCTGACCGTGAGGCTCTCTCCCTGTAGCTGCGCCGCGAACAGCACGGATACCATGGTGTACAGGGCGGTGCCGTCGTGGTTGATGACCGCGCTCAGCGGCACGATGAGACGCACTGAGTCCGGATGCAGGCCGACCTTCTTCTCCAGGATGGCCATAGCTGCCGGGCTGCCCACCATGCTCGAGCGGGAGCCGAAGGCGATGGCCAGCGGGTGCAGAAGGCTCAGGAAGAAGAGACCCGCATCACGACGCACCTGTGGCCAGTGTTTGGACTTGACCATTGGAATGATGATGATGATGATGATGAGGAGGAGGAGGAGGAGGAGGAGGAGGAGGAGGATTGAGTGATTGGAAAGAGAAGGAGTGGTAGGGAGGTCAACGAGTCCAGCATAACCAGTTTGCTACCCTACACGTGCGAACGTGATGGGGAAGTTTGAAAGAAAGAGAGGAAAGAGACAAAGATGGCACATCACACAGCACATGCGCGAGCACCTAGTCGGTAAGAGTCCAGGTAATCAGTAAGAGTCTAATTATTAAAGCAGTAATAGAAGTTATAATTACAGTAATAATGAAGAGGCAATCATAGAGAGTCCTAATTTCAACTCTCACCACGCTGCGTAGCATTTCAGTGAACAAATATCGTTTTACCAGGATGACATGATATGAAATCATTAGCGGTTCATACAGCCAACAAATTTATTTTATTCACGTATGAACTTCTTTATAGCACTGTATATATTCTTTTGCCAGCGTGCCAGCGCGGAATCCCCAAATGATAACGGTACAGTGGAAGGACCTGGCTAAGATCTCACGCTTCCAAGTTTGCAGATGAAGTTGTCTCGAATTATGCTGATGGTATAGTAAGTGATTATAAATGTGGACTGCATAAGCGAAAATTGACGTTTTGGTGAAACATACTTAACGATGTGTTTCCCGTTATTAGGAAACTTCACTTTCCAGGATATGTGTGCGCGTCTAAGAAATCTCGCTACAATTTGACTCGATCGGTCCTATCACACCTTTTCTTTGTTTTTAGGTATCATAATATTTATTCTTACTGTCAGACCATGTTGGTTCGTGCTAACGTGCACGGGGTCCACAGTTGGCAATCACGGCTATTTTCGAAATTGTCGTTAGCAAGAACGCTTGAAAGTGAGCGTTTCCACATGAGTTTGGGCGGAAGGCCTTATACTGCGATATAACTGCCTAAACAAGCGCGAATAGCCTGGATATGCTGACGACGCACCGGTGCTACAACAAGCTCAATAGGGAGTTTTAGAATACCGTTTGCAAGCGCTGCGGGCGTTGCGGGCTTAGCGGGCGCCTTATGAGTTTTAGAATAGCGTTTGCCCTGCTGCGATCCGCAACGCACGATTGCAGCGACACCGTAGCCCCGAAACCAGCGCTTGCGGGCCACATGCGGGCCGCCATTACCGCACGCAATTTCGGAATTTTTTGCATGCGGTCCGCGAACGCAGACTCGCGTTACGACGCATGCGCAGTGGCAGCTACCGTACCGCAAGGGCTCGCGGTGCGCTATTCTAAAACTCCCTAATAACGCTTAAGGAGCTCAGGAGCAGCCATATAAGCTCCCTATAGCCGCTACGGTGGGTCAACTTAGATTAGGCATCAGTAGAGTAGTCGTAATTTTTTTTCAGAGGGGGTTCACGGTTCCAACCATACTTTATCGACGTTAGAGTGTGCGTTTGTGAGTGTACCTGTATTTACACACATGCGAAGTGGAAAAATGGCTGGAGAAAGGAAATCTGAACCCCCGAACACCCTTGCTGGCTACGCTATAGTGATACGCATCTACTATAATTATTACTACTACTACTACTACTACAAATAATAATAATAATAATAATAATAATAATAATAATAATAATAATAATAATAATAATAATAATATTATTATTATTATTATTATTATTATTATTATTATTATTATTATTATTATTATTATTATTATTATTATTATTATTATTATTATTATTTCAAGGGTTCGACGTGCCGTAACAGTGATATGATTGTGAGGCATGCCGTAGTGGGCGGCTATGAATAATTTCAACGAGCTGTAATTCTTTAACGTGCCTTGAAATCACACATTACTCTGTAGGCACAATTTTTTATCGACAGGAAGAGAGAAAGGGTACAATTCGCATTTATGTATGCTGCGTGCAAAAAAAAAAACACGTGCTAAACTGAAAATAATTTTGGGAGGGGGAAGGTGGGACGTGCCTTTTAGTTTCTTAACAAGTTTCCGCAAATGCACACCGGTTGCGATGCTCAGCTGTCGATACCAAAAACACACAAGTTCCATCCCGACCTTCGTGGCCCTTCAATCGAACCCACGTCTTTCAGGTGAGCAGCCGAACACCTCAACCACTGTACCATCGTGGCGGCTCGTTAAGCAAGTAAGGCATTCAATTATGTTGACGATTGTAGCGGGGTTTGTTTGCAGAGCAGAACGCAGAAGGCGAGGCAGTCATCAGCGTCCGGCCAAGTGCAGCAAGCACGAGCTTATGGCGATGCCCCTGAGGTGCCGATAAATGCCGCCGAGGCCCCCCTCTTCTTTACTACAATCACAAACAATACTTTGTTCACCTTAATCATGTAGAGGGCAGGAAGGAAGAGGAACGCGTGGACCCCGAGTCCCAGCAGCACCGTGAACGAGAACAGGCCCAGGTGCCACACGACCGTCGACAGATCCGAGACGCGCGACACGTCGACGGCGACGAGGACGCCCACGGCGACGGGCGAGAACCACAGCGTCTTCTCGGTCATGCGCAGGAACTTGGTGCTGAGCACGCGCGTCAGCCGCAGGACGTAGTGGGCGCCGCCTCCCGGTGCGGCAGAGTCGGCGCCCACTGCGGGCACGAACTGCGACAGGGCGAAGCCGAGGAGCGCGGAGAATCCCAGCAGGCCCAGGAAGTTCGTGTGAGCCAGCTTCTCGAGATGGTACTCCTCGCCCAGATCTGCAAGGGCGCCAAAAGTGAGAAAGGGAAAAAAGCATTTGTTGATATACAATTAACGAAGCACACCATCTCCCGCTAAAGGGGCCCATGTGTAGATGCGGAAGAGCGAGTGCCAACTCTGGCGCTGGCGTTGACGCTGGCACTCATTGCGGCCTTTAGCAAGAGAGAAACCTGCAGGAGGCGCACAGCACGCAGTGATGGACCCTGTTTTCTACTAAAACATGCCATTCGCTGCTAATGGGCAATCGCTGCTGATGGACATGTGCAGTAAGGCTGGTTACGCCGCACAGCTCGACTGAGCTGTGCGTCATTGAGCTCGACCATATGACGCTTACCATTAAAACAAACAAACAAAAGGCTAGCAGTCGTTTTGTGTTCTGCGTACGAATAGAAGCAACGAGCGAAGCTTCTTAGACATGGGACGCCAAAGACTTTGCGCCTGATCTCGCTGCTGGCTTTCATGAAGGCTTAGAAGCTCGGAAGCTCGGGATAGTTTGTAAGACATTACAAAACAACTTTAAAGCTGCAAAAAAGACAAGAATGGAAGAGAAAGAGTGCATACGAAAAGCGCTAACTTGAAACTGAAACTGAGAGACGCCTAAACGGGTCTACTTAGTGACGTCTTGTACGACGTCACTAGGACGGTAACTTGTGTCACGTGATGACGTCATAAATTTTCGCAAGTCGTGACATCATCGCTTGATGACGAATTTCGCGTCACTCTCGTTTACGCACCAGCGCCCGTTGCATACACGCACACGCTGTTTCGTGGTGCTCAACATATTTGGGCTCTCACTGTTTTACGACGGGATTTCATACAGTTCCGTTATTCTCGCAACGGTACCAAGCCTGACAAACCAACATAATGTTCTCAGGCATGATATATGTAAATGCAACTCGCCTATATTCACCGTCGAAGTCGGAAGGTCGTCGATGGAATGTGCGTGGTCACTGGCGCTGTGATCTGCCTCCACAGATTGTGTCTGTGGGAAATATAGAAAAAAAAAATATGACCGATGTCTGTTTTCTCGCCGGAGCCAGCCTTCTCCGTATTTTTTTTTTACGCCAATCAACGCTTTGCAAGTCTGGATTAGTTCTTCTGTCTCCGTCTGTGTGCGCTGTAACGTGCCTGTGGTGCAATACTGTGTAGCCCACCTGTCCACCACGGTGGAATAGTGGTGCTCAGCTGCTGACCCAAAAGTCGCCCACTTCAAGTCTCCCGACCCCGTTCTAGCACCACTACCCTTTCTGCATCTTTTTTTCTGCCGCACAGCTACAGAATGGAATGGCCTTCCCCGCAACATCATTTCTGTCTTTTGTCCATCACATTTTGCTCAAAGTGTATCATGTACCTGTCTCGTTAATAAATTGTGGCATAAGTTACCCAACCCACCCATCTCTGTACAACCCATGTAACACCCTCTTGAGGGGTCTTTAAGGTAATAAAGTGAAGAGAAGTGAAGTCGTGTTGTCGATGTCGGCCGCGGCGATCGTATTTCGATTGGGGCGAAATACTAAATGCTAATGTACTGTGCGATGTGAGTGCATGTTTAAGAACACCGGACGGTCTCGAAATTCTGGAGCTTTCCACAGCGGCGATCCTTATAGTCGTATCGCGGTTTTATGACGTTAAACCCCAGATATGATAATGTAATCCGCCAAGCCATCCTCGTGAATGATTACGTCGATGCGTGAAGATTAACTCACCATGAAGACAAACGCTTCGACGACGTTCTCTGGGATCACGTTCCTGCAGAAACGCGACGAAAGCAAAACAGAAAAGCTGTGAGGGGCAGCGTAGAGTTGTTCTACACTTAACAGGGCTAGTGAATCACACGTGGTGATCTGTACCGTCCTGCAACAATCTGGCGTCTATTTTGACGCATGCATTGCGTTATTACATTTGCATCGTATAGCCCCGATGAGTCTGTAAAACAGAATGCGTGAACCCGTGGAACAGCTGTTTGTTTTAACTTGCATTTTTACAGACTGTAGGAAAACTCAGTTCCCGCGTGAGCAATCTCTCCTTGAAGAATGGTAGTGGCATCACAAGGTAAAAGAGACAAAAGACCGGCGTAACCCAAACTGCTTATGGATCATTTGAGACTCCCCCCCCCCCATCTTTATTGTACTTTGAAGATGCGCACAGCGTGCAAAAAACACTGTCTTCCTCAAAGGGAAGCACATGGGCATACGTAGCGGCACTGGTGTTCACTTGTGTTTCCATTTGTATGTTTCTGTGTATGTTTCATTTGTGTGTGGAATTGTACGTCGTGTACTCATTATTGAAACCCCTTCCCATTTGTGTCTATTACCGTGAGTGTGCCGCGGCCCGCGAAGTGAACACCAAGCGCTGCTAGGAAAGCGCAATGGAGCGCGAGCATTATATACGAGTGCGCAGCTGTGGAGGAGAGATAAACGGGAGAGGAGAGACGAAGCGCGGGCAGCGCTATGCCACCTTTTCACGCTCACGCGAGAAGACAGGGGAGAGCAGGCGCATGAGCAGTGGGGGGAGCGGACGGTCGCCAAGGGACGGACACGGCCCCAAGCAATTGCTGCTTCGCACCTAAAAAAGTTCTCAGCATACCTGAATATGTCGAGCAGCGAGTCGGCCCTGAGGGTGGCGTTGAATCGCTTGTGTGTAGGCAGCTTCTTCGCCCCGACGCCAGGGCGCATGAGCAGCGCGGCGAACATGCCGCTAGTGGCGGACCACAGCGTGACAAGCGACACGTAGGCGACGGTGCGCAGTGCGAGACGAGCCCCCTCGGCCGTCGGCTGGCCGCCAAGCGTGCTCACTACGCTCGTGATGTACAGAGGAATGACCAGACACTGCAGCACCCGCACGAAGAGCTCGCCCGGAAGCCGCAGCAGGCTACGCTGTGAGCGTGAAACTTTGGATATTAGGGCAAACGCCTTATAAACCTCATTAATCGTCAAAATTGGCTTTCGACGTCCCGCGGTTTCGGCACAAACACGGGTGTTGCAAGAACCATCATCACGAGGGGACGTTGCAGATTACGTTACACAACGGGACGTTACAGTAAAGTGGTGTCCCATGACGACGTCGTAATATGACATCGTCACATAGGCCAAATGTGGACTGATTACGTAGGCAGTGCAAAATAAAATTAGGTGTACAAAGTTATGAATGCCTCCTATCCCTAAAGTAGCACGAAACCTCGTTGGATGCTGAAAGCTTTCGGAAAGAAGCGTGTTAGAATAAACATACTGACTGAGAAGCAACGGAAGATGGCTCTGACCTCTAAGTGGTCTCTGTGAAATGCAGGATATACGGTGTGAGTTTTCTGCACGAGACATGGGGCGGGAGACAATCCACAGCCTAATGTAGTTGGGGATTCTGCGGAAGTTTAAGTAAGGCCCCAGAATTTAATAAGGTAGATGCTGAACCAATGCCGAATTGACTGTGTGTCAGGTCGAAGAATTATACAACACCCGATGTGGCCTCCGCGATCAGGAGCTAATCGCGGAGGCCACGCTCCCGAGGAGGCGCAAAGGCACGAAATGACACTTGTTGGATTCTGAAGTCATATTTCAGTTTTTAGTGCATCGCCACTGAGACTATTGCCTTCAAGTGAAAGAGGCCCCTCTGATTTTTATTGTGCTTTTTTTCATTAATATTTCTATTCTAGTGCGCAAACGTTTGCTTAAAACCCCCCGATTTTTTTTTTCGTCTTGCTTTCAAATCAAGAATTATATAATAGCACGCACGCCGTTAGTGATCTGGATGTACCGGTAACTCAGTTCTTTTCCACTCGTTTCGCAGTGTGAGAAAACCGGTCGTACGAAGGCGACGCTAGATGAAATAACCATTTATCATCACTTATCGTCCCTAAAAATTCTTTTTAGGGTATTAAAAGAAGGGATGAGATACAAGGGCATCAACAACACTATGGTGACTATTATGTCATGGTCAAGCGAAAGAAAAGATACAGTATACGTCTGAAGTCGGGAAGCGATACATGGAGGCAGTGAAACTGGTAGGACCAATGCTATTTATTACAAGAGAACAGTGCGAATGATAGGCACAGTGCACTTGTAGTAGATTAAGGCTTTACAAAAAAAAACATGAGATTATGTGCCTAAATTTTTTGGAATACCGTTCATTTTCAATATTCCCGGGTGGCGTATCTCAATAAGGATTCACTCGAAATACTAAGCTGCTCAGTCTGTACAGTTTCTCTTTCTCTTGTGCCACGGCCAGACTGGACTACCCCCTCCGCTCCCCCTTACGGCCTTTGCAGCGGCGGATGCGTTCGCCTGCCACCGCAGCACCATGGTAGAGCTGTTAGCTCACCATTCCAATAGCCTCTCAATCTGAGGGACCCAACGTGAGGTTGCGACGACCTCATGCGTCAAGCCAGAGAGCAATTCGCCAAGAAAATTTTGTTTCACTCTCGGCGAAGGAGGGAGTCGAGTACGGCCGTGCTTGTTCGGCCCGTTCTAAGTTAGCTCATACAAATGCCTCTAACAGTGGAGTGCTCTCTGACCGATGATGAGGACGCTCACCTGCAGCTCGGAAAGGTTCAACGGATTGAGAGCAGCCCCTATTGCGAAGCCCAGCACTAGTGAAAGCAGGACAAACAAGACGACAAGGTTGTTCATCACCACCTCGAGGATGTCGGGACGTTGCTCCATGTCCTGCTGTGTTGCGGAAAGGCGCTGACCGTAAGTTCAGTGAAACCCACGTAGGCATCAGTGAGTAGGCAGTGGGCGTCATATTCAAATTGCATGCAATAGCAGATCACGGATGAATGTTACTGCGAGGAGGACCAGTCTTAGTAAGAAGCTGAAAAAGGTTTCCAGGTAAGAAGAGACAAAATTACGCGCAGCTTCAACTGACGTCGTGAATGTTGATTTAACGGTGGTGCTGGCGGCATCAGCCGACACGCTCTAGACTAGCTAAGTCCTCTTCCCTCCTCAGTGACGTCTGGAATTACGGCAGGCTTGAAGGATGCGTTATCGGAAATGCCGATTGCAGCGCGCTCTTTAGTGTACTTAAGACGCGTTGCGAATCCATTCATTCATGCTCTCTCCAGTTTCCCGAGAGCGCCGACAAAGCAGCTCCGTCGTAGTGTGGTGACGTAGCCCTAGGACAGAAGGATATGAAGATGCCTTAGGGCTTTAGCTAGTCTAGAGGATGTTGCAATCAGCGCGACTCTCCTCCGCTTGCGCCTGAGCTCGACGCACCCTTTCTCCTCTCTCATCAGTACCGCCAGTGCTAAAGCGTGCGCTACCATTGGTAGACTTTTTTTCAACTGCGCAGCCAATCGCGCACTCCCACTCTGTTTTCCTCTCCATACCACCTACTCCGCTTCCGCCATAGCTTCGCCTTTGTTCCTTCTCTTTTCTACCCATCTTAACCCCCTCCACGTCGCTAACATTTTCCTACCAGGTTCAACTCGCCACAGAATACTTGCATGTTTGTAATAAACGGTTCGTAAAGCCTTTAGAGTACTGGCCATCACGCAGTGGATAGCATGCTCTGCATCTCTTGTCGTGGACCAGGAAGTCGTGGGTTCAATTACTGTTGACGTAACTTTTTTTTTTTCATCCGATTGGTTGCATTTTAGACGTCATTTCTGTGACGGAAATACGCCGCCTAAGTATTGGTCGACGTCGGCATAAAACATTTTCGTGTCAAAAGAAAAACACTTTTTTTTTCACCTTGCAGTTGTATTAGGCTAAATGGAACCCTGTGTTTTGTTTTCTACCTTTCTAGAAGTGCATGCCTGAAACTTTGCTATTGAGTTTTTTATCGTAAGTACTCGTTTCCTTTAGTAAATGCTACTCTTGTTTTTAGGATCTCTATACTTACCTAATTAATGTTGTTGCACATGCGCTTTTTGAATAAACCAATCTGTACTTACCTGCGAACTGTGACTGCGGACGCTTGTCTTGCGCCCTCGCTCGTGGCTCACGCTCTCCTTGGAGGCGACGGAGAAGCCGTCGTGACGCTTGAGGCGTCCGCTCGATGGACCTGCCGTCGACTGCAGGCGCTGGGAACGCCTGGTGCTGCTGGTGGACTGCGCATAGCGTCGTTAAAGCCTCGCTACATAATGCATAGATACGTAATTCTAAAGACCCTGCTTCTTACGCGTCGCTGATGATGTGATGCTATGCACACAAAAAAAAGCAGGCGTTTCCCACACTTCGCTAGGACGATACGGTGCTGCCTCGTATACCAGTGGCTCTGCGTTTCTGAGATTACTGCCAGATGACATCTATATATCCCGCAGCGCCTCCAGACAGGAGACGTTAGATGACAGTTCAACGAAGCATGCGACCAGTTTTTTTCACTTCGTTACTTTGCTAATCACCTCCCAGAAGACGTGCACATACATCATTCCTCATAAGACGTTGATGAGCACAAGCACGTCACAACGCACCGCAAACTTCTCCGTCGACTTGAGGTTGCCCCGTTCCAGTCTTTTGGGTGCCGGGCCCACCTGCGCCTGCTGGGCCGTGGCCGCTGCCTCCTGCAAGCGACAATCCACGCGCTTGTCAGTTCTCGGCGTCCCGTAGTTTGTGGCCACAAATGCGAAGTGTGTTAATTAGAAGCGCAACGTGGACGTCAGCTTTAGTTCTGTCAAGCTCAACATGACTCGAGCGCCTTGAGTGCGAGCATTTGACAGCAACCTCTACCCGTTTCACAGCCAATGCTCACTGTAGACATCGTGAATTTCACGCTACACCATTCAGCAGTCATTGCATTAATGGCGGCGCAGCGATGACGTACAAGTAAGGAAGCCCAGGAGAGTTGGTACAACAGGCGGTCAAAATTTCCAGGCCTCCACAACGGCATTTTTTTTGTGCCCCGCCGCGGTGGTCTAGTGGCTAAGGTACTCGGCTGCTGACCCGCAGGTCGCGGGTTCGAATCCCGGCTGCGGCGGCTGCATTTCCGATGGAGGCGGAAATGTTGTAGGCCCGTGTGTTCAGATTTGGGTGCACGTTAAAGAACCCCAGGTGGTCAAAATTTCCGGAGCACTCCACTACGGCGTCTCTCATAATCATATGGTGGTTTTGGGACGTTAAACCCCACATATCAATCAATCAAATCCACAACGGCATTTTTCATAATCCTATAACATCATGTATAATATCCATAATCCTATATAGTTTTGGGTCGTAAAACCCCAACCATTATCGTTACTATAACATGATGATAGTACGGAGCGCCTAAAGGTCACGAGGTGCTCCATATCACCATCATCGACATCACTGGGCATTATGCAAGTGGTGGATCCGTCGACTCTTGTTGCTCTCGATATGATTCCGATGCAGCCTGATAACCACTGTGAACAGATAACCTAATAAAGGCCTCAACAACATTAGATGTTCATATTATTAGATCACAAGCCTTGTCCACAACTATAATAATTGCATGCACGTGTTCCATTCGTTAATAAAGGCAAGAATTTGTCCCATGTCGGCGCTGCATTTTTTTTTTCGCTCTCCTGTTCCTGTTATGAACCGCAACCCTACACGTGGGACCCTAGATAAAGGGCCATTTTGTTGCCGACCATGATTACACGCATTAGAACCGCTTTCACATGCGATATTTTCAGTCGAAATGAAGCCAAGCGTTAGGTGATAGCCGAAAGATTATCGCCAGCGCAGTGATTATACGAGTTCGTATGATAAAAATGGTACCTCGGTCACGGTCAGTTCTTTTGGGGCGTCCATGTTCATTGTCGTTCCCGAAGCAAGTCTCGACATGCGTCAGACGTTTGGCGAAAGAATGATGATGCGATTACGATAGACTACACTACGACGATGATGATCGTTAGGTAGGTGAAGACGACGCATTCTCGAAGCATCTCTTTGTTATGGTGATTTAATACTAAGCATAATAATGTAATTGTTTGGTTTAACGTCCCAAAACCACCATATGATTATGAGAAACGCCGTTGTGGAGGACTCCGAAAATTTCGACCAGCTGGTGCTCTTCAACGTGCTCCATGATTCGAAAAATTCACGTAACCATTTCTTTGCCATCACCCCGAGTGGGTATGAGCCATGGTTGAGGCACCATCATCAGCAGCAGCATGCATCGGGGGCCCGCAAATATGATCGTGTAGACGAGATGGTCGACTAACTCGTGCGAATACCCCTTAATGGTCCATTTTCACAATTTTTGGTTAGTTTTGATATCCTATTTACAAAAATAAAATGTGACTATTCCCTTTCCCTGTCTCGTTCTTACCATATATAATTTTGCGTAAACAAATATTATTTTTCTTTTGTCTTCCCTGATATAATCTCATGATACACTATTTATAAATAAACTAACAAATAAATAAATTACAGAGAACAAAGTGCTCGTGCTATGTATATTGTGACATCGTCGTGATGTTAATAGATTATGCGCACTTTTAACCGGCCTATAGTCGCGATGGCTGATTAAAAGTGGAGCTGGTGACATTGACCTTAGCTTGCCCATTGCCGAAGGTTCCAGAACGAATGCGAGACCCTGTTCTTCCGGGATGGTCATCTGCCGCTCCTCCTCTCCACAGCACGTGTTTCTCTCCTGCCTTAGCTTCGCCTCTGCTCTTCTCCGCTCAACCCATGCCACCTAGAAAAATAATTCAGGCCTGCTCACTACTCCGGGAAAACTGTAGGTGTAACCTTAGGAGGCAAGAAGAGAGCAGAGTGGATTAGGGAATAGACCGGGGTTAAGGATATCATAGTTGAAATCAAGAAGAGGAAATGGACATGGGCCGGGCATGTAGCGCGTAAACAGGATAACCGCTGGTCATTATAAGCAACTAACTGGATTCTCAGAGAAGGCAAGCGGGTTAAGGGGAGACAAAAGGTCAGGTGGGCAGATGAGATTAAGAAGTTTGCGAGCATAAATTGGCAGCAGCAAGCACAGGACCGAGTTAACTGGCGGGACATGGGAGAGGCCTTTGTTCTGCTGTGGACGTAGTCAGGCTGATGATGATGATGACTGCTCTAGGCGTAGCCTCTGACGTCACCCTGTTTTAACCCTCGTCTCCTGCCGAGTTGACGTGCACTTGCACGCTCCCGCCGTTCGAGATGGGAGGATTGCTAAGCCTGATGAAGCCTGTCATGGTGTGCTGGTGCAACGCCTCCTTTATTTATTTCAATGCCACTGCAAACGTGCGCTTCTCAACGGCAGCCGTCGATGCGCCTTAGTTCAGGGAATGGTCGCGATGCGACGCTACATGACGGGTAGCGCTGCTTGCGTCACACGTGCTTCCGAGCGCTTTCACCCGGAGATGCGACAGACGTGTTTCTCCACTCCAATATCATACGTCGATCTGCAGACTCGTTCTTTCGTGCTCTTTTGTAGCTCGAATCAACGCCGTCGCCGCATCATAGTGCAGTGCATACAGTGGCGATGCAGTGACGGTTCCCCATTGGCTGCTGGCGTAGTGCCACGAACGGCGACACGCTATCTCAAAACAACGTATCTTTTACAGAGCCAGCGTGACCGCCGATATTGCGAACACGAGGAACGCAAGGCGCCTCTACACAGCTGTACAAAAAAATTAATTCATGTGATTTCCGTCGTGAGGCACTGACTCAGGAGCTCTCTCCCCCATGTCACGCACACGCCAAGGCTAGGCGATGGGCGAGAGCAGGGAAATGGCTAAAGGAGAGGGTGGTAAATGGCTGAATCGGGTGCATTTGAATGTCATTTGTGTTTTTTTTTTTGCGGTGGCATGAATATGACCTTGTTTTTCTTTATTTTTGAAGGGCTGCGTTTGGTGATGTGATGTGCTTCGTTCACTGAATGTTCGCGTAGTGTACGTGCACCTGCAAACCTTCCAACTGAGAACTGCTGCGGGCCCAAATGGTCGCCGCTATTTACAATGTACGGAAAGTTTCGAGTGTTTCCACTCCTCAAGGACGACGAAAAAGCGAAATGAGACCGTGTTGTTCGTCGAAATGACATCGGTATGCGTTTTCTTCGTGATTCGAAGGTATGCCTTTGATTTGTTTTAAATGCGCCATATGTTACTCGTTCGGTTCTTTCTGTAAAGCGATGTCGCGTGCATTTCTGACTCGCAAGCGTAAGCCTTGACATAAGACACCTTTAGATGAGCGTCGCTGACGACTCACCCTTGCTATAACGTATAGCGTCCCGTGAGAGTGCTAGCAAGTGCATAGATTTCGCTCTTTTGATGAGCGCGTTTGCGGAGACGTGGTCTGCTTGGCTGCGAAACGACGACGAGACGAAGTAGAGGCATGTTCGCGCTCCGCTGAACAGACTTGACCAATAGACTGAAAGATGCGTTTCAGGTTCCGCTATTCGCACCCTGAACACATCAACATGAAGCAATAAGCGTGGGCGGTAACATAGTCTCAGAACAGGCGCTTTTCCTCCATGTTCGGTGAACATTTCGCTATTTGTGGGTAGCGCCGTGGTCTTATTGTAACATCGCCGGTTACTTCGTTGGGAAACGGGGAGGAAGGATGGTGCGTGGCATTGTACATCTGTTATCTAGTACATAGCATTTTTTTACTACGGCTCTGACCATTTTTTTGTGGTATTATAATTATGCGTCAGTGTCGTCAGCACGTTCACCCAATCTATTGCCTTAAAATTTGAACTGCTGCTCTTCAAACGATTTTGGATGCCTCTACACACCTCACAGATTTCCCTGTTTTGTAACTTAATCAGAGGCATGTGCAGCAGAAGCCTGCGATAAATCGCTCTTTTAAATGTTTTTAGGGTGTGTGCGCTTCATTTCCAGCCAGAATATTTAAGGACGACTACCAGTACACCAATCCGAGAGCTGGCACAATGGTACAAAAACGCCAACTCAGAAGAGGAATTGGTAGATTGATTGATATGTGTGGTTTAACGTCCCAAAACCACCATATGATTAAGAGACGCCGTATACGGCGTCTCTACTATAGTAGATCATCTACTATAGTAGATGTCGGTTCCGGAGTCATCTACTATAGTAGATGGCTTCGGAAATTTAGACCTCATGGGGTTTTTTAACGTGCTCGCAAGTCTGAGCACACTGGCTTACAGCATTTTCGCCTCCATCGAAAATGCAGCCGCCGAAGCCGGGATTCGATCCTGCGACCTGCGGGCTCAGCTGTCGAGTATACGTTAGCCACTAGACCAAGGCGCGGGGCAGAAAAAAACGGCAGAAGTTTAGCAAATGAATAGGAATAGTTTCAAGGCATCTTCTGAGCAGCGTGTCGAGCACGCGTGCGTGCGTTTAAATAAAGAAGAAACACTGAACAAAATTTACCTTATTTATTTCGTCACTTCTTTGGGCCATCAAGCTTTCCTCCTATAAACAGGCCACACAGTAAGTGAAGCTCGCGTAATACTAACTACCCTCTTTTCGAAAGAGTATTTTGTGACGTGGAGCGGCTGTAGTTCTGTGTCGACTCTCGCGCGAGAACCTTCGTATCGCGCGCGATTGTACGCACTATGGGCATCGAATGAAACGCGAACAGCGGAGAACGTGGCCCAAGCGCTAGCAACGGTGTGCGCTCCGTCCAGTCCATCAACACCGGCAGGAGCGCACATCCGATCTGGCAACACCGAGCGATTTCTCTGCAACGCTATGCTTTTGCTCGCGTTCCAGTTCTCGTATGACGCTGACGGGGGAGGCGTGTACGTGCCAGGTAATTTTCGTCGTTTCATTTTTAATTTTCTTTTATTTATTTTTTGTTGCCTTTGTTTCGAATATCGGAACTACAAGAGAGGCGAAAGTAACCAGGGGAATCACGCATCGTTGCCAGACCGGATGTGCGCAGCGGATATAGTGGGATCAAGGAGGATTAAAGAAAAGTTGCTGGATTGGAAGCTCCCGCAATGCCTTGCCAGCAGAAGTGAAGCCAGCTTTTGCCACTGCCAAGATGGCAGGAAAATGCTCTGTTCTGATAGTGCCCACTTAAAGATCAAGTGGCTTTGACATGTTATGTACGTGCTACGTTAGTTCTATAATAAAAGATAGTTGTTCCGGACGAACTAACAAACAGAAACGAGTACGGAAGACTGAATCTTCACAGAACTTTGCCTCCCATTAGAGGCTCACTAAGGAAAATTAGTAATTTTAAGACGCGCTTGGAGCACTATGTGTCCCGAAAAAGTTCCCACACTCAACTCGGTGGGCGTGCGAGGGTAACGCCCCGTTTTTAATCGCTGAACGGTGATACTTTGTCATGCCCCTAGTAAGATGGCCGCCACAGTCGCCATCTTGCCAGAGGAACGGCTTCACTTCTGCGCAATCATTTCGACTCCAAATTTTTTATCCTTCTTGAGTGGGATTACTGGACGGTGCACACTACACCTCTTGTAATGCTCGCGCCACGCGCTCCGCTGTTCGTGTTTCGTTTGATGCTGGCTGTACAGTTTGAATCACACCTGTTAGAAGTGCAGCTCGCAGCTATGGACTCTTGCGCCATCCGTAGCTGCTGCCTCACGTTAGATACTAACTTCCGTTCATTTTCTGAAGGCATAGCACGGCAACCCAGCATGATGTATGGCGATGCTTGATACCGCCATGGTGTCTGTTCTTGCATAATATTCAGAAATTTGATTCGAAATTAGCGGCGGCACGTAGCTCGTTGATAACCGGATCATCGCCGAAACGCGTTCGCTTTTATGCATACCTCGTCGAACATCCCACTGTTAGCACTGGTGATTTCGTTACTTCCAGAATAAACTCAACCGGCAGTGTCATGCGCCCAGTCTTATCAAAAATTTCTAAAACAACCATGAACGTACCAATGCACTCATGGTTTAATGCCGTGAAGGTTCCGATGACTTGAACGTCGTATGATCGGCTTCAACGGATAACAAACAAAAAATTGATTCGCTGCCCTTGATTGTCAGCAGCAACAGTGTTACTCACTTGATTGATTGATTGATTTATATGTGGGGTTTAACGTCCCAAAACCACCATATGATTATGACAGACGCCGTAGTGGAGGGCTCCGTAAATTTTGACCACCTGGGGTGCTACGCACTTGTTCACATCTATATACTTACGCCCGTCGCGGTGGTGCAGCGGTATCACGGTGCCCCGCTGTTGACTCGAAGGTCGCGGGCCTGTGTACTACCCGATGCCAGTGCACATTACAGAACACACGATAGTCAAAATTGCCAAAGTCTTCCACTTCCACGTGCATCATAAATTCATAGTCATTTCGAGATTTTGGCATGTAAAACCCCAGGTATAATCTTACATCTACTTACGTGCCATGTACTGTCCATTCGCGGTACAGTTGAACGTTTCTTTTTGTTGAAGGCAGCTGTGATGTGTCGTCTATCCTACAACCTAAGGCGACCTCCCGTTGCCCGCTTTGTGCGGACGCAATCCTGAATTTTCAGAAACTTAGAATTCACGAGAAAAACAAACAAACAAACGCACAGTGTAAGTCAGCACGTGAAATAAATTACGTTTTATTTAACGATGGTTTGTGGTGATAAAGAAGTGAAGGTCACCAGCGGTTGCCTTATGTACAGCGGGCATCCGAAAGAGCCGATCACTCAAATCAGCGAACGCTCTCCCATGCCCGTACTCGCAGTCATTTTCTCTCCCTTGCGTTCACGATGGAGTAATTGTGAGGATCAGCATTGACGAATCCAGGCACGGGGCTTACGTGCTTCAGCTATTACAAGGGGCATGCCCTCAGCCCTTACTACACTCACTGCCGAACTATAGAAATAGTGCACAAGGTGTTGGGGTAAGTATAACCTCGTGCCTGTGAGTCACAACGTGGCACAAAATGGGGCATATACTCTTAATACTTCAACATTCATCTATCCACTGTCTATATGCGATATGATGAAATGTAGTGAGTGGGCTTCAGCGCAACACCATAACATGGAATGTTGTACAGAACGAGTAACCTTTGAAGTAAAGCCCTCACCGCTTTACACTTCAACACGCCAGCATTGAACTATACAACCTAAATGATAATGGTGTATATTTGATAAAGCTTAAAAATACATCACTATAAGCCATGCTACAATGGTGCTACTAGTAGGAGACCTCTTATTATACACTTGTTACCTCAACATCGATATACATCAGGCTTCTTATTTTACAGAATCATACCGTACAAATAACGCCTCGTACTTTGACGTCGTCAGAGTGCTTTTCTTCATCTATACGGTATCTAATCACCAGTCACCAAACCTATACTGTTTCATGAACCAGCTATCAACCATATATTAACACATGAGAACAATATTCATCTGTTGTTCTAAATATCGAGATAATATGATATATGCACCCGAAGGAAAACAACAATACCAACTTGAGCCGTTTGTCGTTTCGATGCGGCATATAATAAATAACCAATGTCCTGCATTTGATTGAAATGGTATTTCTGCGAACTCGCAGCGCACGACGGCTATGGCCGAAAACATGACGTCAAACAGAGGATGGAAAGAGTGACATCGAGATAGACTAGGCAGCTAAACTATCACTTAGGCGTCCGCCAGTACCCCCTGCACTACTTTTATCATACGCGGTGAAATAAATAAGAAAGTTTGCAGCGAGTAGTATGTTCGAAACATGAATGGTTTACGTCTCATGTCGTCCCAATTTCACGTGACGAGGGTACCGGAATAGCCTGTCATGTAGACGCACATTCAAGCCGCTTGAGGCATTTCTAAGCTTGGGACGAGATAAGAGATGCTTCTTCATCAAGTTATCTATCCTGTCTCAAAGGCACGACCATTAAACCAAATGTGACTCAGAGAATGCGAGACCAATTGAGAGGCTTATAGCTGTTCGAAAGCGAATTATTCCGGGACTGCGAATATTAGCCGAGCAACAACACACAGCAAGTTAGCTAGAAAGCGTAAAGCAACTTTGCAGCCTTGCCGCGGGCGTCGCTGCGACATTATCGACTGTTTTGTACAGTAAACGGTTTCGTACGAAGATGGACAGAGAAGCTCAGCGCCAGTATTCGCTTGTCTCCACTAATAAGGGAATATAAGTGGTGTGATAGAAATGCATTGCAGCTTTTAAATGTCTATCTATCTAATTTTGTGGAAGTTATTAGTTCGTCATAACATTTCCCTGTTACGATCCGATAGACCTCGAACATAGCGCACATCAAGTCTTTTAGAGCGCCAGAGCCGGTAAACCCTGTGTGAATGCTATTGTTAAGATATTGTAAAGACGTAAAATGATGTAGATGAGAAAATAAATCTTCATTGTTTCGTTAAGTCACAGTGATAACGTGGATAAATTGTGCCTTTCTATTCGCTCCGAGCCTAATGACAAGTAACAAGATCAGTTACGTTATGCAAAACTGAATACTGAAACTGAAACTGAACAGAGTTTACGCAATGAAGCGTGCACAGTAAGTGAATAAGAAAATATATATGTGGGAAAGACGTTGGGGCAGCCATGCGGAACCCGCCGCTGTTTAAGTTCAATTTCATCTAGAAACTGTAGTTTATTAACGTGCCTGACGTATACTTTGAACTAGGCTGTTCCTCTGGCGAGCTTCATAGGAAACTGCATAGTTTCGCAATGGTCTCCGAGATCACTCGTGATCCTTGCGCGCCGCCCGATTTCGGAGGCCATGCTTTCGCCGTCTGTACAGCGCGCGCCGCTACGATGAAGGCAGTGTTCGCGAGTCCTAGGGTGCTTCGATGCGCGCGCCCCCGCTTTCTTCGGCGTGTTATGCCTGGATGTTGCATTCCTCAGCGCTACAACTATTCGCGTTAGGCTAGTGGGCCAGTTCCCGCCAGAGTGAAACCGGTATGCAGCGGGAGTGTTGATGGCGGCCACCGTAGCAGACGACGCGCAGGTGTCTTCACTCTAAGCGGAGGAGCGGGCACCAGGGCACTCTAGTGGGTCCCAGCGAAGCATCTGGAGCCGCGTGGAGTTTTCAGCTATAGGTGTTTTGAGCTATGTCGCGATGAACGGTATTTTCCGGCTCCCGCAACTGAAACAGTCTCGCGAGCTGTGCGCCGTGAGTTTGAAACGATCCAGCAAGATGGCGCAAGCTTGACCTCTCGCGTCTCGAGGGACCGTGGACGACCCTCTGAACCGTTTGGGGCCCGGCCAGCAAGGACAACCGTCGTCTACATTGACGTGATGACGGTGTCCTTGGAGCCCCGGCCGTCTGGGATGCGAGGCTTCTCCAGGTCCTTCAGACTGAGGCGTTCCACGACGCAGGCACCCACGGCATCGCCCAGGACGTTGATGGCTGTGCGGAAGCGGTCTCTGCAAACAAGAACGCAACGACAACAGCGTCAAATGAGAACTCGGTAAGCGAGTGTTCGCACGGTGGTATCATCTAATGCATTCGTATCTGCGGACGTATCCACGAAGATGCGAGGCATGCTGTCCGACGACGGCTTAGGAATGAAGTTGTTGTTTGAATTCTACAAGTTGTAGTTGTCGGCAAGTTTTCCGGCAGTACTATTGTGCTGTTTATTTGTTCCGTTTTCGAAATAAAACCTTGCCCGTATGGTTTTCTAAGTGCGGGGTTATGGTTGCTGAATTCCTGAGCGAGCAATGTTCACCTTGAGCGCCTCCGGATAAGTACTCCTAGTTTTCACGTTAATAAGGCAATAATATAGTAAAAAAAGGCATAATTGATTTATGCTTCAAATATTTTTCATGCAAAAAAATTTCTTTATTCTTACAATATCTGCGCATGTTCTGTTACGCCGTTACAATAACTATATTTGTTGAAAGATCAGTAATGTTTCCTTCACTACGCCGTTGTGGTTTGCCCATGTACTCAGCTGCTGACTTGCAGGTCGCGGGATCGGATCCCGGCTACGGTGGCTACGGCGGCAACCTAATTGCATGAATAGACTCAGCAACGTGTACTCTGAGTAGTGCCAAACTGTTGTTTCAATCCTATTTCTTCTTTCTCTCTCTCTTTCTCTCTTATACAAACACAACCACACACATATTTCGGGGTCAATTCTTGTTCACATTAATTCTTGTTCACGTGATCAAGTGAAGGGTTTGTTTACTAGTACTTTACTGATTGGTCAATACAGTTAAATGTTGTTCGAGCGCAGCTTAATCGTATTTTGGCAGTACATGCTCACAGGAACCAGTCGACGACGATGATGAGTGTGATGTCGTCAGCAGGTAGCCCGACAGCGTTGAGGACCATCACCATGGTAACCAGGCCCGCCTGAGGAATTCCAGCGGCACCGATGCTGGCAGCGGTTGCCGTGACACTACAGAGAACGCATACATTACATCGTCTGTCGTAAAAAAAAAGTTCGTGCAACGTCAGGGGTGAATCATCATAGGATGTACGTGCATTCACAGATGAGCAGTTGCAAGCGTCGTGCAGGCAGCAAGAGGTAACAAGGCCGGCTCTCTGGTCGTGCAGGAGACTAAACACCGTGTCGCAGAACATAATCGAGAGATCAACGAACATCACGGCTGTAATTTCACCGCACATGATTTTCTTTTTTTTCCAATGGCAGTGCCGTAATTCCCGCGTCCTTTTGTGACAGTATGACGTCAAGGAAATGCCATACGCGTTTGGCACCGCCACAGATACTCCACTTATTATGCCGCGTAAAGAAGGCAAAACGGGATATGTTACTTATATTGTTGCTTATTTGTAATGTGGTGATACGATAAACACATGGGTGAAAATAACTCATCGGGAGAAAAAACAGCAACACTAAACGATAATGGTCCCATACCACACACAGACAGATGTATGTATGTATGTATGTATGTATGTATGTATGTATGTATGTATGTATGTATGTATGTATGTATGTATGTATGTATGTATGTATGTATGTATGTATGTATGTCTGTATGTATGTATGTATGTATGTATGTATGTATGTATGTCTGTATGTCTGTATGTATGTATGTATGTATGTATGTATGTATGTATGTATGTATGTATGTCTGTATGTATGTATGTATGTCTGTATGTATGTATGTATGTCTGTATGTCTGTATGTATGTATGTATGTATGCATGTAACTGCACCTACTCGTGGGGAACAGCAGACGTATGCGAGCCGATGTCGTACCTGATGGCGATGACCTTCCCGACGTCCAGGGGCACTTTTCGCACCTGCGCGATGAAGATTGCGGCCACGGCTTCGTACAGCGCAGTGCCGTCCATGTTGATGGTGGCCCCGATGGGAATGCAGAAGCGGACCACCTTCGGGTCCACCTTCACCTTGTCCTCGAGCGTCGATATTGTCACCGGTAGCGTAGCAGAACTGGGAAGCGGAGCAACGTATGGAGTATATAAGCGGACTACTTTATTTGTTCCTTGGTCGCACGAGAAATGATTCAATCAAGTCTAGAAGAACTTGCTGTTTTTTAAACCGGAAACTCGTATAAATAGAGCACGTAAAGTCAAATTGGGCACACTATTTGTTACGCATGTGCACACTCACGCACTCAAACATAAAAAAAAGAGCTTACGAGTGCGTTGGGTCATGACGCGTGTGGACTTCCACGTGTACCGAATATCGCTCTAATTATATTATAGTAATAAATTAGCTTAATACTATTTAATCCCACATTGCTTGAAGTGCGTCGAAGTCCATCAAAAAGAGTCACCTATCCCTTACTGCAAGCAAAACGAGGACACTAAACAGAGTGCAGGAGCTCGCTCTGCAGTCTACAGCGTCTAGTACAGCCTTACTTGTCCGGTACTTCGTACACCCTATACGTGACTTACAAGCGACGTACAAACGCATATAATTATGAAGCCTTTCAAGTCATATAGGCTCCTAGAATTTTCAAGTGTCCGACAAATGTACGCGATGACATCGACACAGGTATCACACGAGAGGCGCGTCGAACCTGGAAGCCGTGCCGAAGGCAGTGGCGATGGCCTGCAGCATGTCGAGGAGGAAGCGGAACGGCGGCTGCCGCATGACTAGCCAGTAGAGCAGCGGCAGCACCACAAAGCCGTGCAAGAGTAGGCCCAGCAGCACGGTCAGGGCGTACAGGCCGACCTGACCGGCGACCACCGTGAAGTCTTGCATCTCCAGCATCTTGGCCATCACCAGGAACATGACGCCCACCGGTGAGAACCTGCGAACGTGCGCGTGATTGTCACACGCTAGCGATGCTACGTTACTGCGTACGAGGGCTAACCACAAAACACTAGTGCAAATGTGAGACAGAGACAGAGAAAGTGGGACAAAAGAAGCGCCAACTTTCGAACAGTGTTTATTTGAAGCAATTTACGCCTGGTAGATCGGTAGTTGCGGTGTTCGGAGGCTGACTGGAAGGTCGCGGGTTCGATTCCGGTCGAGGCGGTTGAATTTCAGTGGAGGTGAAATGATAGAGGCCCGTGTACGGTGTGATTATAGGGCTCGTTGAAGAACACCACATGGTCTGAATTTCCGGAGCCCTCTACCTACGGCGTTCCCCGTAATCAATATAGTGGTTACAATTACGGCTGTCCGAACAGTGGGAAACGCAACTGAATAGTTCTAGAAATAAACACGGAGTACTTCGCAAGGAGTATAAGTGAGTGGCTCACCATACAACCACCTTGGTGATGATCATCATGGCGTCGGAGAGGGACGTGAATATGTCCAGGAGGGGCTTTCCACTCTCGCCCATCTGGCCCACGGTGGCTCCCAGCGCGATGCAGAAAACGATGAGGCCCAGGATGTTGGTGCCGGGGTCGTGCACCGTCTTGTAGTCCCAGTCATACATGGATGCTGGATTAAGAGCAAACGCGAATGTGAGTACAGATTGAGGTATCACCGTGTACCAATTCTAGTGATTTTATTTTGCACATGTGTAACTGCGATAAAAATTATTTTCACAGAGAGAATGTATAGTACACTGCAAACAAACCAATGTTCCACGTAAGCATGCTGCGGCAGATTAATGTAACAACTACTAACCATAAATGATTTCGTTTACTTTTCATCTTCAGTGGAGATAGATTTCATCTTTAATTATAGAGATTTGCAGCAGAGTTAACGTTGCAACAATGTATTTATTTTTTTCTAAATCTTAGTTTGCAAAGAAATGTTTAATAGGCTCTTGAGTCCATAGATATTAACAGCTGAAAAGTTTTGAGACTGTTAACTGGCGCACTGCTGCGCATATGGCAAAGATTCGTGACCCTGCAGCCGCGGCTGTGTCTTTCGTAATAGTATGCAGATTAGAAGGCACATGCGTCGGCACCAAGTATCGCTTAATTAGTCTTTTCCCTATTTATTCATCTAGGCTGTTATTATCACCCAAGGCTTATCGCCTGATCAACTAGAATTTTCAAAGCCTGGCCAACCGGTGCCCACCGCAGAACGGATCTCCAGTGTACAACGCTGCGGATTACCGATCGATTTCAAATTTCCTGGTTCGTGGTCGGATAGGTCAACTGACTACGCGGAAAAGAAGTCTGCACGTCGTCTCTCGTTCGCTGAAAAGAGGTGTCCAGGCGGCACTCGCACTTCTCTGAAGCTAGATTTTTCCTTGTTCGGTCACGCTCGCTCGCTCTTCAAGATTACGCAACGAGGTGACTACGAGTTTCCTTCCAATGGTCAGCCGACCATCACTTGTCAAGGATTCCTCATACATTGCTTGCACATCTACGGCGCGAAATGTCTCCATGGCATGATCGTCTCTGCGCGTTCGCGCGTTATATGTAGGTGCTCCGTATGAGCAGTTTGTACCTGTTTTTGTACTTGACGAGAGCCCGACAGCCGTAGAGTTTGCGTGTCACTGGCGTAGCACACCAGGCCCATACCCCCCCCCCCCTCCTCCCCCTCTCAATTTTTTTAATTTTTTTACGTGGCATAAAAACAGCAAAAAGACTGTTTGCCGGTCCTGCCTCCACTTGAGATCAAGCAGGTGCCCCCCCCCCCCCCTTCACCATCGAGAAAAAATTCTGCCTACGCTCCTGATATGTGTGTGCGTGCGTGTGCGCTTGTCCACGTTCACAAGGCCATGGAAGCACTGCGGCATAATTTTTCCCTAAATCAACCACGCTAGCTTTTATCGGGTTAAGCATGGAAAACTCGTTCACTCGCAAACTACTCGCCGTTCATGTGACGATTGCAAGTTCCTTTTTTTCTTTTGATTTTTTTCCACTGAAGGACATTTCAGTAGAGATGGCATGGAGAATATAGCGGATATAGCAAAAAAAAAAACTTACTGTTGCTCGCATTGCCCGGTGGCTTGATAACAATAGTCGAAAACTGGTATGAAAAGAGAAAAGAGACGTGGCTATCAGAAGAATAAAGAATAAAAGAAAAAAAAGAGAGAAAAAAAAGAGGGAGGTGCAATTCAGTGAGCCTGCATGATCAGTGTTTTCAACCATCGACATATTCATACGTTACAACAAGATGTTCGCGCTCCGCGCCTTTGAAAAAATAAAAAAAACTCATCGTCATCGTAATCATTACCACAATCGTCATCAGCCTGTCTTACGTCCACTGCAGGGCGATGGCCCCTCCCCAACGATCTCCCACCTGCCCTGCATTGCTAGAACTGATTCCAGGTTACGCCTTGCTTCACCTAATCCACTGCAGTCCTCCGCCGCGCTTCCGAACACTTGGCATTCAGAACAGAAACTCGAGCTAGTTGGTAGGCGTTCACCTTTGGTTGAAGCAGCCCAGACGAAGTAGTAGGAGCACCTGTTTACTGCTCCTGCTACTTTATGCTCGTACCGTGAGCTCTGCTTTAACCAAAGATCTCTCTATTCATTTCTGTGTTCTAACTGACCATCGGTTACCTGTCATTCGCATTACCTACTTTTCAACTGCAAAGCTGTTGTAGCTCGCCGCAGTTTATGCGGCGTCACTAGAAAACTCCTCAAGTGCACATGCGCCAAAGGAACTGGGCAAGCCCCACTGCCATGTATGGCAGGTGTGGGTGTCGAAGGAAAGCGAGCATGCGGAAAAAAAATAATAAAGCAATAGATAGAAATAGGAGGAGAAAAATATAGAAAAAAAGAGAATAACGGCACAAAAAGGTGGAAAGACAGAGATAAACGTAGAAAGTTAGATAAATAAATAGTAAAGAAAAAGAGATAGAACAGACAGCAAGATGAAAATGGAAAGAAAGAGAAAAAAGAAGCTGTGAGAGAGGGGGAGAGATAAACAGGAAGAAAACTAGAAGGACAAGGAAATCCACAGAAAGAGACAGACGCGAAGAAGAGAGAAAAACAGAGAGCAAGACAGAAAGAAGGAGAAATAAAAAGAAACAAGGAAAGAGAAAAGAGGCAGAAATAATCAGGAGTAAGGGGAGCAAATGTATAATGTGCGAAGCAGAAATGGGGAGATAGAGAAAGAGATGTAAAGGAAGAATGAGGGTCACCTAGCTGCGCTTTTGCTTCAGGTTTAGAGATTAAAGTTTAGTTTATTTTACCACGTACAGTTTTACAGTAAGTGACTGGGACAGAAGAAAAAAATCTGTATAAAACAGCTTGACAAAGCCCCATATCCCTGCGCTTGGCATGCGAAGTCGTCATAATTTTTTTTTCTTGCATTTTGTCTACCTCTCTTATATATGCTTTTGTTTTCCTGTGTTTTAATATGAACCAACCTAATTCGATGCGTTTTATTTTAATGGACGCTTCACAGTACGAAGTAGTAAGGAAGTAGGACATTAGAAGAGGAGAGCAAAACTTACTTGCGTGACACAGGCTTCTATCACGTTAGGAGGAAAGGCGTTTCTGGAAAGAGGAAAACATCGGATCGGGAAGTTGTCGACTGGGAAAGCCAGGCCCGGTCCATGAAGACCAGGCTTTTTTTTGTTACTATAATTTTCCGCTTTTCACTAATGAAAGATTTCTCTGTATTGTTTCTCAAAAGTGCCTCTCAAGGCTTCTCTCGATCCGGTGTTATAGAACGCCGGCTGCGCAATGGTTCGTCCGACTGTTGCCCCGCCGCGGTGTTCTAGTGGCTAAGGTACTCGGCTGCTGACCCGCAGTGCTCGGGTTCAAACCCCGGCTGCGGCGGCTGCATTTCCGATGGAGGCGGAAATGTTGTAGGCCCGTGTGCTCAGATTTGGGTGCACGTTAAAGAACCCCAGGTGGTCGAGATTTCCGGAGCCCTCCACTACGGCGTCTCTCATAATCATATAGTGGTTTTGGGACGTTAAACCCCACATATAAATCAAACTGTCATGCGCGCATACCTGATGAGATCCATGAGCGTGTCGGCCGTGGTGACGAGGCGCGCCTTGGACGCCTTGATGGACCCCGCGTCGCTGTCGCCGGCGCCGGGCTGCAGACCCGTGACGAGCACGATGCCCAGCACGATGGCCAGGAACGTGGTGGAGAAGTAGTAGACGACCGCGCGCAGCCCGATGCGACCCGAGAGACGCGCGTCCAGCGCCCCGACGGCGGCCACCATGCTGGACGTGATGAGGGGCAGGATGAGGCCTCGCAGCATGCGCAGGAACACCTCGCCAGGGAAGTTGATGTACATCAGCTGACGCTTCGAGAAGGGCCCTGCAACGACGTCGCGCGCACTGTGGGGCTCGCTCACTGACACCTGGCTCAGTGATTTCTTATAGGTCGCGAAGAAAACAACAACAACAACAACAACAACAACAACAACAACAACAACAACAACAACAACAACAACAACAACAAGAACAAGAACAAGAACAAGAACAACAACAACAACAAGAACAACAACAAGAACAACAACAACAATGACGACGAAGACGACGACAATAACGTCGACAATAACAGCGACGACAATAACGACGACAACAACAGCGACGACAATAACGACAATAATGACGACGACAACAACAACGACAACAACAACAAAAAACAGTAAAGCTCAACCGGACTCTCAAGAAATGCATCTCGCGTGTAAGGCACACTCGGACACACACTGACGATTTTTTCCCCACCGGGCTCACTTAGACTCAATCGAACCAAAATATAGCTCACCCGAATTCACTCACACTCACAGCTCAGTCTGAGACATAGTCCGGGTGAGCCGACTGATGAATGAAGTGAACTCACCGACCTGTGGTCATTGTTACTTTGTACAGTCACAGACAACAACAGACTCAGTCACAGACACTTGGCTCAGTTACAGACACCTGGCCCGGTCAGTGACAGCTAGCTCAGTCTTAGAAAGCAGCCTTAGTCACAGACGCGCGAATCTGCCCACAGGTGACTCGCGGAGATCACACAAGTGAGTTCATCATCAATTATAACTTTGGTCTGAAGGTGTCCGATTTGGGTCGGTCGCTCGACTCTCGCCTGTGACTGCGATCGCAGAACTTGTTAATCGGTCAGGTGCGTCCGGAACAGAGCGACTGCTTATTTCGATCGGCAATGGCGATTAGAGGAGATGTGAAGGACGTGGTATTTCGGGCGGCAACATGGATGGCTGCAGCTGCCACATCAAGAGAGACTCTACACGAGATACGGCGTGTTTCCCTCTTCCTGTCGTACAATCAAGGAACTTTGGAAAATAATTGAAAAACCACTTATCTTTTCTCAAAATTTAGCATAAACCTTTTCTTTTTCTTGAGAAATTCTTGAAGCCTTTTCGTTTTCTAGAATTTCTTGATACGTTTTAGGGTCCTGCTGTTATTTACAAAGTTTTTCAACAAAGTGTGATTTGTTATGTTGTGCTAAGCAAGCATTTAGTTTTCTGCAACATTGCTGCAGGTCGCATCATTTTCATGTGGGCTGGTCATATTTTTTTCTTTTTCGCATTGTCTTTATCTTTAAGAATACGCAGCGCTTAAGGAAAACAAACTCATGACGTCAGAACGAGGACGTGCGCCGACAGCCAACAGTTGGTTTATTGTGCGTTAGCGTGATGTTTCAAGAAATATGTCAAATATAATTTAAAAACTACAAAAGGAGGCATCTGCATGTTACCTGTGGCGTTAGCATTACTGTGGTTGAGGTCATCTTCAGACGAGTACAAACAATAATTACCGTAGTAATTATAGAAATTAAAACAATTAACTTTTTACCCAGTGGAAATAAGCGGTCGAGTCAAGTGGGAGAATTGAAGTCTTTCCTGCAAATAGTTCATAGCCACTTTGAAGTTCCTTAAACGGGACCACCGGTAATCACCACGGAGCGGTTAAATCTGGCTTAGTTAGCCGACGAAATCGGGACCGACGCACCAAACAGTGCATTTGCCATTCACTTCGAAAACGCCCTCAATGACGACACCGCTTGATAACAGCGTTATCAAGCGTGAGTGTATACATACTTCGTTTCTTGGCAACGCTTTCCTGCCTCCAGGCCGCGTATTAACGCTCGGTTATACTACTCCCCAAATGCGAGGATAACGGTGTCGTACTTATGGGCGTAATCAGCAGAAATCTCATTTTATTAAAACATTTTTATAAAAATAACCACAAACTTGACTGATACACCGCTGAAACCTACATTTAAAACATAACAATTCTTTTCGAAGTAAATGGTAAATCCGCTGTTCGCCCGTTGGTTTTGCCAGCTATATTAGCCGAATTTCATCGCTCTGTGGTGATTACTAGTGGCCGCCTTCAAAAATTTAGGTGGCTATGGACTATTAGCAGGAAGTACCTTGAATTCGCTCATTTGACTTGACCGCTTAATTTCACTGGTTAAAAACTGATTTGTTTTAATTTTTATAATTACTACAATAAAATTGTATACTCATCTGAAGATGCCTTCTGCCAGAGTAAAGGAAATCCCGCAGTTAGCAAGCAGATCCCCCAGAGTGGGAATTTGCCGGTGTCCACGGGCAACAAACAAATACCTCCTCTCAGTAGTTTTTCGATAATGTTGCTCACACTTCTTGATAATGTTGCTCACACTTCAGTGGGCACGGCGGAAGCTCTGCGAATATGTTGCTCAGAAATCCGCTCCTGTTTTTCGTACAGGCCGTGGTCTTCGCTTCATCCACCGGTCACGGGCAGGCGGAGTGCAGCGCTCTCCCGGAAATCAGCGAGGATTGGCACCGTGGCAGCTGGAACATGGATTCTTCAAAATGCTGCTTCAGCGACGAACTCCTGGGCATGCGCTCTTGGCCACCCCAACCAGCTGCGCAGCTCAGCACGACATCGATTACGTCAGCGATGGAAGAGAGTATAAATCGCTTGGACCGGGCCATCTTCACCAGTGGGCACGGCGGAAGCTCTGCGAATATGTTGCTCAGAAATCCGCTCCTGTTTTTCGTACAGGTGAGAGACGATCGCAATCTTTCATGTTATCGAGACGACAATGTTTGCCTTGTGCTTCTGCCGTGCCCACGGTCATTGCTTCTTGCGTACTGTGCCGTTTATGAATGCCTGGTTGACCTATTGTCGTCGTGTGGTGATGTTGAGCCTAATCCGGGCCCCAAAACAGAAGCAATGCTGAAAACTATTATCAATGATATTCGCGAGCTGAAAGACAGTTCGAGCGCGGTCAACCAACAATTAAGTAAAACGGTTGATAGGCTGACCAGTATCGAAAAAAAACTGGATGACCTTTCTCGAACTGTCGCTTCTAACACAACCAAGGTAGCTGACCTACAAAAACAAGTAGACGGGCTGACAAAAAAAATTGACGACCTTGAAAACCGCAGTCGACGAAATAACTTGCTTATTTTTGGCGTGACAGAAAAGAATGATGCTGATCAGCCTCTTGGTGAACAAGTGGCAAAGGGCATCTTGGAAGACATAATTCAGGTGCCAAATGTCGCCATCGAGCGCATTCATAGGATTGGCAAGCCAGTGGCAAACAAGTGCCGGCCAGTCATTCTGAAGCTAGTTGACGGAAGAGACAAAACTAGGATTCTAAAGAACTGCGGTAATCTAAAAGGCACAGGGTACAGCATTTCGGAGGATTTTTCGCCTCGAGTGCAACAAATACGAAAAAAGCTATGGGCGAGCGCACGAGAAGAACGGAGTAGTGGAGCAAAAGTTGCTTTGATCTTTGACAAGATCAAAGTCAACGGTAAGCTTTATCGGTGGGATGACTCACTGAACTCAAGGGTTCCGGTAGCTGTGCAGTGACACAGCAGCAATCTGGAGCCTCAACGAGCGCTACCGGCTCCACTTTCTCACGCGGTCCCGTCAACATTTTCTGTAATAAACATAAACGCTCGAAGTGTCGTCAACAAATCGGTCGATCTAGAAAGCGTCCTCATTGCTTATGATCCCGACGTCACAATCCTTACTGAAACATGGCTTCAAAATAACATTCCCGACTCGGCAGTAATTCCTAGCTCTCATGAAATCGTTCGTTACGACCGAGGTTCAAAGGGGGGGCGGTGTAGCGATAGTACTGAAAAAGGGCATGGATTTTAAGGTTTTGTCGCACGGGACGTGCGTCGAAATGACTTGGATAGTTCTTCGGCATAAAAATTTGAGCATGCTCATTGGCGCTGTCTACAGGCCGCCCAATTCCGATATAGCGGTACTCGAAGCTTTGCAAGATTTTTTGCTCGAACAAAGCAAACGTTATACCCACATTCTTGTAGCAGGTGATTTAAATCTGCCAAAAATAAACTGGGATAACTTTTGCGTTACAACACCCTGCCAGCACTCCGAATTGCTACTTGATATAGCGTTTTCCTGTAGCATGACGAAACTTGTAAAGACTCCTACGCGTGTCACTGCAGGCACAAGTTCGATTCTGGACCTTATTTTTGTTTCCGAGTCTATTTGCAAGTTTAACAACACAATTGAAGTTGTACCAGGTATATCGGACCACGAGCTAGTATTATTTAAAACCAACATGTTGTGTACTCCCTCGGCCACCCAAGTATCTAGATTCCTCAATTTAATACTGCCTCGGACGAAAGTATTTTGGACCTCCTAGAGGAGGAGTACGACAAAATTACTAACAAACATTTTCATAATCGCTGTGACGTTAACCAGCTATGGTCGCACTTTAAGACAACCGTTCACAAATGTATAAGTTCGTTCGTTCCGGAGAAAGTGAAAAAAATACATGGCCGTAGTCCTTGGATTACGCGCGACATACTCCATCTAAAACGCAAGATAAAACGCCTGTCATGCTCAAAAACACAACCACGTAGTGCTGCTCTGACGAGCCTCCGCGCCGAACTGCGCAACAAGATTAAAAGCTCCAAATTTCATTTCTTCAACGTAAAAATGCACAACTTTCTCACAACCAATCCAAGAAAATTTTGGATGCACCTCTCCGACAAAAAAGTGAAAGTGACAAAAATTAAAATCAAGGACGCGGACGTGACTGATGCCAGCTGCATAGCAACAGCATTTAACGACTACTTCTCTTCTGTTTTTTTGCGAACGGGTGACACCCCTCCTGATTTCCACGCAAACAATCTCGAACTGCCAGACTTGATTATAACAGATGAAGGCATCTTGTCAGCTCTACTTCACCTAGACACAAAAAAATCAGCTGGGCCAGATGAAATACCTAATGCTTTTCTTTATCGGTACGCCGAGTGGTGTTCCAAATACTTAGGCTTAATATTTAGGGAAAGCCTGTTACAAGGCGAAGTTCCAGTAGATTGGAAGAAGGGTAAATTGGTACCCATTCATAAATCAGGTGATAAATATGACGTGAAAAACTACCGCCCTATTTCGTTGTTATGTACAGCCGGCAAGGTTATGGAACACTTCCTTTTCAAACACTTAAGTTCATTTCTGGAGAGTAACCATTTTTTTTTCCCCAAATCAACACGGTTTCCGGCAAGGCTTTTCAACCACCACACAGTTAATTCACACTACTGATGACTTTCTAAAAACACTTGACAAAGGCGGACAAATAGATGCGATTTTTTTAGACTTTGAAAAAGCTTTCGACCGAGTTTCCCATTCCCATTTGATGTTTAAAATTCGCCGAATCCTAACCAACGAAAGAATTCTTCGATGGCTTGATTGTTATCTATCCCACCGACACCAATACGTTCGGATAGCAGATAAAAATTCTTCTTCCGCTCCCGTGCATTCTGGGGTACCACAGGGCTCTGTCCTAGGACCACTTTTATTTTTAGTTTATCTAAATGACATGTCATCCGAATCTACTGTGCAGTGTCGTTTTTTCGCGGACGACTGCGTTGCGTACCTGCCCATCCAATCAAGAACAGATCACGCCACCCTAAATGAATACTTATCGGTTGTTACAGCATGGTGTAGCTCCTGGAAAATGAGCCTCAACATAGCAAAGTGCGTCAAGATGACCATACCACGTAAAAAAAATCCCTCGGAATTCACTTACATGTTAAACAACACTGCTATAACAGCCGTTAACCAGTACAAATACCTTGGTCTGACAATCACTTCTAATTTGAGCTGGAAAACTCATATTGAAGGTATAACATCAGCAGCACTGCGGCGTTTGTGGTTCTTAAAGCATCGCATGAGGCACTGCACCAGCAAAACAAAACTAGTTGCTTACACTACATTGGTACGCCCATTGTTGGAATATGCTGACGTTGTATGGGATCCACACACACAAACTGAAATATACTTACTAGAACGAGTCCAAAATAAATCCCTTCGGTTTATTTACCACGCGTATAGTAGACACTGTTCAGTCACTGAACTCCGTAATAGATCCGCCCTTCCCACATTGGAGTCGCGTAGAAAGCTACATCGCTTAAAATTCCTTTATAACATAGTCAACGGACACTCAGGACTCGCCTTTAACACTTACATGCAGTACAATACATCGCGGAAAACTCGGAACAAGCATGATAACACCATACTGGTGCCACTTACAAAAACAAATTCTCGGCGATATTCCTTCTTTCCACGAACAATTTCCGACTGGAATGAACTACCTCATGACGTCACCAGCATCGCAGCGCCCGACGCATTCTTATCAGCTGCCACTGCCTGTTCTGTAGTAAAAGCTGTCTGGTCGTATGTGCAGATTTTAATTCTTTTTATGATTTTTTTTTTCACTTCGTGTTAGGAACAAAAATTTGGATTGTATTTTTGATACCGCTCTTGTGTTGCTCCTGTAACCCGAGTATTCATGTTCCACGCAAACCTGTTATGTGGTGATTTTATTTCTGCGCCGTGAAGAATAGTGTTATAAGTGGCTGCAAGTATGCAAGTTTGTATCACTCCTGCCTTGGCCACCAAGAGGTGGCTGGCAGTATGCAATAAATAAAAATAAAAAAAATCATAGAAAGGGAGATAAAAAGAACTGAGGGGAAACATGGACGGAAATATGATACTTATGCGCATCGTCGTGACGATGGCATTAGACCAAGCTGCCTCTGATGATTGTGCGTGGTCTTTCATTAGTCTGCCGTTGTACTGCCCCTCGTGCATGGGCAAGCACATTGGCCAGCGGGACGGGTAAGTCACAAATACGAATAAATAAAGCATCGAGTATGATGTCTTTCGCGTCCCATTTTTTTTTTCTTCACTCGTCACGAAGCGCTACTTCAGTATACGGTCCGCATCATGCTTCTCGCGGCGGGATACTGACCTAGAGGCCTCAAAACGACCCCCAGCACGATTCCGGCCACCACGGCCGCTATGGTGGCCACGGTCAGCCGGTTGTGTCGCAGGAAGGTTCGGCAGGCGCCCCCTCGCGGAGTGGGCGCCGCCCCTCCCGCCGACTCGGTGTCCTCGGTGTCGGCTGCGTCCAGCTCCTTGGATCCATGCGCCGGCAACGAAGGGAGCGCTGGGGGGCGCTGCACCGCGGGCGGGGCCGCATCCTCGGCCAGGTTGGTCGTCGACATGGTGGAGCCGTCCGCCGTGCTCCGGTATATGCCCCCGCGGAAGGACTGCGGGAAATCAGTACGGTTCTTTTATTAATCGCCTGAAGATATCTACATTTTCTTATGTTGTATAAGCCACGCCGCGGTGGTGTAGTGGCTAAGGTACTCGGCTGCTGAACCGCAGGTCGCGGGATTGAATCCCGGCTGCGGCGGCTGCATTTCCCATGGAGGCAGAAATGTTATAGACCCGTGTGCTCAGATTTGGGTGCACGTTATAGAACCCCAGGTGGTCGAAATTTCCGGAGCCCTCCACTACCACGTCTTTCATAATCGTATCGTGGTTTTGGGACGTTAAACCCTACATATCAATCAAATCATCAATGTTATATAAGCAATGCCCCACGGCACCCGCAGGTGTTGTGAAGCCCCCCCCCCCTCCCCTATGTCATATTCCGTTATAAAGACATTACAGCGCGAAAGAACAGGGTGTAACGACGGTAGAGATATGAAACATTTTCGTAAAATAACTGACGAGAGAATACAAGAACGTTGGCTAGTTTTCTGACAGCTAACTGTGCTTCTATTAGGTTTGCGGGTACCTGGCTCCAGGGATGTAATAGAGTATGCGTGAATGTAAATGATCCATACTTCTTGCTAGATTTTTCAACAGTCCACTTAGCTTTTGATATGCTCTTGGCAAGCAACGCCAATCTTTAACGTCTATCGAAAAGAGGCACGCAGTCAGGCAGGTCCGAAGTGGCCCTTACACCTACTGTCATCTCAGCATGGAACGGGTCGCATTTACCAACGGGTGCTACGTGTCATTATTGTTCTGTTCCGGTGATACAAGCAGACGCGTGAGATTTTATATTATAGGATATTCATCAACATCATAATCATCATCATCAGCTTGACTACGTCCACTGCAGGACAAATGCCTCTCCGCCAGTCAACTCGGTCCTGTGCTTGCTGCCGCCACTTTATACAGGATATTACAAGGTTACAATGGGAACGCTCCCGTGTACTACGCCGAGCCTGACTTCGCTACCCTTATAGGAACTGCTGTGACTGTCGAATATATGATAACAAATTCCCCAAGCTGACACTTCTTCGCTTCATACACCACACCGGCGTTATGGCAAACATCTACGCACAAAGTTTCACTCCTTAAAAGCAAATCTACATTGCATTAAAAAAATGAAGCTACCGGGGAAAATTGTGGCGTAGTGAGCAATTCTCAACTATACTTGCAGTAGGCGTTCTAGGATAGTTGTAAAGGACCTGTGGTAAGCGAACTGCCGTTTTTTTTTTTTTTTTTTTTTTGCGGCTCAGCTCAAGTGCCCACCGAGAATCGAAGCGAGGCTAGCAATCAAGAAAACGTGGACAGAGCCCGATTACGCTGTCACGTTAAACTCTTGAGGATGGAGCTCAAGAGTACCTCGATATTTTCCTTAGTGGCTCTAACAACGAACAGGAAACTCTTTTATCAGCGAGCACTGCAGAGTGCATTGAGATGCCCCCCCCCCCCCATCCCCATTGTTTTTTCCCTGGCACTTTCTCTTGGTGCACGGATAGCTGCGAGTTCAAGCTGCGTTCTGTCAATATACGATGTAACCCCATAACCGGGTCATATTGACGGCTAGCTGATAAGGTATCAGAGTTTATCGAGTCGAGTGGATTGCATTGTGCTAGTGTAAGCTTTCATTGTTTTAGTAGCGTACAATGATGTCTTAGCAACGGATTCTTTTTTTTTTTCAGTGAGGAAGATGGCGGTGGGGGAGGTCCGGCATGAGCCAGTAGAATCTGGCCCGGTATTTTGCGCGAAGTGGCGGGTGTATAGGGGATAGGAAAGAAAGGTGGTAGGAAAAGAGAAAAGTGTGGGGACGTATGATGATGGGGACCGCAGGAAGGGATTTCGGCCCCAGTCGAACAACACGGTGCCTTTGCTGTCGCTCGGCGAATCCGTCACTGTCGCCGTGGCACTAGAATATCATTCCTGCTTGCGCTATGGCGTCGTGTGTGCTTGTCATCTACAGCTATGCCTGGAACTCAGAACGCATAATGCCAGTCAGAGCAAAAATTCTAGTGTTACGCCTGCTGAAAGCACATGTTCACCCAACGACAGTCGAGGTGCGTCGGAGTTCGGCTGACCCCCGTATTTAGAAACGCTCCTCGACTCGACTTTCACCCTTCATTTGACAGAGCTGAGCACTGCGCCACTGCTCGTCTGAAAATGATGCTGCGCTGCTCATGAATCGCAGCAGATTATCACCTGACATGCAGTAACTTGCCGTGCCTAGAGAAGGCGCTCCCATCGGCTTTCTCAAGTGAAGGTGAAGCGTTGACTGAAGGGACGTTCTAGAATGCGGGGTAAGCCTAACACGCCGTTTCCCCTGTTTGCGTATTTCTTCATCGCGATAGTTATAAGTTAACCGCGTAACGCAGTGGTGTTTTTCCGCAGTGGTGTTTTCCTGTTTTTCCTCTTCTATGCCCGGTCCTGTACCCTTCAGGAAATATGTAGTTGCACTTGTGGCATACGACGCATATGAGTGTGCGGGTGCCTTGGATCGAGATCATATCAGCAAGGTTTCGGCACGCGTCAGCTAAGTAAAAAAGGCATTGAAAATCGTCCGTCGATGTTTGCAAGTTGCGATGCACCCAGTATTGCTGTAGTGAAGGGTTCGAATTTTAATGTACTTAAATGCATCCGCATTCGATACTAAATACTAAAGGCCTAGATGCTAGAGGTCAAGAGTTTTAATCCTATAGCTATTGAAAAATATTATTGTATGTTTATTCGGTATAAATACCCAATTCGTCGATGGTCGATTTACCTCACTTCTGTCACCCATAAGCGTTTTCATTAATTACAACAGGTGCCTACTGATCACATCTCAGTTGAAGGGTGAAAAATCCTGCCTTGACTAATTCGTGTGCGTGACATCGTCTCGCCCTGCTAGACCAAATGAGAGTTGTTTTCATTCATTCATTCATTCATTCATTCATTCATTCATTCATTCATTCATTCATTCATTCATTCATTCATTGACCACTCGCCGAAACGTGGGCTTTAGTGCCATTCTCTGTTGAAAATCTTTTCACCTTTTCAATCTTTAATTTGTCCCTAATCTGCCACAGTGGTTTTGTGTGATTACGGTGCCGACTTATGGCACGAAGGTCGCCGGATCGATTCCCTGTCGTTGTGGTCGCATCTCGTCACAGACAAGATGCTAGACGTCCATGTGCTTAGATTAGGTGCACGTTAAAGGCTTAAATTTCCAAAGCCCTCCACTACGACGTTTCTCATAACAATTCCGTGGTTTTCGGACGTTAAATCCCAACCAGTATATAATCACGCTCCAATATATAACCCCTGTTGTCCTATATACTGCAGTTGGATTGCAATAAACTTTCGTTGTTAGTTCAGCGCTCTGTTCTCGTCTCTTCTATGCCCTCCTGTAGTTTGCGCTGTTAAGCACTTTCTTCGTCTACCATATAATCACGCATTCTCGCCCAAGCCCCTGCCTTGTTTGGAATCCCAGAGAAAGGCAAGCATGAGTGGTACTCGACCGACCAGAAAGAGTGAAGAGCCGCACGTCGTAGACCGTCGCAAGTGAATGGATCTTAGCGCCACGAGATCACGTTATCAAGTTTGGAATGTGTGCTGGCGCGCGCGGAATTTGTGATTGCGTCTTGACGTCCTTTGTCTCATTGTTTGAGCGGCCGCGCTGGGTAAGCACACGTTCACGCAACACGTTTTGATGTCCTTCGCAAATGGGCAAATAGAGAGTAAAAAGAAAAGTCTGTTTCATCATATTTCTCTTGAAATGGTGGTGGTTTCGGCTAGACGGTACTCGAATGCACTCGTGGGTCACATCACTGTGGAGTGGTGGTGATGGCGGAGAAGAGTACAAGCGTTTGTTCTTATCTGTCTTCCAGATTGGCCCTCATTCTTCGCGCCATAATCATCCAGCATTGTGTCTCCTGGTCACGCACACGTGGCAGAGGAACAAAAATCAACTGTTAGTGTCAGCTACTATCACACGAATATATGGACAAGCAGCGGAATATCGTTGATAAAATTCTGTAAAATACTTTTTTTCGGCCTAACAAATTTTTATTCTTTTTTATTCCCGCCCAACGACCCTTGGATAAAGTGCATTCTCACGTGTCGATACAATCTCGCTTTTGCCCAAAATTTTCTATTACTTTCGCGAAAGTAAACCTTGACCAATATATCTATAAATCCTAGATTTATTCTTTGGTGACTAGATCAAACCACGTTCCGATAAACCACGTGTACGTTGCAGAGTAGCTGAGGTGGCAGCATCGCATCAAAAAAAGTGAGAAAAAGTCACGTACAGCGTAAATTTATCAGTTACCTCCACGTCGCCCAATGGAGTGAGTCGCTGACAGATTATGCGTATTTTCTTCTTTTTTTAACTTCTTTGGTTAATACGTTTTTTTACATGATGCGTTTTAGTTCCAGGTTCCAGTGCAAAACGTATAAACAACATTCCATTGTACGCTGTTTTTTTTTAACTTCTTTGGTTAATACTTTTTTTACATAATGTGTTTTAGTTATCGGTCCCCGTGAAAACTGTGTACGTTGTTCACGGACTGAAACAGGACACAAAAACTTTTCGCGTAACGACTACAGCAGGTGTAATCACTCGAAATAACCGTGTCAGATTGCTACGAATCAGTGTCAACTCTGATGCCAATGTTAGAATTGAAATTGCGCCGGTCAGACTCGAGCTGAATACGGTGGAGACAAAAGTAATGTACGTGCATTACCCAGCCCCGAAATGACGCATCGCCTTTTAATCCGTGAGGACTGTACCTGCGTCACTTGTCCCACGTGAACAAGTATAGTCACCAGCAGCGTTCACAGTCATAAGCATGCGCCGAGCTGTATATGCTAAGCTTCGCCGAATTTCACTGAACCGCACCCCTCCACCTCCATTGTTCATCTGAAATAAGATCTTCGCAATAGATGCTAAAATGAAACTGAAGCAGGGGCGTAGCCAGAATCTTTTTCGGACGGGGAGAGAGGGGACTTAACCACTCTTTGTGTGTTCGTGCATGTGTTTGTATGTGGAAAATTGTAAATTTTCGGGTTGCGGGGGTTCTCATACCCCTTCCCTGGCAACTGCTATGAACGGAAGCGATAACGAGCTTATCACAATGACCTGCCTTTCGTTGTCTGCTTTCTGAAGATAAACATGGGAAGTCAGGTGTTCTCGGACTGGAACATAAGGGATACCCGGTCACCACTATCTTGAAAAACATGCACTCACAAAACCCTGCAAGTGACGTTACTAATAAATGTACTTATAGTAAGGTTAGTTTGTATGCGTCATCCATAACTACTTGTCAGTCCTGAAATGATAGTTTCCGTAAGCTGAATGCCAAGTCGTACATTTTTAATGAAGATAACCTAATATGCAGAAAATATCTTATGTTATTTTATTACTTGCTTTAAGAGCAACGTTTTCGGACAGCACAGTTCGAAAAAAGGCTCATGCTGCGCAACGTGACGTAAAAGTCAGCAGTTTATGTCGCAATAGATGTAGACACACGGTTTTTAGGGTAGGAGGCTTTATAATTGAAATATATATCACGCGCAGATGTGACACCCTTCGCCGCTGTACAGTGTCGCGCCCTGCACCGCCAGCAAAGTGCGATGCGAATTCGTTCTGCCAAGCTGCCAAAAGGTGCACGCCTACTCATCGGATGTGCTGGCACGAGTGCGAGTGGCGTCATTGCGAAGCTCTTTTCAAAAATTTTCCCGAAAGAGCTGGAAAGAGCACCAACTCGACACTGTCTCATTTTTTCCCTCTATGAAGCGTTGGGCTAGGCGCTCCGGGGCTGCTAGAAAAGGTACCATATTGTTGTGTGAAACATAATAATGAAAGCAGGGGTAAAAGACCGGCCTCATGTTATGCTACCCTACCATTTTAACTCGCCAAACTATGCGCCATGGTTAAAGTATTCTAGTTTACTTTACGATGGTGGTATAGCAGCTATGGTGCGGTATGCTGCTGATCTACAAGTCGTGGGATCAAATTCAGGCTCAAGTCCTTGAGGCTCGTGTGCGCATTTTATGGAGGCGAAATGCTTGAAGCTTGTGTGCCGAGATTTAGATGCACGTTAAAGAACGCGCAGGTGGTCAAGTTTCCAGGAACTCTCTGCTATATCGTCTCTCATATGATAACATGTCGTGGTTTTGGGACCCCAACAATTACTGCTATTCAAATACACGTTCATTGCGTTTCATCTTTCCGGTATGAATCTCAGCTGCCGATTGACTGGGCAGCTTTTTGCGGCCAGTAGTTCAAAATTTATGTACAATTTTCTGTGAGGCATATGGGCGTCGCCATCTTGGGACGTTAAGTCAATATTTTCTTGTTTCTTTATATCACGACGTGGAATAATAAGGCCATGAAACAATCGTTTTCATGAATATACGTGTACCGTAACACGTACTGTTTATTTAGTCTTCAAGATATAAAGGACAAAGGTTAGCAGCCCAGTATTGCGGCACACAAACCTGTCCGTAAAATGGTCTATAGACTTCACCATTCAACTTTAAATTTGGTTGACCTTGTTACCCTCAAAAAAGGAAAAGAATAAAAAAACTAGTATGTTGTATAAATGTCTGTCTCTACTTGTCTTGCGCCTCACAGACCTACCGACATTCATATTTCGGGATATGTCACCGAGAACACATTTGAGAAGCGTGTAGTCTCTCCTGTCACGTGACCTGAATATGGCGCACGAAGCGTTCGAAGCGCAATGGAAACGCCTACTAGCTTTTCCGTCACCGCACTACATCTAGTACGCGGGTTAAATTCTACCTCTTTCGGCGTTTCCGTATATTATTTCTTCATTGAGTGTATCTGCGATACACTCTGAAAAAGAGCATGTAAAAAGGGTGTCTTTTTGTCCCACAACAATAATCGTCATCTATATTGCGTTCCATCCTGGTGCTATCACCCCGCGCCCGGTACATTCTGGTCACAATCGCCATGCCCATTATCAGGGTTACATTGCATTCTCGAGAGGAAAGTGGCCAGCGCCGAGTTTTCAAGAAAGGAAGCGCACGCAAGCCTGATGACGATTATTGTTGTGGGACAAAAAGACACCCTTTTTACTCGATATTTTTTTAGAGGGTACGTGTTACGCCCGATGACACTTTACACCCGTGTTGTGCGGCCACAGACATCGTAATCGACGACAATGCCTTTCTCGCGCAGCTGCTGAGAGGTGTCATCGTCGCTTCCTGCACCGGCTGGTGTGTGACGTGAATGCAGCGCGGCGGCGGTATAGCGTCGACAGGTGACACCTGCGTTGTACACTATAGTAGTCAACGGCGTGCACGAAACTACACCAACACGCACCACCACCTTTAGCGGTGTAGAGAGGGAGACTAGAGTCGTGTCGTCCTTCGCAGCTTGCGTACTTGTCACTTCCCCCCCGTTCTTTTTGAAGGGGGAAATGTCTGCGAGATATAGCGTGCTACGCTTTTCATTGCCCCCAACCCCACTCCACTTTCGTGATACCACTTGTCTCGACGAGCATTGTTCGCCGAATTCTTGCGTCGCCTGGCATCTCGTGCGTCTCTGATTTTTCGCCACCGGTAACAGCGCTGTGAAACTTAAAGGGTAATGTAGCTTTTGCGTCCCGAGACCACGATATGACTATGAGACAAAAAGAGGGCTCTGAAAACGTCAACCATTCGGTGCTTTCGAACGCGCACTGATACCGCACAACCCGCGAGTTTCGAGAATTTCGCCTCCTTCGGAATTCGACCACGGTGGCGCTGGGATCGAACCCACAACCTTCGGGTCAGAAGCCTATAGCGCCATAACAAAAGTTATGCACCGAAGTGGACAAAAGATAGGGTAGTGGTTTGGTCCGATCGTCACTGCACGATATTTAGCGCGAGAGTGCGGAAACGCAACCTAAACAGAAGAGCTATAGGAGACACTGATAAGAGCTGATCTTAAACTGAGCTTTAGTGGGAAACGAACGTTAATCAGAACTAACACACACACAGAGTGAGAAAGAGAAAGAGAGAGAGAGACGAGGAAAGTATAGGGGAGGCTATTTGTAGTGAACATAATGTTAATATAAAGTAAAGTTACAGCTACAGCGGATGATCACCGCTTCGTTCTTGGTAGTTCATCGGACACGTTATACGAAAGTCAATTACACCTGAAGTGGGTATGTAGCACAGTGAAAAAACAAGTGTTTTTAATGTGTTGGGGCATTGGGCGACCCACTAGTTTCGCAATGCGCATTGTGCGACGCCTGTGGTTCATATGCTGTTCTAAAACGCTTTATTACTCATATTAACGCGATTCCTTTCCCGACATCAAGCCTGCCTAAAGCAGGTTTGCGAACAAGTCCCAGTGATTATGCTATGTGGACTTCACTGTTTATGGCGGGCCCGTATGGCCGGTTTCTATCGCGATCAGGATGCACGGCCTGCACGAATGTATTTCCGTGAATGTATGGCCAAGTATGTTGAACTGCAGAAAACTCAGGAGATATTACCTGAGTGGTTGTCGAGGGTGGAGCCCTTGGCAGCACTTAGGGAATATTAATTTCTGTCGGACTGTTACTGCTTGTTTTTGTTCTGCTTGTGGTTTGATGTACGCGCCTATAAACAGGCAATAAAGCAAAAACAAATACAAAAAATCGGCGTGGTTCAGCGGTAGAATACTGGGCTGGCACGCACTGGACCCGGGTTCGAATTCCACCATGTCCATAGTGTTTTTTGTTATTTGAGGTTTGTTATTGCTTGCGATAGTGGTTGCGGACACTGGCGGCGGACAACTACGGAGCCGCGCGGGACCTGCGTTGTGATCTCATTCATAACAGCTTTCGTTGAAATAACACCTGGAAAAGCAAACAAAAAGAACCACCGTGCAAGCTCAGTGGGAGTCAACAAAAGGCTTATGTGGCTGATGAGACGTGCAACCTATATCTGTGAGATATGAAACTCCTGCGCCTGATATGGCTGATGCAATTCTAGCATAATTGTATCAGCCAGACTTGTTTAACGACACTAATTCTAGACACTAGATGGTTTACCTCTAGTGTCTGGAATTAGTGTCGTTAGTATCTACACTCGGTTCGCTCGTTGATATGAATGATTCTTAAAGCACTGTTGGCGTGGAATTCGGTAGATCTGCTGGGACTGCCCAGTTGACAGTCGTCCAAGTTTGGCATTATCTGTACGCAATCGACTATAATGTTGCGAAACTGAAACTTTCTTATTTTTGTCATGTCATGAGGGCTGCAGGCTTATACTTTAGAGCGAGAGCTAATGCTAACGAGAATTGACAGTAAGAGAAAAACGAGGCCGTGGTTGAGTGGCATTCTGCAAGTCAGGACAGCGTCCAGGCGAACTCAAAGAACTGATTGATATGTGGGGTTTAACGTCCCAAAACCACCATATGATTATGAGAGACGCCGTAGTGGAGGGCTCCGGAAATTTCGACCACCTGGGGTTCTTTAACGTGCACCCAAATCTGAGCACACGGGCCTACAACATTTCCGCCTCCATCGGAAATGCAGCCGCCGCAGCCGGGATTCGAGCCCGCGACCTGCGGGTCAGCAGCCGAGTACCCTAGCCACGAGACCACCGCGGCGGGGCGAACTCAAGGAACTCGTAATAAATATAAATTCCACTGATGTTCATAGTGATTGCGGTGCAACCAGCAGCCGTCAGCGACTCGGTGGCATCTAAGTACGTCTATACATAAACGCTTTGTGACATAACCCCCGTTTCCAACACGCGACCGACGGACATCTCTATAGTGGTCTGTCCCGTTAATGATTGTCTTCGTCCCACAGGCATGCACACTGGAAGGGGGGGGGGGGTGCTCCCTCTTCCTAGTCAACTAAGAGATGGGGGTCTAAAGTCGATGTATACTGATACATTGACTTAATAAGTGCTGTGACGAACCCCTCCACCTATATTTTTAAAGTTTATCCAAGTATGCAGTACATGAGCTACGCCGACGTAACTGGTATCAAGTATTTTTTTTTTTCGTCAGCCAACGCATGCGCTCACCACGTGTTAAAGAATAAGCTTCGAAGAATAACTATATTTCGGAATCACTGTCCACTGCAGAGTTCATTCCTTCTGGAATCCACATATTTCTCGAAACCTTACGTGGAATCCCTTTCGGAAATGACCCACGTAAGCGATTTGTGTAAAACCTTCTTTCAAATGACAATGTTAGCTGACATCTTGTTCAAGCCCTCTCTCTCTCTTCCCTGATCTCTTGACTTCCTCCCCATCACTGTGCCGACCCTTGTAGGTGACAAAAATTTCGTCATGGCGGCCCGAGCTGAGGTGAGTTCGAGATACCCCGATTCTCAAACTCCTCAATATGTAATCCACCCGAGTCTTTCAGGTGCGAACAAAACGAATAGGATAAAAAAAAAGCAGTCATAAAAATCATCCGGAAACACTCACAAGCCTGAAGCTTTCCGGGTCCTCGTTCAGGTCGTGACGAGGCTCACTCATTGTCAGCCGCGGCTGGCAGGCGCGAAAGTTGCGAAAAAAGTGGCGACTCTCTCCCCTCCGCAGGTGAGACAACAAGCCCAGCGGCGGGCGAGTGTGGTCAGTCGGGGGAAAGGGCAGCGAACCCTCGACCGGTGTCCGTCCGTCGGAAATGGCCCCGTGTTGCAGTTCCGAAGTGCCCACGGAGTCACGCGAAACAGTCCATGCGTGAGCAATGTGTCGCGGCGCTACACGGATACTCGATCGCGCGTTGCAAACCTCGGTAGCGAAACCTGCCCCGTAAACATGGTAGCGCCCGAAGCGCACCTTGTGGCATTTAAGCCGAGTGACACCACTCCCCTCCCTCTCGACCCCCCCCCCCCACTTCTATCATCTCTCAGTCAACGCGAGACTCGACGTTAACCTCCGCTTATCTGCGTCAGCGAGGACTGGCTCACAATAGCGGCGATGGGCGCGTAGCGTGAATAAGGTGTATACGCTTCGCCGACACCTCTCGTCATCTCGTGTACACGTGTTCGTTCTCTAAATAAGAAAACGGGAAGAAAAATCTTAGATAATAGACAAGACGGATGAGGGTGATGCATTAGCGGCAGCAATAGTCTGGAGAGAAGGAATCTTGTCTCGCGTGCTGCTTCATGTGTACAGCTGCTCCACTCGCGTATCGTTTTTTTTTTTTTTTCGAGTGGAGAGTGAGCTAACCGCAAATCTGCACAACCAACAGGAGGATGCGACCGCACGTCGAATTAAACGCGTAAGTACTGGAACGTTATACAGCAGCGTACTAGAAATTAAATCTGCGCAATAGCCAGGGGACCCGTAAAAAAAAGGACACGGCTAGAAAACATTTACTGGCCTCTCCGCGTTTCGCGCTGTCTTTATATAGTATCCAGCATATCGTACCAACTCACTTAAGAATCTGTTTTATAACAGCAGTGATCGCGCATATAAGCGGGCTTATAGCAGAACGCTTGCCCAAAAAGTTGTTGACTGTCGCAAATATAGTTGTGACCCCCCCCATCCCCCCTCCGTTAAAAGAAATGGAAGCGCTGCAGATGAGTCCATGATTACCTTTGTTATCCAGCACGACAGTTCAGGTACCAGGTGCTGTCTCTATTCGAGTAGCCTAAGGTGACTGGAAGGCTAAATCAATGTTTTCAACTTATCAGTCGATGTAGTGAATTTCCCCCGCCCCTCGCTGAAAGCTTCCGGCGCATTAGGCCCTTTTGAACGACCTTCATGATTCCACCCCCCCCCTCTTTTTGAACAAGCGACGATGGCATGCGATGAAGTCGTAATGCGGCATAATGTTACCTGAAGACACAATATCCGGCGATCTGTGACGTTATATGGAGACGCTATCGGGTAATTTGTTGCATCGCTTGTGCCGATGGCGCCGATAGTCCATGGATTTTCACGTATGATGAGGCATTTGCGACTTTCGATTTCAACAGATTTCACTGTGGCGTAAGCAGAGCGCAGCGTGAGGATGCGCCAGCCGTTATCGCTCAGATAAACAAATCCGTCCAGGTGCGTTCTCTCCCATCTTCTCTTGTCATTTTTCGCGCACTCGGCCGTAAAGACGTTGTATTCGACAGCTCCGGAAAACGCTTCGCCTTACATTTTTTTCTTGACGCATTCTTGTACATCACTATGCAAACGTTTCTATCAAAGGCTGCAAGGAAGTGTTTTGCAGCGGACAGTGATCTGAGGGGTTGCAGGTTTTGGTTTACTGGCGGTAAAACCCACTCCAGGTAAGCAGGAATGGGCGAGATATCGAAGAGAAACATAGGTTACGTGACGCGTCTTTTTTTTTACATGTTATTATCATCTTTGTTTCTTATCTTATCTCGTGTTCGCTGCTCTAGGGCAGTGCAAGAGTTGACGCTTTCGTCCGGGGGCCATAAGCGTCTGCAGGGTTTCCCTTCTGGGGAGGAGGGGAGCGAAAGTTCGTCAAATCGGAAAGTTCGTCAAATCGCCCCTTCCCCCTACTTGTCATGTCAACGTATACATAGGGCAGACTTTGCACCCCCCTAAATGACGGGTTCTAAATGATGGGCTCTCGCTAATTGGTGCCTGAAGAAATATATCATATGACTTATTTTATTTGGTTGCACAATGAAAGATTATCTGTTTACCTTAACACGTCACTTTCCTCAATTACCACTGTCTTCCGTTTCTTAGCTCTCCCGCCCCAGTTGATTGATGATTAATTGATATGGGAGGTTTAACGTCCCGAAGCCACCTAATGATTATGAGAGCCACCGTATAGTGGAGGGCTCCAGAAATTTCGACCACTTGGGGCTTTTTGAAGTGCACCCAAATATGAGCACCACAGCATTTTCACCCCATCGAAAATGCAGCCGCCGCAGCCGGGATCGAATCCCGCGACCTGCGGGTCAGCGGCCGAAACCCTTAGTAGTTTATAGACCACCGCGGTGGGGCACCTGCCCAGTAGTACACTGATTACGATACTCGGCTGCAGATCTGAAAGTCACAAGTTCGATATACCGACCGCGACGGTCGCATTTAGATTGAGAATATCAGTGCACCTTATAAAAACACGAGATGTCCTAAATCCACCCCCTTCCCTCCGAACGGCGTGCCACATGCTCACATCGTGGTTTCCACGGGTAAAGTACCCTAACTTATTCGACATTTTTCGAAAAGGGTCCCAATGATTTTGGCGCCCCGAAGAAATAGCGCCGAGCCCATTGCGCATTCGTGAGACCCGAACAGCGTTTGGGCTTTGCGTTGGGGACGCTATTTCTCGTAATTAGCGGGAGCCCTAGAGCTTGCGCCTAGAGCTTTGCGTCAAACAGACATGATGACACCCATCCGAGGTGACATCTCTTGGCCCAGGCTCGAGTTGCTCGAGTCGAGTGACCCAGAACAGGAGAAGTGTCCAAAGCAGCACAGACCTATATATAAGAACAGTCTTAGCTTCTGTTTGACCCAAAGCGAGCACATACAAGGACTTCGGGGTTCCTATTCGAAAACTCCCTGTCATATCTCTGTTCAAGGAAATTGATTGGACAGCTGTGCGCATGCGCTCCTGTCAAAGTTTTCCACCCTGGTGCACCTTAAAGGGCCACATACAGAGCACAGTCTTTCGACGTAAATATGGCAGGAAACGGCGCGACAAGCCAGCTGAAGAGATAAGAAAACTTGGGAAAGCCAGGCGAGTGCTCATGATTTGGCATCTGGGTCTACCGTGTTTGCACTTCGCATTGTCTTATCCGAGGCAGCAAAAATAAAAAGTAAGTAAAGAGACAGGGACCTCGTAACCAATGCGCAGGCTCGTGGCGACAATGGGCCATTGCGCAAAAGATTTTTTTTTTCTTGCTTGCTTGTATATCAGTGTCTTAAGGTTGCTCAACATACACGATTGTAAGTGATGATTTATTCTTTGATAAAGAAAACGTGGGCGCGCACACGTGGACCGAAAAAAGAGGTCAGGACGCCACAAATGCCGAATATATAACAACCGAAAAGGCGCACAACAACAGAAGAAAAAAATAGACACAAATACTTATTTGCGCACGGCCATGCAAGGGACGACACGATATATCTCACACGCAAGGAGGTCAACATTAGAGACAACTGCTTAAGTATTTGACTTCTTCCCTATGCAAGAAATGATATTATAACAACTATTGGGTTTTACGCCTCAAAAGTACGATATCATTATGAAGGTCGTCCTGGTAGAAAACTCCGCATATCATTTACCGTGTGGTTTTCTTCGACGTGCACCTAAATGTATACGCCCACGGGCCTCCAGAACTTCGTCTATGCGGCCGTCGCGGCCGGGATTCGATCTCGCGACATTCGACGTCAGCAGTGGACCACCGTGATTCCATTTACCACCGTATAGCACGTATGCAAGACGCCAAATGCTTGAACAGTTATACCTCACATCAGGGGCGTAGTCAAAAACTTTTTCGGGGTTGGGGTTCAATCGTGCTTCGTGTATGTTCCTGTGTGCGTTTGTATGTGTATACGTGTACATCTACGGAAGCATGACAGAAAAGTTTCAAAGTATTCGCTCCCACCCCTCCCCTCGACCCAATTGGCTATACGCCACTGCTTTATATAAGCACCGAAGCGTGCCGTATTAATATAGCAAAAAAAAACCATATCCACGGGGTGAATGATGAGTGGCGCGAAGCATCCGTCCATCCATTCGTTCTTGCTTCTGTCCGTCCATGCGTCTGTCTGTGTGGCCGTCCGTGGTGTGCGTGTTCGTGCGTCCGCACGTCCATCCATGCGTCCGTCCCTGCGTTCGTCCATGCACCCACCCCTGCGTCCGTCCATGCGTCCATCCGTCCGTGCAGCCATCCGTGCGCCCGTCCATGCATCTGTCTGTGTGTCCGTTCGTCCATCTATTCAGCACTCCAAGTACCACCATCTCGCATCTTTTCATCATATATTCCGCATACAGAAGCAGTGCCATCCAGCGGACAATCCAAGACTCAATGAGAGGTGGCACACGCACACTTTCTTACGGCTTGCGCTTTGTGTCTACTTCCCACTTTTAACCACCTCGAGTTCATGGTATATACTAGTTCACTGTATTCATGGCACTGCGGCTCAACGCTCGCTAAACGTTTCTAAAACCAAGGAGGTTATGCCCAGCGAGTATAACGTAGCAACCATTTCTTGTCAGATAGTGCTCGATGTACATGCCAACCACTCATTGGGTAACTATATACTGCAAGTACACTTGCTTGATATCCACTAGGGCATTAATAATAAACTTCTGGGTAGTAGGCCGGCATTCGCTATGCTATTTTCGTCATTCTTCTGAGAAGCGTGGTAACCGCTAAGCACTTACCAGGAATTTTAAGGGCGAAGCTCCTTATGGCGTGGCTTGTGCGTCCCTCGTAGAACGTAACCACCAGTGGCACATACCCGAAATAGCGGTCCTTACAATGTATGCTGGATGGGGGCACTTATATGATGAATACATGATGAAAAGATGTGAGATGGCTGTGCTTGGAGTTTTCTCTAGACATATGGACGGACGAACGGACTGACACACGCACGGACAACAGACAGAGGGGTGCACGGACGGATGTACAGACAGAGGGATGGCCGCAAAAAGAGATGGACGGACAGACAGACGAATGAACAAACGGACGGATGCACCAAGGATCACACAGATAGGCGGACGCAAGAACGAATGGACAGACAGACTGGCGAACGCTGCGCCCCACCAATCATCATTCACTCCGTGGATATGCTGTGACTTTTTTTGCCAATTGTTCATGCAGTGGCTGACGACGATAAGGAATTATGGCTGAAGTGGTTATGCGGCACAGTTTATAGGGGAACAAGAACAAGCTTTTGTAATGGGTTAAAGCATTGGACGACCCACTCGTTACGCTACTGGCATTGTGCGACGACTGGTTGTTCTTTCGCTGTTTTTAAAACACTTTATAGGTTATATTAACGCGATTGCTTTCCCGACATCAAGCCTGCCTAAGGCAAGTATACCAACAAGTCTCAAGCACCGGCGTAGCTAAGTGGTTGAATACTGGGCTGGCACCCAGCGCACCCGGGTTCAAGCCCCACTGTGTCTTTGGGGCTAGGTTCGCCAACAAGTCACAAGCACCAGCGTAGCTGAGTGGTTGGAATGCTGGGCTGGCACCCAGCAGACCTGGGTTTCGAACCCCACTGTGTGTTTGGTGCAAGGATTTTTTTTCTCATTTCGCGCGATGTGGTTACGGACACCGGCGGCAGCGGCGGCGACGGACAACTGCGCGTGACCCGAGTTGTGATCTCATAACAGCTTTCGCTGTAAAAAAGGTGTCAGCAGTAATCGCTCGAAGAGACAGGGTAGGAGCCACAGAGTTGGTCGTACAAAGTGTAAACGTTTAGCGCGCAGCGGAGGAACTAAGGTGAAGTAGAGTGGTGCCCCGTGTCGTTCTCACTACGTCGTTTTTGTTTTCATGAATAGCGCGTTGTATTGTTTACAAAGTACTCGCTTACGTGTTCCTGTAACTGTTCATCAAAAACGTAAGCAAAAAAGCGTTTGAAAGGTTCCTTTTCTGTTTATAAAATAACTTTTGACGATTCAGAGTATTAGGTACTCTACTATTGGAGAGCTGTACACTGTCCCAATAAGCCCTTTCACTGTTTAAAAACACAATCCCTTGATGACATCCGGTCTCGTCCAATGATGTGCCTTAATAGCATCGGCAGGCAAGAAGAGCCGCTGCTTTTCTACACGTTCTTTCCTTTATTTGATTAAGTATATTCAAATAGATGTTCTTTCTATATAATAAGAAATTCTCTTCCACTTTACGCACGTTCCTTTTATCTGAAAAACTGATGAGAGACATTTCTTACTCTTAAAAAGGAACTTGAAAATGTTCTTTCAGTTTTGACTTTAGGAGCTGGTAAATGAGGTGACCGGAAGTTTTCTGGGGTGCAACAATTGTGACCTTGAGACCTTCTACATCGTTCGACGACGTTTTGGAGGCGGGGAGGGAAGGGGTAGTGATATTTAAGTAGAAAAGACAATAAATAAAAGTGGGTCCTGCAACTATGCATCAGAGTGCGACACCACAACAGTAGCTTACAAAGGAAGGGATAAGGGGGATGAAAAGAGGTAAAAAGGTAAAGTTCGAGAGACAAGTTAGGTGATAGGAGATGGTTAGAGAAGTCCGTGGACGGGGCCCCAATCACTAAGCCGTCGTCGAAGAGAGGACATCTCGGACGAGACAACCGTCAGCCACGAAATCGGCCACTCCGTTTTCATTCTGAGTGCACGTTGCCAACAGCTCAGAAGCATACCGAACTGATTCCCTCAAAGCCTGCCATTTCTTTTCCTATTGCGACATTGCGGCTCAGAAGCGAAAACCACCTTTGTCCCTTCCCTCCCACATTTCCATCGCGAGATCTTATCTGATTCTTAAATGAAGATCAGCGCACACGATGACCCTACCATGTGCTCGCCAGAGGTTTTCATTTTGTAATGCAGCTGTCGTATATACTACGTGAATGCACGCTTCTATCGGTAGGGCAGCAACCGTTTGATGATGATTGATATGTGGGGTTTAACGTCCCAAAAACCACCATATTGTTGCGTACATGCACGAAGAAAAAGAAGCGTATACGGTGAACGCACTTGTCGCCCAGAGCGAGAGAGGAAGAAGAGGATCAGGAGGATCTTTAACCATCATCAAGAAGAGGATCAGGAGGATCTGTCTGCCCGGGCACCACCCTTTTTCACTTATAAACGCATATTTTCCAACGGGTTTGCATAATACTCAACAATTAGATACTGCCTTAGCTAATTGCAAGAATGATTTCATTCTGACTGGTGATTTCAACTCACATCATGTTTCATGGGGATTTCGAACAGACCATTCTGGTACTCTTCTATGGGATTGGATGATTAATAAAAATCTTACCTGCCTAAATGATAGACAGCCTACATTTATTCGCGGACGGACACGATCGGTATTAGATCTCACGATTTGCAGCCCAAGTGTTTCAATAAAGTCTTGGAAAACAATTGATTTCTCTTCAAACAGTGACCATCTTCCTGTATACTTTGAAATCTCATGTGCTGTGAAATCTATTGAAAGGACAGAGAAAACATTGATCAATTACAAAAAATTTAAAGATTGCTTGCGTTCCAACATTAGGGCAGTGTCCAGTGGTCAAAATGAAGACCTCGGCAGAAATCTCTGTTCTGCTTTAGAAAATCTCCAAGAACACTTCAGAATTTGTAATTGCTTCGTCGTCATCCAAAAGTGCCCAACCTAGTAGATGGTGGAATGATGAGTGCACACGAGATTATAGAAGAAGAAAAGCTGCATGGAAAAGACTTATATGTAATCAGAGTCCAAAAAATTGGAAGGATTATCAGTTCATTGCGGCAACATTTAAACGCACTGTATCGCGAGCGAAAGAGCAATATGACCAAGAACATTTCGAGTACCTGTCTAAATCAAATAACAAACGTGCTTTATTCAACTTCCTTCGTGGTAGGAAGAAGACCCTATACCAGGAAACGTTGACTCAGTAGTTTACACCTCACAGGAACTACAGGAATCATTGAATCAGTTGGCTAAAGAATTAGAAAACAGGTTCTCAACGCATCTCCCTAATTCGGCTTACACAACAACCATCTATGACTACACAGAAATATCGGCTTCCGAATTAAATCAGGCTATGGAAAGATTGCCAAATGCAGCACCAGGCCCCGATGGAATAACAAATACAATGCTAAAAATACTTCACAGGGAATATCCGAATGATCTGTTAGGTCTAGTCAATTATTCCCTTAGAAGAGCATGGATCCCTTCTGAATGGAAGATTGCGAAAATTATACCATTGCTTAAGAAACAGGGGGCAGGCTATAATTTAGACAACATAAGACCGATAGCCTTAACATCTAATGTAGTAAAACTTCTTGAAAGGGTACTTCATGGTCGTATAATTAGGTTTATTAACGAGAAACAACTGTTGAGTTCTTCCAAATTGGCTTTAGATCTGGATATTCCATATGGCATGCACATGTAGATCTGGAAAGTCGTATTCATATTGCCCGTCACAAAAAGCACTTTGCGGCTTTAGTAACGTTAGACATATGTAAAGCATATGATAGTGTAGAGTATTCTATCTTGACTAATCAGTTATGGAGTCATGGACTTCCACCTTATATAGTAGCATGGGTGACGGAATTTTTAAATAGAAGAGAATTCTATTGTTATCAAGGCGGTTTCTCTTCCTGTAAGCACAAGCAAACCCGAGGTGTACCTCAGGGGTCAGTACTTTCCCCGGTTTTATTCAACATATTGCTTAGTACCATCCCCGTTCATCCAGAAGTGAAAACCTATGTTTATGCCGATGACATTGCTTTCTTTGCTATGGCACATGACTTCCACTGTCTCTACACTATCTTGCAAACATATCTTAATAAAATAGAACATTGGTTGGATGGATTGATGTTGAACCTGAATACCGGTAAATGTGCTATACTCGTTTTTCCAATTAAAGATCCCGTGCACATATCTATTAATTACAAGCTTCAAGATATCCCACAAGTACAATCATTGAAATATCTTGGAGTTATGTATAATGAGCATCTAAATTGGCGCCCTCACATTGAATACATCGCGACAAAAGCAGTACGCGCGATGGGCGTATTGCGGAGGTTGAGCAATTGTAGATCAGGTATGAGAAGAAAGGCACTTTTGATTATATATAAAATGTATGTCCGACCTGTCTTAGAGTTTGGCTGCATTCTTTTTTCTGGTGCGCCAGCCTACAAACTCCGGCCGCTCGTTCTGTTGGAAAGAGAGGCTTTACGGCTCTGCTTAGGACTTCCAAAGTATACTGCAAATGCAGTGTTATACCTTGAAGCACGAATACCAACCTTATTATGTCGCTTTAACATTCTTACTGTGCAGACCTTTTTACGACTATATGAAGCACCGTTTAACCCTGAACAAATTATTTTTATTTCCAATCCTGACCTTTTCTTCTCCGTGCATTGGCCCAGATTTACCAAACCACAAATAGTATTTGTTCAATCGTTACTTGAGCCCCTAAATGTACACGTTCGTGATCTGATTCCTTTAACTGAGCAACAAAATTCTCCAGAAATTGTTTACCATGATATCTTCCCAACTCACGCAAAGCTATTACCTACAGGCATTTTAAATGGTTTATTGCAGGACCATTTAAGTACTCTGCCAACAAATGTCATTATAGCAACGGACGCATCTCAATCACATGAAAAATCAGGCGTTGGAATATATTGCCCCGTACTTGATTGGTCATTTTCACTTCGCTTACCGGACTTTCTTCCTGTCTTTCTGGCTGAATTCATGGCAATAATGTTAGCTTTGCGAAAGATAAAAATTTCCATTCCAGTTGTAGCAGTCATAACTGATTCACTATCAGTGTGCTCTTCTCTGTCCGCATCTGGTCACTCACCTATAGTGAAACTTTTTAAATCGTTGATCCCCTGTCATATCCGAAGTATTCATTTAATCTGGACACCAGGGCACAAAGGTTTGTTGTTAAACGAAATAGCTGATTCTCTTGCGAAGGCATCCCTTTCGACACCAATTATTCCTATTTTCCCTCATACAGTATACATCACGGTGGCGCGATTTCGCACACTTAAAATCAGGCAAAATTTATCTGACCCTGCACTGACGGCTTCTCCAGAGTACAAACACTTGTTATTTCCCTGGCGCAGTGAACTGACTAAATCAAGGATGATGGAAGTTGTCATCACGAAATTTCGTTGCCGCGTTACCTCCCTCAATTTTTACTTGCATAGATCAGGCATATTGAATTCCCCTATGTGCATTTACTGTAATCAAGAGGAAACGATCAGTCATTTTTTATTACATTGTCGCCGTTTCGATTTATTCAGGCAAAGCATACTAGCACCACCTCTTCAAAGACTGGGCTTGCAACTATCACAACCTGATCTTCTTTCATTTGGAGCCTCTACACTGGGTTTCAGCCACAGGGATGTTTTATTCGCCGTTCAAGAATACATCACTGCGACTAAACGATTTTCTTGCTAAATTGCTGTCTCACTATTTTTCTTTTTTTTTCTGCAAACTTGATATCGGTATTTCAAATCAAAATTAAGTTACAAAAAAAATTGCAGGAATGACGCAATGCTGAAAGTTTAGGGCAAATTCACCTTATAATCGGCCAATCCCCTTCTTTGGGTACGAGCCATTTGCACAGGGAAACAACAACAACAACAACAACAACAACATGGGGTATGAGCCAGGCCACGTCTCCCAGTCATCATAGCATCACACGAGTCGACAGGATGGAGACCTGCCTGCCCCTTCATCAGTCACTCATCATCGACGCAGTTCCGCAGAAGACGCCCTGACCATACATCGACTACGGAATCATCTCCTGGCCGCACACAGCGACCAGCACCATGACAGAATCATTGACTGACCTTCCCATCCCCAAGTACACCGCAGCAGCGGACGATGGACCTGTACAGGACTGGTTCAACCTGTTCGAACTCCACGCTACCGCTGCATCTTGGTCGGAACGGGAGATGGTTACGAACTTCAGCGACTACGTCACCGGTGAGGCATTTAAATTTTATCTAATTCACATATTCGAGAAGGACGAGTCATGGCAAAAAATCAAAGAGCAGATGATCACCCGTTTTAACGACTATGACCAATACTTACTCATTGCCAACCATCTAGAGACAACCGCACACTATCGTCAATTTCCTAAACAGTCCTCAACCATTCTAAAGCCCAGCGTGCATCGACACCTGCCTCAAGATGAAGTGGAACATGAGTTTACTTTCAGAAGACCATGCGTGTTTTCGAAAACACCTAACCATCAAGCGCACCTCCCTTCTACACAAAAGTCAGCATTTCGAAAGTCCTCGCTCCAGCATATGACGCGAGGCGTTGCTCACCGACCTGATGCTCTTAATTCTTCTCCTCGCATACGCAGTCCACCACGTGGTTTTCCATCACCCGGCTCTTCAAGCGCTACTATCACTTACCATTTGCCTCATAAGGACGCTGCGACCACGGTAGACGACCTGACGCTGCACGAAAATACCCTGTGAAGCCATGCTCCTTCCGGACGGGTTCATTCGTCACCGTGCGGTGCATACACACTAGACAGTCGAAACAAAGCAGAAAACTCAGACAAATCGAACATCGTACGCTGCCAAGCTCAAAAGCCCTTCGTAGTGAACAGTGCAGAAGAAGCCTGCGAAGGAGTTGCTAAGAATCCTGACACAGCACGATCAATGTCACATCACAAGCAAGTCGACGAAACCAAGAAACTACAACGTCAACGTATACTTCAACATTGTCTACGACAAAAGGAAACCTCATCAAAACCACTATTAAGGCTCAAAGAACATTGCAAAAAAGGCCCATCGTCGTAGATACATTCTCCACCAAAGATCAAGAATGTGCCTTCCATCAAACCATCTGCGACATCGCCATAAAAAAATCTCCAAAAGCCACAAAAGCACCCCTTGTACTCGGCAGAAACACAGACAGCGCCCAATCAACCTCAATCAACGCGCACGCAAGCTGCCTGCATGACCTGTGCCACGACGAAGAATTCCATACCTACGATATCCGAACTGTCCATTCTGCAAGGTGTTCGAACCTCGTTTGTTCTTCACAAGAATGCCGGCTGCGATTTCCGCTATCTCCACGTCCAAAGCATTCTTGTGTTATCTAGGACGCAACCATCAGCCTCGCCCACCAGAACTCCTGCATTAACCGGACTGCTGCACTCTTTCCTGAAGTTTTGCGAGTTTACGGAACACCACGGGGCCATGAAACCAATTTTGCATTTGACATTTGCGACTTCTCAACCTCTCTTTGTGTACTTTTCCTTGTTCGTAATCCATGCCTTCTTTCGGGGGGAGGGGGAATCGTGTGACGTATGAAGCGATGGTTGGTAGAAGTAGAAGAGGAAGAAGAAGAGCTTATGGAATAAACATGGGGTATGAGCCAGGCCACGTCACCCATTCATCCTAGCGTCACACACTGATACTCAGAATTGTGTGACATACAAACGCATGAATAACTGAGCAACATGTGCAATGTCCCACTATTGCGCTAACATCCCCTTTTAAATTTCGATAAGCATTTCGGAAGGGCGCTGGTGTACTGCAGCAAAGGTGGCTCAAGGAGCATTAAAACCAAAGCAAAGAAATTTTCTAACTGCTACACCACCACCCTACTTTACCACACTTTTTTTTTTTTCGTGGGGTTAGGTGCTGCTTCGGCGCTCTTGCAAGGCGTGTTCCACAAGTAACAACGACGTGCTATCATCAGCCCGGCGACGGTACCGGATATCTATCGCCAGGACCGTGGCAGGGACAACGCAACTTCAAGACAAAAATTAATGTTTTATATGCCACTACTAAGGCACTGGATGTGGCTGCTGGGGACGCCAGCATTCGCAGCACGCCGGGCTTGTTTGCACAAGGAATACGTGACATACGCCTCCAGCTTCAGTTCTCAACAAGCCATGGTTGCGTTTTCAGGCTAGGAAATTTACATTTCCCAAGAAGCGTTGGTGGCTACAGCAACGTATTTTTGTCTTGAAGCTCCCTCGTCCCACCGATAGGTATACGCTGCGGTCAGCTGACTGTTGAGCGCACAGCTTTGTTACTTCATCTGGCGGATCGCATCTCCCGAGCATAGGGCAAGTATATTCTAGGCACTATGGTTCGGGTCTGCACGCTTTTACTGATGGCGCAAGCAGCAGTTAGCCGACATGGCGTGCATTTCTCATCGAAGTCAGCGCACCTGAAAAACATTTTGAGGCAGTCTGGACATTTTGGTGCAACGGGGCGCCATTCCAGCTGATTTCACGGGTTAGGCACAGCTCTGCGCAACAATAGGGAATCGTATCAAACTGGCGCAGCTGTTGCACCTCTGCAAATATTAATGTGATTCCTTTCAGCCTGCCGAAGGCCAGTTTGAAATGGAATTCTAAGCATCGGTGAGGCTCTGAGGTAGAATACTGGGCTGGCACATAGCCTTAGTGCTTTCATTTACTTAGTTGTTTTCATATTTCGTGCGATAGTGGTTACGGACACCAGTGGTGGCGGACAACTATGGCACATGCAACCCTTGTTGTGATCTCATAACAGCTTTCGCTGTAAAAATGTGCTCAGCCACCTGAAAGCCACGTTATTAAAGAATTACAATAACAGGCAGCAGGCACATCTCCCTTTTAGTGTAAAAATTCAAGTGAGAAAAATTGCATTTAAACGCTTCATATAAAAGACAAATCAAGCAGGTCAAGGAGCTTTGCATTAAATTAATGGTTCAAAATAAAGAAACTACATAAATGGGAAAAATGTTTATGAGGCTAAAACTTTTCAAGAAGGTTGGTCACTGTGACTCGTCTTGTAAAATAATACGTCATTTTGGATATTCATTGTGATTCATTGCCACATGATTATGGCCATGCTGTCGTGCTGATTTTGGAGAGGCAGAGCTTCCAAAGACCTTCTGTTGGAAGTAAGATGAAACTGTGAGCAGGACACCTTTATTTGGGCAGAGCTTGAAAGTATGTACAGGAACAAACCATGGCCTGTAATGTGCTGGAGCTGAACTATCAATAGTATGGTCGCCTTGGGTTATTCTGAAAAGCAACAAAGAAGGTCAGGGATTATCAGAAAGCCAATGTTTGCAAAAAAAATTGTGAATACTATAAGAAAAGTTGGCTTAGTTTTGCTACTGCGTACAAGATAGCTAAAGAGTAAGAACACCAATGAAAAACAGGCAGCTTTTGATTCGCATGCATCTTTATCACAGTCAACTGCAGATTGACAATACTCACTGGTTCAAATACAGTCGGCTCTCGTTATTTTTGAACCTTTGAATTTTGTTTCAATTATCAAGAAGTTCGAATTATTAGAAGTTCTCAGATATGTGAATCTGGGCTAGGTGATGCAACACATTATGATTAGGCATTGATTTTGTCCCATTTAAAAATTTTTGAAGTGTTTCTAAACCATGACTAAAAACAGAGCTGGTATATGGTCGTTGTACGGTCCACAAGTTTATTGGACATTTACTGCTGATTGAACCTTATAAAGAAATCCTGAATTGCCAACTGCTTCTTTGCTATATGTGCCTTTAGCACAGGCCTCTCCATACCAGTTGAGAAGCATCACGGTTTACTGTGCATGTGCTTCATTCAAAACATTTGTTTACTAGCAAAGCCTTTTTCTCGGATGCCTCGGAGCGAAATTGTGTCTATTTTGATGGAATAATGCAGTGCAAATTACTGGTACAAAATTGTTGGCCTAAGGGCATAAAAGATGAGTGATAACTAATATCGGAGTTAATAAAGTGCGACAATTACCCTAGCTAAAATATTCTTTACGCTTTTAAGTAGCAGTGCCACGACAATTACCGCGAAACGCTTATGTGAGAGCCATACCAAAGGGTTTGGACGGAACCGGTAGGCCAGCATCATCCGCTTCCGGTATGCCTCGTACTCATCGTCGCCAGCCTTGACATCGTCAGGCCGACCTTGACCCAGACCAGCGTTTTCAACGGGCTGCAGGCCCCTGCACAATGCACAATGCACAATAAACCAGCTCAACAACACGTCTGAGACTAGATGCAAATGAGTGCGCAATACCCAAGCTTACCTTCCTCCATCGTTACAATATATAACAGCAAAGAAGGAATGCTTAAAAACGTGCTTCTGAGTGATTGAAATGAGAGTATACATAGAAGACAGCCAAGCAAAGGTAAAAAAAAAAAAAGCGAAACTGGCGTACACAAATAGCATCACGAAACCCAAGTAAGTTGGGACAACACACACAAAAACATCCTTTTGCAGATTTTCTTGCTCAAGAAATGCATCCAAACCGACATCTATGATTAATCCATCAATGCTACTTAAATTGAATTTTAGAGCACAAACATACTGCAGTAGTTTCATGTCAGTGCAAGCAGTCATAGAATCAAAACTCATTATAGCTATAACAATTAATTACCAGTCATGACAACAAGCAAATTTAAGCAGTTTTTGCATTACATTGTAGTTTTGAAAAGAATACAGGATGTAACGACAAATAAATCAAAAAGCTGATTTTCAATGTTACTGTTACTATTGCAATCAGACAGAACTGTATAATCCTTATAACAATCCCAGATATAGCGATTGAGTTGGATTGACCAGATATTGGTGCACTTGCTATTTTTTCTCGGCTACCACTTGCAAGTGCATCAACATGGTCACACTAAAAATATGGCACATACGAATTAAAGAAAAGTTTGACAAAGGCATTCTATAGCATCTGAGGCGCGTGCCCCGCTGCAGTTTACTTGCAACTAAGGTATCGTAGACCAAGGCAAACACCACACACATATTTCAGATGCTGCGAGCAAGGTCACTCACTTTCCAGAAGTTTCTTCAATGGCAAAACAACAGTGATGAAGAAAAAAGAAAACAGGAGGCCGTATGAAGACTTGTGGTCAGCTTTCGAGCAACAAACTTTTCTGACACCATTCTCGGCATCTACGATGGCTGATAATTAACCAAGCAAAACCTTTGAATGCGAGAAGCGAAAACTTCTTGTTACAAGTTCACTGCGACGCTCTATTCCCCATTTTCACAATGAGGCGAAAAATTTTCTGCCTTTCTGTAACAGCAGAGACTGGTTGATCAATGATAAAAACCGTTTGGTCCCCAAGTGCATGTTTTTAAGAGCAAGTCCATATACAAATATCTAGTGATAAAACGACTACTTATTGCAGCAATTCCAAGTTCAGGATAAACCAAGTTAGACTGACGAGCAAATTTAGAAGGAGCATGAGAACTACAACATATAACATCAGAGAAATCCGTAAAATCAAAATTTGTTATATCTCCCCCATGAAAACCGATCACAGAGGGTTAGAACCACACATACTTGTTGACAGGTGCAACGATTCCGCCGCCATCAGCACCCAGCCCCTGGCCTTCTGTCCATCCTAACTTCTGGAGCATCTGGTATCCAACATTATCCTCAGTCAGCTTGTGCTCTTTGTAGTCAGAAAGGTCGGGCGTGCGACCTTCCTTTAGGGCATCATACTTTTCCATGAACTTCTCCAGCTCCTCAGGTGGCAGGAAGTCGCCAATGTGGTGCTTGCCCTTGCCCAAAAGTGTCAGTTCATCAGCCCAGGCTGCAGCGGAATCAACACCCCAAACGAGTTGGTAAAGCTTATTTCATTGTAATGCGCAAGCAATTTTGCGGCCAGAAGATAGATAAGATCGCTAGGCCTAAGCGGAAAGCGCTACACAATCACAGCGAAAGTTGAAGAGGGGTGTTTCTAGATCCCTTGTAAACTCTCTTAATTAAAACTACTACGGTAATACAAGTACGCTTGCAATGTACCCACCATGCCGCAAATCAAAATTCTTGTCAAATGGGGATCACCCCCTACACTATTAGTACTATATTTCTCGTGTAATGAATGCACTTTTTAAAAAAATCAGAGCAAAATTGGGGGGTGCGTTTATTACGCGGGGTAAATTTTATGAAAACTTTTTCGGGAGGAGCAAGAAATGGGATAATGCAAAAAAAATAAAAAAATATAGGTCGCTTAGCCTTTCACAACTGCCATACGCGTACACTGTTTAGAAACGGTTTCTTTATTGCATTTTACTCATCGTCAGTGGTCAATGGCACTATCTTCTGGAAGCTGTCCCCGGGCCGCCTGCGCATGCCATAAAAGTGCTTTGCGGCTATCTTTTCTCGCAATCATTTAACCGCAATATCTGCTGTGATCTTGAGGGGCGCACAAAAACCTGTGTTACGACGCGCTTTGCCAACATCACGGCAACCTCGCACGATGACCGTGACAACAACGTAAACATTGTAGCAAGTAACCAACATTACAGCATCATTAAAGCATCAAAACAAACCATCAATAACAAGATTAATAAGAAGATACAGCCACCGCCTCGCTTCTACATGCATGCGAAGTTTTTCTATGCGCGGATAACAAGGGAAGCGAGAATCGGGGGTGCTACCATGTTGCAGGAATTGTCACAATCTTTTTTGAACAGGCGACTTTTTTTTCCCAGAAACTTGCGACGCAATAGCGACGAATGACCCTTCGCAAGAGAAAATGCTGTGGTCGTCGCTCTAAAATAGTGCGCACGTTATTGGACTTTTTCGTATTTGCAGGACAGTTTCATAACCTTCGCTCACTGTGTGCTTATCACCTGCGATGTCTCTACACTTGCACCGTTCGTGAAACCCGCGTGCCGCGCATAGATAGCAAGAAAAACAATAAAGCACGCAGCAACAGACGAAGGGAAGAGAGAGTGAGCCAAGATGGCCGAGGGGGGGGAGGGAATAATGCAAAATGGAAGAGATCCAACGGGTGAGAAGGAACCAGGTGTCGGCTAGCAGGACTGCAGCGAATGAATGTAGGGGGTGTGTTCATTACGCAAAGAAAAAAAAAAATCTAAATTTTGGTGACTGAAGTTGAGGGTGCATTTATTATGCGAGTAAATACGGTAATCATTTTGCAGAGAAGCGAGGTACCCACTAGTACACAGCTGTAAGGCATTTCAGTCGAACTTTGCTACAAGAAACGCCTTTTCAATGAAATTTCTGCTACAACAAAAAATTCTTGGTTCGCCGTCAGCAGTCCATAGCAGTCAATGCATTAATATTCTTGCCACAACGAACACTTTTTTTTTTTTTTTGGTGTTTCGCTTCAACAAAATTAGACGATGCAATTCCATGCTCAGATATTTTATACCATGCAGTGAACACAGTCTGGAACATTTTGATGCATTTTCAGAACGTAAAATTACGTCTACGAAGTTCAAAACGCGCGATGGCACCCCCAGAAACCGCCGCCATTTAGTACTAAGCATGGAGGCCGCCATTGTTTGATAACGAGGGCAATGAGACTGCCTTGCCTTTGCCACTGCCTTGCTTCTGAGCCGAAGACAATTCGAAGCTGAAGCTTTGTTTCCTACATGCTACTGGGTGGAAGCGTGATACGATGCCTTTTTGATGCCCGCGCCTTTGGTTATTTTCGCGCTTAGCCAGTGTGGTCATTGGCAAGAGCGGCTGTTCATCTGCGTTATCAACAAGATAACTAGTGGATGCTAAGAATAGCTCCCCACACCCCATATGAATCTCGGCATTGTCGGATACTATTTGACCGCGGACAGCTGCTGGTGTTAGTGTGTTAGTATGACTGTCAGGTTTGTTCATGAAAGCCGTTCTGGCCATTGTTTCAGCGTGCTTTTCAATACGGAGATGCTATGCATGTGTGAGAATCGCGTCTGAATGTTGACGAGACAAAAAAGGAAGCAGCTGAGACTTTTCAAATTTTGAAAATGAAAGTTTCCTTGCCCCGCTAGCTCAGGTTGGCTATGTCCTTTTTTCAATTTCACTACAATGAAATTTTCGCTTCAACAAAATGTTTTTCGCCCCCCACCAGTTTCGTTGTAGCAGGGTTCAACTGTATGTGCACTTTGTTGATGCTGCAGCTGATGACAAAGAATTATGGCTGAGCCCTTTGGTTGGGACGAATAAGTGACCTTTTAGTAACCTTACTGAGATGCGGTCATCATTTTACTCTCCTACCGCACTCTATTCATGTCTGTGAGAGAGAAAGAGAAAAAACATTATTGAGGTATCCAGGATTTGGATCATAGGAACCTTATAAGCTTCCTTGGTAACTAATACATACAAGCACCCACTATGCTATAAATCCCCATACTTTTCAAGAAATAGGGAAGCATCCAATGTGCCCTTATTTGCCATTCTGCACAGAAGTGTAGTACCTGAAACACACCTGCAAGGCATCATGTGCACATTGTTCATGCTATGGCTTATGCCGATGAAGAATTATGGCTGAGCCCATGAGTTGGAAGCATTCAACGACCAACTAGTTATGCGATTCACATTGTGTGACGTCTGGTTACAAAATCCACATTGTGCAACATGCAGTTGTTATTTCACTCTTTTACCACTCGGTAGGATATATGCTAACTCCGTTGCTTCCTAACACCGTCCGTATAGGGTATTTTTAAGAAGTAGTTTCAAGCACTTACATGGCTCTGCGGTAGAATACTCGGCTGCCACAGAGAGGACCCAGGTTAGACTTGGGTATTTTCTCTTTTTTTTCATTAATTTCTTATTTTGCACAATAGCAGTTAACGAACTGTGGCAGTGGTGGCAGACAACTGCGGCTGCAAAAATGGCCTTAGTTGCGATCTTACAGCAGCGTTTATAGGAAGCTGCTGTGTAACTTTGAAGGTGGCATTAACACCTGTTCATCAAAATTACTCACACATTAGCTTTACCAAGTTTGCACATTCTAGGTGCGTACCACAGAACTGTTGCAAATACACTGTGCATCACGCACCTCGCGTCTTTTCCATCTCCATGGCTCGCTTCTTGTGCTCCCAGGTGCCGCCGTCTGTCTCCTCATCCGAGTCATACTCGTACTTTACTTTACCAGCTCGAGCTCGGGCCTCATCGGCTTTCTTTTTGGCTTGCATCATCTCGACCAATGCTCGCATCTACATCCAACACAAAAGCACCATGGTAAGACGACTGGCAAGTGCGATAGCATGAGCTTCAGTGAAGCTAAAGCTGCGCTAGCACACAGCTGCGTGTCAATCAAAGTTTCTGCGGGCACCATTTGACCACCAGTGCCCGCAGGAACTTCAACTGCATTGATCTTCCTTCACAGCAGCAGAACATTTTGTGCACTGAAATTGTCTATTGACATGCTTTGTTACAAGGTCATAAATGCATGGAAGATTACGAACACAAAGTTGCAAAAGCTTATACATTTTATCATTTTCAGCATTCTGTTACATCGAGCCCTTAGCTGTACTTACAGGGGTAATGAGTTTGAGGCAACAAACAACAACTGAAAATGATCATGTCAGTACCATTTTCAGTCAAAAATGTTTCAAAATGTAAGGTTTTACAAATGCTCGCGATATTTCAACAAATCTAGTACCCGTCTATCAGAAACCAATAGCCGGAAACAAATTAAATTTTTTATTAGGTTATATAAGAGAAATTGGTAATGTAAACACCACTTGATGTCGCAAAAAATATCACACATGGCAATGCAGCATGTCTCACTTTGCGCTGATCTTCAAGCTGGTTCCACTGGTCGAATGTCAAGTCCGTAGAATTGAAGACCTGCTTTGCATAAACAATTAAACCAGGATCTGTAATAAAACAAAGGCAGCCATTTTTATTATTTATTTTTTACTCCCCTCTGTATGAAAGGTTTTTTAAACAAAAAAAAAAAAAAAAGAATGCTTAAGAGAGCTGAGAATCAATATGGCAGCTTTTGGCAGCTATTTCAAAAATGACACTTATTTCAAGATTCTGGAATAGTGTGACGAAAAATTGCGAAATCGCATCAAAGTGGTGCGAATGTCACAGATGTAGCAGGCCTGCAAGTGTTGTGAGAGTAAATGCAGTATTCAAAGGGCCCTGCTTAGTTCCGAGTTTCACTATTTCCAAGAACTTCCTCATCTCCGTTGAATAAGAATTTACTAGCATTCAATGAATAAAGGACAATGCTTCACTTGAGCAGCAAAGTGAAGAACAAGTTCAAGAGCCGGTGTTACGTCTAGGCCCCGTCCTTGCAAAGTAATAAACAACTCACCAGATTTAACAAACTCTGGCACTTCATTAGGTGCATCGAAGTCCATGTAGTCTGACGAACTGTCAGACGGCGGGTCCCACCTGCTATGGCGTTTCCTTTTTCGTCCCGTCTCGTTTGTAGCACCCTGCCGTTGATTCTGCTGCTGGAACTTGGCATCTGCACAACAATCCACACGAATTTTAGTGACAGCAGGACAAGCTAGCTGGCAGTAGAAAGAATGCACTCCGAAAAAAACTAAGAATAAAAGAAACGTAAGGATCATGCGGTGCACTGAAGCCAAGCTGTTCCTTTTATCAAGCACTGGGAAACCACATTTCATTGGTGAGGGCCACTCACCAAGCCCCATACCAAATTTTAGTTAGATCGTGTAAGTTGTTGGGTGTACGATGAGGAACATTTTGACCACAACAAGTTTTTGAATCGGTTCATTACGAGCTGAGAAAACTGTTTTTTACAAGCGGCACGAAACAAGGATGAGAGGAGGCGAGCTAGGATTTCTTTTCACTCCTCCGCGTAGCCTTCACAAGCCAAATCTCTTCCCTACCCTCTCTGGCATCCGACCGAGAGGTCACATGCGCATGACGTGCCCGAATAAGCCCACCCCCGTGCACGCGAGCGACGGTTTTTTTTTTTGTTCTTGTTGACCAGCGTTGTTTTGAGGTCTACTGTCTGTCTCTGCGGTATGGTTTGGAAACGCTGGCTTCGACGCGGTAGAATACATAAGCACAATGAGTGCGCGAACGCTTAAGAGCGTTCCAAGGCTGATGTCTGCTCGATGCGCTGACCGCGGCCGCGGGGACAGGAACGCATGCGAAACGCCGTCACATAAGCCCCGCATCTCGTTGCAATTCACGTAAAAAAAAGAAGAAAAAAGAACACTCGCATTCCCTTATTGCGTCTCGTTATTTATTTAGATTTAATAATCTCTTCAAGCAACAAATAAATAAACTACACATGTGTTAAATAATTTTCGCCATGTCACGTGCCACTGTAGGCAACGTCAGAGCATAGTCGTCTCTGTAGAGGACCAATGTCACTGCATTACCATGTACGTAAGGTGATTCATACGCGCACGACATGCCCTCATTCTCTGGGCGCATTCTCTCTTCTTCAAATTTGAACCATTTCCACGGCCCGTAGCGTTGCAAATTTTGGTGGGCATGATCATGAACGCCTCATCTAGACATTGCGCTTGTCAGCTCAAAATTGTAAAACCTGGTGAGTGGCCCTTTAAAGGGGCCCTGCCACACTTTTCCAAGTAGCCATCAAATGGCTTCATTAAAGTTTACTATTGCCCAACGAACTGACTGCTGCAAAAAATTTTATAATCTGTCAAGTACGAGCTGACTTAGAGGCTTGTTGCATGCTGTGATTGCTTTCTCTCGTTCTAAAAAGCACTCCTTTGGGCTACTTCGCCTTCAGAAGTGTAGAATTTGTAACAGCTATGCAGCGCAACATTCTGCAATACATGTATATAAAGTTAAAACCCTTTATGAGAGGCATGCCCAAAGCAGCAATTCTTGTCTTTTATATGAACTGTATCTTATAAGCAGGGCACCTACAACGCATTTTCTTATCAACCCGTATTTTAGTGTAGGCACACTGGTGACTCTTATGCCCATTTGTCTCTTATATCGATGTCTCTAATGAAAGGATTCGAATGTACCTCTCTTTTTAATGGGCGAAATGGAAACTGAGCAGAGAGGGATGGCAGGGGAGAACAATATGCATGACACGACTTAGAGCATTTTTTTTTTGTTTCGTTCTTCAAACATACTACTTACTTTCAACTTACTTTCCTGCTGCGGAATAGATTGATGACTACGTGAAAGATTTTGGCGACATATGCAATGTAGCGAATGAGCCATAGGCCACTCCCGCCGACGTCGGCAGCCTCAGCCAATGACTCAGTACTGGTATCGTCGCCAGGCATACTGTTTCAAAAACTGCAGTGTACAGTAAGTAGCCAAAGCTTAGACGCAGCTAAGTTTTGCTACCACTGCTGCAGATTTACCTTGAGTTCGTGATATTGCACATTAAAAGAAATATGGGAATCCCGAAAGTGACCTTATCAACGATGCCGGCACAGCTGAATTTTTGCCGTGCACTCCATGGGCGAGCTGTACACACAATGCATTCATAAGCATGGTTTGTATTGCATGTTTCATTCATTCTTGAAGCTTGACAGTTGTGACTGCTTTTGGTGAGAAGTCGGTTTAGGTATCCTTAGACACTTCTCTGTTTTGCCCGGATAATATGTTTTTATACAATCTGTCACCGAGAGCAGAGATCGCCTTGAAAAAGAGATTAAGTATATGCGATATAAAATTTCGGTGTTGTGGATCAGCCGTGCAGCAATCCTGTTTTGACGCAATGGAGTGCTGCTAAAGCACGATGCCTTATAATCACAGAATTCACAAACACGTTGAATGAGAAAGCGCTCAGTAGCGCAGCCTTTCCGTCCGACTTTGTTGACTGTCACACGCATTCCTGTCAAAGCTTTACATCCTTCAAGAACATGTAAAATCTAAGTCATTTGCTTCAGGCTGCTGTTGTAGATCCCGGCACGCAGCATGTGAACCCAACCATCGCATTTTATCCGCATATGGTCACTGAAGCTTGTCAACACAGCTTACAAATGCAGCATCTGTACGCAGCTCAACATATCAACTCGGTGCATGTCAACACGCAGCGCAGGGGCTGAAATGGTGCATTGTGATCAGCATGCATTATGGCCGCAGTGGCATAGTGCAACTCGTGCTGAGATCGGTCTATTGAGAACTCATAATACTTTTCACTTCAAAGGTAGAGTTTAAATTACCATTAATAGTTAGACTCTCCGTAAACCAGAAGCAACCAAGAAAGTATGTTCCATTCAGCAGGAGTTTCATATAATGAGACAAACAGGATTGCCGTATTGGGGTTTAAAAGCAATAATATCACAGGTAGTTGCTCCATTTAGGCAGCAATTCCACTTGACAGATTTTCTTTTACTGCGGGTATACTGTACGTTGCTTAGTTCAGGGCCACAATTTACTTACTTTGCTTTTTTCTGAAACTGCAGTCCATTTCAGGCTTAATACAGATGCAACATATAGCTAAATGTATCTTGAAAGATCATTTAAACACTAACCAATGCGGCTAGAGGGAGGCAAGGCACCCGACTCCTCAGCTCGCAGCTTGGCTGCCGAGAGGGCCTGGACACGCTCCTGAAAACGGTGGTACTCCTCCCCATCCTTGTTCCGTAGAAATCTGCAGCCAAAGAAGCAGAAAGTCAGCAATTGTTTTGTAGCTGCCACATCCACAGACCCCTGTTAATTTCTGTCTGATTAGGCTGACCGTGAGACAGAAAATTAAGTACATAGAGTTAATGCACTGACTTTTCAGACAACAAATTTTTGGCATTTTATTGATAATTCAGATACTTCCACAATGCCACCAAATACAGCTTAAATTTAGTGTACAGGGGCCCACTGAAATTTCGGGCATTGAAACATTTTGCTATACAATTTTTAGGACTTTCTGCAATGTCTGCTCGTCCAAAGTAGCATTAATTGAAGACCCCACAGCTGCCCCGTACATTATCTTGCAGCCTAAAAGCAACGCTCTCATGCACTAAGCTGTTGGAGGATCGAATGGATCCCAAAGTTACGTTCACTACAATGCAAAGGTAATACCGTATTTACTCTCATAATGAACACACTCGCATAATAAACGCACCCAAACTTCAGTCATCAAAATGAGGATTTTTCTTTCCCTGCATAATAAACGCACCCCTACATTCATTCGCTGCAGTCCCGCTAAACGACACCCGGTTCCTCATTACCCGTTGGATATGTTTCGTTTCTTTATTATTTTGCCGACCCCCCTCAGCCCCCTTGGCTCGCTCTTTCCCCCCTTCGCCTGTAGTTAGGTGCCCTATTGTGTTTCTTTCCATCTGGGCGCAGCATGTCCCTCATCTTTTCTATCAGTGCGCCACAGCGGGCTTCACGAACGGTACAAGTCTAGAGACATCGCAGCTGATAAGCATACAGCGAGCGAAGGCCACGAAACTGCCCGCGTCAACAGGCGGTCACTTCCTACGAATACGAAAAAGCCGGCTCAACCTCGTGCATGCAATTTTCGAGCGACGACAGAATTTGCTGTCGTGAAGGGTCATTCGTTGCAATCGTGTCACAGGTTTGTCAAAAAACCAGAAAAAAATCACTTGTCATCCAGAAAAGATTGTGACGATTTCCGCAACATGGTAGCACCCCTAATTCTCGCTTTGCTTGTTATCCATGCGTAAAGAAACTTCTCAAGTAGAAGTGAGGTGGTGGCCGTATTTTGTAGTTAATCTTGTTATCGACAGTTTGTTTTGATGCTTCAGAGGTAGCTTGCTGCATGTTGGTTACTTCCTACAATGTCAACGGCGGCGTCACGATCATAGTGCGATGCTGCCACGAAGTTGGCCAAGTGTGTCGTAGCACATGCTTTTGTGTGCCCCTCGAGATCACAGCAGATACCACTGTTGCGGTTTAACGATTGTGAGAAAAGATAGCTGCAAAACGTTTTTATGGCATGCGTGGGCGGCCCGGTGACAGCTTGCAAAAGATAGCACCATCAAACACCGAAGATGAATAATGTGCAACAAAGAAGCTGTTTCCAAACAGTGTATACGTATATCAATTGCATAAAGCTAAGTGACCTAAATACGTAATACCCATGCCACACGTGTAGAGAAAATGGCATTTACCTTCTAATGCCTTCAGATTGAATGTCATTTGCGTGGTACTACACAGATGAACGAAATGTCATTCGCGCAAATATCCTTCGTCTCCTAATGCCTTCGCCAGAACTTATTCGACTGAGAAATGCGTATTCTCGATGGCACAGCGAACGAAGAAATTCTATAAAACGACATTTGATTCGACTGGAAGGAAGCTTTTTGCATGTTTCATTTACACTTATCACTCAAACAAGTGTTTAAAAACTTATCTTCAGCTGGTAGACGCTGTAAAATAAATGCGACAGGCGCCATTTTCTTTTTATGCTGCGGATCTGACAAGTTTTTGCCTAAGTTGCTATTTGGTAGATTGCAACGTCGTGCAACAAAGTAACGAACGAAATCTAACGGCAGCATAATATGCTTACTCATACACTAAATTATTATTCGATGTGTACGAAGCTTGTAAACGTTTGTTTATTTTTATATTACTATTTACGTGATGCACACGAGGAAGGTGCTGCGATCGACATCATCAAGTCAAATGTCATTAGCTTAAAACGTGTAGCAGCGCCGCCAAAAAAAATGTCATTCGGGAACTGAATGCGTTCGCTATTGAGTGTCATTTTCTATGCCCGTGTGAAACGGGTATTATTTTTTTGCATTACTGAATTTTTTGTTCCTCCAGAAATGTTTTCATAAAATTTACCCCGTGTAATAAACGCACCCCTTAACTTTGCTCCGATTTTTCAAGAAAAAAGGTGCATTCATTACGCGAGTAAATCCGGTATACCCGCAGTATTTACAATAAAGCGAAGCAGCCTGGTAAACAAAACTAAAACTGCCTTCCACAGGTCTTGTGTCTTGAATTACAATCACATAAAGTGTTAATATATTCAGTAAAGCACTGAATGTTCCAAGTAAATTAAGGCCTTACAAACCGATCATGGAGAAGGCAAATAATAAAATTCAATAAAGCAAAAGGAGGAAACGAAAAATTGGTACAAAAAACAAAAAAGGAAACAAGAAACTAATAATTTCATAAACCTTAATATTTACATTTCCCATATAACTGTGAATAAGAAATAATTATTTCAGCTGAATTACTTTGCACAAGCATACTGGGCTTTACAATGTTTTTGACTATTTAGTTAACACTAGAGAGCAGTTGTCTCCTATATGACGTGTTTTATAAGCAACGTACCAACTTCTAATTTTCTGATCAATCTTTGTTTGGATTTAAGAACATTAGTGTCTCTTATATGCAACTGTCCCTTGTATCAGTGCACATTATAAACGGGTTCAACTATAGCATTGCAGGCAGAAATTGCTGATAATGCCTTGTCTGCAAGTTGTCCCCAGAGAGCATGTCTCTCTTAGCAAATACGTTTGCAGCTACAGCAAATATGCACTTGACAGACACATTAGAGGACATACTTCCTATTGTCAATACCTAACAGGCCGAGAGCAGTCTACCGCTGCAACATTAGAATAGCTTTGAGAATGTGGCGCCTACAAGATGAAGGAGCTTGGTTTAGAAAGGCCCTGCAACATTTTATCAAGTAACCGTAGAGTGGATTCACAAAAAGAGCTTATTGCTGCATGAGTTCAATGTCGCAAAAATTTTAAGAATCCGTCCAGTACGAGCGGAGCTACAAAGAATTTTCGCACGCTGCAATCCCGTTCTCTTTTCTCTCGTCCCGTTGAAAGCGCTGGAGGCTAAGCAGAAAGGAATGGCAGGGGCAAAGAAAATACATCACGCGCGCCTTGTGGCCTTGAGCACTTTTTTTTTCTTTTCTTTGAATACGCAACTTTTCCTGTGTCACTTGGAGAAGACGCGGCCTTTCGTGCTATCCCTGTAACGACCGAGCATGCCATGTTAAAATCAGCCAATGGCTGATAGACGGCCTTCTACGCATGATTTGGAGCATCTCCCGTCATTTATCGAGAAAAGGAAAGGCGATTTTTAGCTGATTTGATAATTTATTGTGAATTCCAGGCCACGTACTGCACTATACCATTTGGCTCGTGTATTTTCGGGAGCCTCTACTACTTATTGGCAGCGTTTTCTGACCATGCTCAAAAAGTTATACAGTGCCCTTTTAAGACTCCGGGGATAGCTAATATAAAATGTGACAAGTAACGAAACACCTCAAATTAATGACAAAAAGTAAACATAAATCGATGAACAGTCACCCCGTGAGAAAGAGACCGAAACAGTTTCGAAATGTCAGGCTATCTTCAAACTGTGGCTGGAGTTATGATAAGTTCCTAAATTCCCCATAATAGTAACGGAATGTAAAGAGCACCATAAAAACAAAAATACATAGGTTAACCTTTTATATTATTTTGCCCCCCACCCCCCCTCAGAAAACAGCCATATGTTGCATTCCAATGGTAGATCAAGATCAAGTTTTTCTGCTCTAAGCGGAGCAATCACAATCCAATGGCAGATTGGGAGCATTAATTGTGCGTGTCAATGGCAGATTGAGAGCAACCACAGATCACGGATTGCTCCGTGGAGCAAAAATTTTCGCTCCGCCGAAATCGGCGGATTTGACTGGAAGTTGAAGTGACGTATTCTGTACACCCGCCTTTCATCCAATCACCAATGGGTGTCTGAAAAAAGCTTCGCCCTCTCTCACACCCTCGCTAGATTTCCGCTCACCAACAGCTCCCGTGAAGACGCAAGCGTTCCAATTGCAGATTTGGTAAGAGCAATCCCGCTCAGATCTGCGCATTCCATTCGCAATACGGCTTAGCGTTCGCGATCTGCCATTGGAATTCAACAATAAAAACTTACCTCCATCTTATATACCAGCCATTAGCAAAAAGCTTCTTAAGCCTGGCAACTATTAGCACCTGAAGTCAACTCTTTCCCTTTCCATCACAGTCAACAGTGCCGCTTTGTTTATTACCAGCCTTGTGCCGTGGGTGGTCTCGTTTTGCGTTTTTGTTCTTTTGGGATATTATTTCGGCTCCGATATGCTTCCTTTTTTACAATTTTTCTTGTTCTTGACTGGTGGTTCGAAACAGAATACTGTAGTGAGCAGATTAAGTGCATGACAGAAGCTTGCACTGCAGGCCGACGCTGAGGGATCGCATTGCGACACATAGCAATTGGAAGAAAACTTTATTTCGGCACGAGAACTTAAAAGGTTGCAAAGTTTATACACAAGCTGCGCTGATGTACTAGTGACCTCCAAGTGCATTCAAATCAAAAGATGTCAACATGGTTGTGATGTTTGTGAGCCCATCTTTTGGCTTTCTGAAATGTGGAACTTAAGTACCAACACACGTGCAAATGAATGCCATTTTCACTGAGCACCATTCGAAATTGCATTTGTTTCTCTTGATAAGCAAATAAATACGCCTTCCGATACTTTGGTCATTCAATATACTTTTTTTTTCTTCCAATTTTCAGTAGTTAGTTGCCAGGGAAGTGGGAGGCGTCGGGTTTACGGTACGCTACTGAATAACCAAAAAAAGCAACATGCCCACACTGCCTATGAGAATAAGAACAGTCTGCTTAAGCACAATGGAGGCACTGGAAAAAGCGACTCACTCGTAGGCCGGGTCGTCGACGTGGGCCACCCTGGCAGCCTCCTCCGCAGACCGTCCGTTGATGGCCACACAGATGGCTACCCGCTCAATGGCTCCCTGGACGGCCTTGCCTTCTGGAGAAGAAACTGGCAGGGCCCCCTCTCAGACACAAACACCACACAACCTCCTGCCAGGTGCCTCCACGCCCTCTGCGGGCCCCCAGTAGGGACGGAGGAGAGAAGAGAGGACCAGTGGCAGACGCCCCACACACAGCCAAGCAGGCTCAATGCAACAGGCTCTGCCTCTCTACAGGAAGCAAGCTTGGACAGAAAGCTGGGGCAGGGTGATCTAGCCGTCAATTCATGTCATAACAGTACCACAACGTTAAAACCTGTCTATTCCTTTCCCAACCTCCCTCTATTATGTTTTTTTTTTTTGCTACAGGCTCAAATTAAATTCAAGTGAAATCAGAGTGAAATGAGACTTGAAGAGGCTGCACGTATCATGGACATATTCTCACAATTATAATATCTCTCCACAACTAGGAACCCTGAACAGCAGCACAGTAGAGCATGATCTAAGCATACCATGAAAGTTAATGACAGAGTTATGTGCAAAACAAATAGAGACAATGAAAGCACAATGTGCATTGTTTTATTGCCCTGACATATTTATATCGTACTAAAGTAGAGCCAACACAGCATATGATAAAGTATGCACAGTAGATTCTCAGTAAACACAACATGAAGGGATAAAAAAAAAGATGTTTCATTTAACAGGAGTTCCGTTTACTGAGAGGTGAACATGGGTGTAGATTACAAGCCGAAAACCAAGCATTGCAGAGGCAATAGTTCTGTTTAATTAAGCAGCAGTTCCATTTAACAAACTTCCGTTTACTGAGAGTGTGCTGTATACTCGTATCTTGATCACTGAATAACTCGGTCCTGAGATCTAAAGCTCAGAGGCAGAAGCTTATTACGTATAATTCATCTGCAAGTTTTCACAGAAATTACAACAGTAGCTGAGGGCTCCAAATCCCAACCTCCAACCACATAGTGTTCCCTAATATCCTCTCCCCAACCTGTTACGAAAAATAGCTGCTAAGAATAAAGCTATGCTTCCATGATCAGCAGCAGACTTGCATAGCCAGTGGGGGACCACCACATCAATGAATGTAGTCAATGTCACAAAAACCCTGACCGTTCTTTCATATACTTTCACTTTGTTCAGAAATACTGACTAGCACCATCATGCTGTGTTTCTTTAAGGTCTGAGGGCTTCAAGTGGTGTTTAAGCCCATTCAATGGTACACTTCTATATAAAGGAAGAAATCAAACTATTACAGCTACCACACAGTTAAAATGATTCAAAGCTTGACAGACAAGTGAGTAGTAGACCATTGGGTGCAGTGCAAGTTGGCTTTGAATCATTTGTGTCATAAAGAACTTGTGAGCAAGGTGTGCAACATTTCCTAAAATAATTTGGTTTATTCATAAAAAATCATAGAGGAACACTGACACAATAATTTTGCATATAATCTTTTTTTCCCCTGTTGGAATAAGTAGCTAACAACCCACACATCACTCCTGGAAAGCTCGTTCGCTTGAGAACGCAATGGTTAATCATTCAGAGATTGTTTTAGAGCTCCCAGACACAGATTCACCTTCAGAGAGCTCACAGTGAAGCGAGACACAGAGTGGTTTTCTTAGAAACATATCTAGCTGCGTGAGCGCAAAAACCAAATGGTGCACACAAGCATTGCATTTTTCAAGGAAGGCTTCTTGGGTGCTTCTTCTATAATCCCCTCTGAGCTTAGACGTGATAAATATGCGTGACCCACAAAAAATGCGCTGAGGAGGCAAGGATGTTAGCCTTTGTACTTCTCTCAGCCTTTACCTTTGTTCTGGACAGGTCTGCCCCCTTTTTCTGTTAAGGTCTACTGGGGGAAAAGTGCTCATGGCAGCCAACACGTACTCATGACACAGGCAATGGTTGGCTGTTTACGCGAAAACCAAAGGTGCATTTTACATGCAGCGGTCCGACACTCACTTTAAGATTGATTTGAACTGTGTTCGATACACGACAACAAGTTTTCTTGGCAGCACTACGGAAGATATACAATCGTAGCGCATCCCTCCTATAGTGCCGAAAAATAGTACTCAAGTTTACTGATAATTTTATCATTGGCCTTGCTGAAGTAAAAGCTGCTGTATATATTATGAGACTTGAACAGTCACGGGAAGTCGTCGGCAAAGTACAGTCATTCTTCATTTCACAAGAATGCCTTTTTTTACTTTTCATTTCTTAGACAGCACCACCCTTTTAGCATGCCTGTTTTCCAAAGCAAAATAGCACCCATGACATAAGGTGAATTCCACTGGGAGAGCAGGAGCACTCAAAAGCACGCTCAAAGTACTCTCCTCAGAGCCGGCGTATTTCAGTGGTCGAACATGTGCAGGAGCACTGTCATCCATTGGTAGAGCAAGAGGGCTTTTGCTGCGGCGAGAGCAGCCAGGAGCAGTTTGCAGTGCTCTCGCCTGAAAAGCGGAGTAGGCACAGTACAACGAGTCATGGGGTCCTTGAACGTCACAGCCTCCGAATTTTTCTTCATCCGGCGAGCGCGGCGGCAATGGTAGCAACCATGTGTAGTTTGACACCGCTTTTTTGTATGGATGGTTACGATGACAGCTGGACATTTGCCGAATGAGTTGTTGCACAAGCTTACGTGGTGTTAGGATAATGAAAAATATGTGGCTGAACGATTTCTCACGTATTTTGCTGCAGCCCTACAAAGAATATGCCGGGGCTTAGAATGTTTCAGTGACATGGTCTCCCTACTCGTCACCTTCTCACCTGCCCTCCGGGAGCCCGGCGCATTCCAGTGGCAGATTGAGTTGCCCTGCTCTCAGGGGTCTGCCCCCCACTTCTCAGTGCCCTGCCCCTCTAGTGGTGTTCTCCCAATGGAATTTGCCAATAGTGAATCAACGTCCTGCCGCAAACGTGCTCGTTAGTTCTCCAAGAATAATACACTTGTTATATGACATTAAAATGTACACTGAACAATTGAACCATTTCTCCCATTCACATTTTGAGTGAAAATAATTTTCTAAATGTGTTAGGATTCTAGCAAGCAAAACGAATGTGCTGAAGTTCGCAATCCACAAACATCGCTCCACTGTCAAGATAAATTGTTGCCTAGCATAGGTTATGAATGTGCTGAGTTCTGACTTCACAACCATCACTCCACTGTCAAGATAAATTGTTGCCTAGTATAGGTTGTATTATCCATAATATTTTGTAGATTATGTGTGTGTTTCGATGCATATCTATTCCACAAGTTATCTTACTTTCAATATTTTAATAGAGAGTCAAAAAGCAA
>WOVY01002544.1:0-87500 GCA_013436015.1 Rhipicephalus annulatus | reverse complement strand
ATGACATAGTCCAGCAAACAGGCTTTCATCACGTAAATTGAATGGACCTACTGGCACTGGGAAAGATGAAGAATAATTGTCGTGGGCAGTGGTGATGTACTTTTGTTGCGAATGTAATGCTCAGAATCAAACAAATAAATCTTAACATTATATTCAGGTCTTGATAAAAGAAGTAAGTGAAGTTAGAAAGCTCTTCAGGTTGCCAAGTAATAAATTACTTCACCGTACTTTATGGTGAAGTAATTTGCAAATAAATAATGCAATCACTGTTTAATTTACATTCAATGACGTAACCGCAATCAACGGTGTGTCGTCGCTATAAAAATTGGAGCGTTATCTGCGGACTAAAGCGAGCGAATGCAGCGGAGAACGAATATGTCACGTGATAAAAGCGATAAATGTCACACATTTTCGCCTGTGCAACTCCGTGCCCTTTTGCTTGCTCGTGATGTATTCGAAGGAGCTAGCCAAGTCTAGGGTAGAAGTCGAGCAGTGTAGCTGGGGCTGATAGGAGGAACGTTTATATACACTGTTTACACACTAAAGGTAGCGTAATGCTATATGTTGATGGTAGCATCATGGAAGCTTGATGGGAGCTTCCGAGAGCTGGTTCAGAGCGTCTAGGTGCTCGCGTTTAAAGCCCTGGTCTTCCTAAAATTCTCTGCAGGAGAAAACAATGGACAGTTTGCAATAATCTGCAAAGCAGCTTTTCTGTAAGGTCAGTTTTCCAACCAAAAACTCTCGTGCACAAACTGCTTTTCTCGCTCATTTTGTTTTTGCCATTCCCCTTTTTGAGATCTTGTTGTGCTCGCGTGCCTTGAATTAGGAGAGGTGACATTTTGTTGTACTCGCGTGATCACGTGCATTCACTGGAATTCAGAGAGGTAAAGGCACAATGAGAGAGAAAAGCAGTCTGTGAACGAGAGTTTTTGGTTGGAAAACAAGCTTTACAGGAAAGCCGCCTTGCAGATTACTGTAAACTGACAAACTGCATGTCCATTCAGTCCAGGGCAGTCCAAAGAAATTGTCGTCATCTCCATCCCCCAGATGGAGGGGGGGGTAGTGGTTAGAAGAAGGCGCCTAATTTCGGCAGCATGGCTCAGCGAATAAGAATAAAAAAAGAGAGAAAGAAAGAGAGAGAAAGTCAAACACTGCCTTCTTTTCAACCCAGGAAAGAGAGAGGATGCACGCTCAGTTCGTCGCACGGCGAGAGAGAAACACGACGTAGGTCACAATGCAATACGCACAGCACAGCACAGTGCAATAACGTTGAACCGCACGTGCAGAATAGGGTCTGCAGCGCTAGGCAGGCTACGGCCTGTGGGAATGGAAGACTTGAAAAGGCACTGCGCCGTGCTCCCGACCAGGTTGCAGAAATTAGGTGCCTTTTCGCATCTTCTAACCATTACCACCACCACTTGAAAGCACCACAGAGTGTGGGAAACATACCTGACGACGGATCCCAACGTCGAACAAATCAAGCAGCCTCGATTTTCAAACGCTCTTCCTAGGCCGTCAGTCAGTCACGCGTGGCTAAAGAGTTTTTGACGAGGGGAGCCTACAGCCCTAAAGAATACGAAGTATGACTGTCGTGTTGTCGCTGCTTTTGGCGCACCTCTAGAGCGTTGACCCGGAACAAATCAGCGTAGGCTTAGCTGCAATTGTCCCCCCCGTCCAAGTGGCGCCGAGCCAGAGAGGCCAATCTTAACATCTTCTACAGACACAGGCACGCACAGTTTCTCTCCGAGAGGGAATTGGTAATGGTCGCAATGACGTACGTTACGTGCATCTACTATAAAAAGGCGGGCAGTGTATGCGATAGCTTCTTTTCTTTGAAAGTCTTGTAATTCTAGTATATTTTCATTATATAGCTGACGTATGAGGCGGTTGTCAGTCGCAAATATTTGGGTTAATGTACTACAAATATTTATTCGCTGCGCATGACTTCTGGAAACGGTACTGATGCGCCAAGAAAAAGGAAATCGCTCCAACATTTTTAAAACTAAGTTCGCACGTGGTAGTATACTTGTTCTGTCTCTGTCTGCGCTTTTCCGTGGTTCATGAATGTTAAGCCCCGCAGCCGCTTCTATAGAATGGTATACGATACGATAAGCCATATCGACGCATGCAGTGACAGGATTTCCTACAGAATAACAAGCATTCGATCACCAGGCATTTTCCCTCCGGCATTATTTTATTAAAAGATGCGACATATTTTTGCTGAAAACCCGGTTTATGCACTGCGGCCCGGTGCACAAATGTTGCATATTACAACTCATGACCATCGCGAGCGCGAAGATAGCAAGCAAGAGCCTCTATGCTATTGTGTGTACGGCCGGTGTTGGCTGCACCTATAGTAACACTATTCGCGTGAAAGTGAGTCAAACTAAATCCTCTAGTCTTGAGGGTGTTGGGTTAAACCACTTTGCCCATCGCTATTTTTCATCATGGTGTTTGTCTATTCACTGAGTGATTGATTGATTGATATGTGGGGTTTAACGTCCCAAAACCACCATATGATTATCAGAGATGCCGTAGTGGAGGGCTCCGAAAACTTCAAGCACCTGGGGTTCTTTAACGTGCGCCCAAATCTGAGCACACGGGCCTACAACATTTCCGCCTCCATCGGAAATGCAGCCGCCGCAGCCGGGATTCGATCCCGCGACCTGCGGGTCAGCAGCCGAGTACCTTAGCCACTAGACCACCGCGGAGGGGCTTCACTGAGTGGTGCTATGTGGAACACGCGGCAGTAGTGCCGATGTGCTGTTCGGTGCTGGTACAAAAAGAAAACGTACTTGTATCTCTTCTTCAATGAGTCCATCAATTAAACCTGTTCTAGGGGGCTGCATAGAAGACTATACGCCTAAAACACTTGAAAAAGTAAAGCACATCGTAAGAGACCACTTCTACTAATTGAAGGACGTGTAGACCAATCACCATCTAGACTGGTGTTCTGCAGAAAGATGTTGAGCCAATGACGCACCGCATTAGGTTCTAAATATAACATTGATGTGTTCAGACAGAAATACACTAACAGTGCATTTGCTAGCAGCCTGCCCTGCGTATCGAAATTTTTTTTTCAAAAAAAGCTGTTTTTTTGTTTTAGTGAGAAAAATAACTTTGAATTGGCGTTCTACTGATCTCAGTCCTCGCATGTGTTTATATGAAGGGGGTTGGTTTATACCTTAAACAATGCATCCTAGCATTAAGTGCAAGCTGAGCGGACGCGAGAAACATCTAGACAGCATATCCAGATCTCTAAGTACTTATTCAGATTGTTTCCGTGCAAGTATTAGCTTTAGTCAACGAGGAATTCGAATACTTTTAGAGTGCAGCACGTGAATCTCTCGTGACACTATGAAGGGATACCGACGTGTCTAGCACCTCATTAATTACACCCGAAGAATGATAAAGTGATAGAGCACAACGATAAAGCAAGGAATCCGCGAAAATAAAAAAAAGGTATGCATTGTGGTGGATAAGTTGCAAATATAAACCAACACATGATTACTGGTTAATTAAATATGGTCACCCAAATACTATTGAGTTAGTTAATTACTGTGAGTTTTCTGCCATGCAACACTTTTTTTTATTTTCATCGATTCTTTGCTTTTGTCGCACAGGTTGGTATCATTTCCCGGTAAGCGGAGAGCTGCACGTGGTTTAAATGCACCTGGGTAGGGTTCGCATTTTTGGTTGACTAAAGCTATAATAATGTGGTACTCGAAACGCCGAATATCAAAATGACAAACTATTCAATAGTTTGTCATTTTGATATTCGGAAAGCCGAAATTTATAACACCGAAAAATCAAAAAGCCGATTATACAAGATAACGAAAGTGTAAAATGTCAAAAAATCATAACACCGAACTATCCAAACGCCGAAATATCAAAATGTCTGCGTCACCTAGCTATACTGGAATATGAAGTATCTAGTGAGGTTACGCCAGCACACTCTTTCACCCTAATTTCCTAGTTGTCCCTTTACATTTATCTCAAGCCTTCATACAAATAGCAAACTATATACTTTTCCACCTCTAATCGCACATCAGAGTAATTTCTTGCTAATTGCAAACAGCTTGTGTGCAATTTGTTGTCGAAAACTTGAAACGTCATCATTGTCCGGGTTGCCCAGAGCAGCATCAAGCGATTTTGCGTAACCCTCGTTTCTTTCTCTCTAAGCGGCGGGGTTGTCGCTCCCTTGACGATGTCTTCGAGTCTGGCTTGCTTCCTCTTCATGGTAGGAATAAGCCGAAAGTGCATGGCTGTCGTAGATCCCTTTCTTCGAGATTGCCATGCGAGTACCTTCTACAGGGAGGTCGGTAGTCACTCTGACGTTGCAGTCTCTTCACTTCTCGCACCTCCAATAGTGCCTAGAATACACCTTCTTGTCAAACACATAAACAGAACAACAACTGCAACAAAGTATTGGTTTTCCTTTTGGGGACACACCCCGCCACATCTCCGTCAATTTACCTCTGAATCGGGGGTTTTCGCGTGCATGGTTCAAGGAATTTTCGGCAATACAACTTTTCAGCATCTTATTTTCCACCATTCGTTGTTTTAGGTGTTCTATTTCATGGCGCAATAAAATTTTTCAGCTTCCTGGCATTCAACCTTTTAATAAATCGGCGTCTTGATTTTCGGCATTTTGATAGGGACCCAAGCTAATGCTCTAATAAATCCCTTTGTAGCGAGGTGACGGCGCCCGACGTAGACGGGCTGTCGTCGCAGGTTAAATGAAATGATGAGACGTACAGGAGGAAGCGAGCTGCCGAAGTAGAGCAGTGGCCGTGGCGTTCAGCCAGCTAGAGGCATGATGATGCTAATGATGATGATGATGAGCCTTCAGCTTTGCTGGCACTTGCCCACAAAGGGGGATCGGCTAAGAACCGGGCGGCAGGATCATCAAGTGTGCTAAGTCAGGCATTCAGGTAGTCTCGTAGCCGTAAATGATAACAATAGACTAACAAGGTAGTCTTTTTGTTGCCATTATGTACTCACACACGGCAGAGTAATCCTCCCTGTGGCTGTAACCTAATGTAATCCCTCCGAAGAATAAAATTACTTCCACGTTTATTTTTAAACCTAGCTTCTCAATTGGATCGACCAGGTATCTTTTCCTTTGATAAGAATATCGTTGACAGGATAAAAAGAAATAATCTATTGATTGAACGTTCGTAGGCTTGAGGCCTACGAACATTCTAGGCGCCTCGCGCCACGAGCCAGCAGCACTTGTCATCTTTTTCCCTAGCTGGCTGGCCGGCACTAGCGCTAGGAGGAGGAGAAATAAACTTTATTATAAGAAACCAGCAGGTTTAGGTGGCCGGGCCTAAGCCTCCCATGAGGGGAAGTGCTACAACTTCAATTAGCCCGAACAAATCTGAATATGTTCTCTAAATGCTCCTCGTTTCCACGCTGCTTGTACTTCATGTTAGGATCGATTGTTACATGGTATGACGCGTGCAAACACACAGATAACTTAGATAAGCCGAAGATAACCATAGTGAATAATTTTCTCACCTAACACAAAAAGTAAACGAAAACTTTCAGTAAGTACGCAATGAAAGTCACTACTAAATCGACTGTTCAGTATATTTTTACCTGGACCACGTCAATGTTAAACTTACGACCACTTATGAGCAAAAAAAAAAAAAACATTTTTAGCACATTTTACCGCCAGTTGTCCACACTATTTTCCATTACGTACGTTTCAAACTATTTTAGCCTCCAGAAAAACTACTTGACAATTCGTTAATGCAATCTATTTCATTTCACTAGTATCTGTATTTGGAAAAAATCTCCCATATGGGCCAATTTCTCTTCCTTAATGTAGCAATAAAGACCCATGAAAGGGTTTGTAAAAATTATTTAAGGTTAAAAAGACACCCCTGTTCAATTGGACAAACGTTTCTCTATTTTAATAAAGCAGTGAGTTGGTAAAAATCTTATTGAGAATGTAGAATGAATTTTTCGAAACAATTCCCATGCGTCTTACGGTACTAAAAATGTATGTAAAGATTAAATGTAAGAAAGATTTCAGGGGAAAACTTCTTGCTCTATAAATAAATGATCCTCTATTTTTTAAAGATCGTGGTTAAAAGAAAGAAAAGAAGAAAAAGTTAGCCCCGTAGAGAGAGAGAGAGATAGAGAGAGAGAGAAAGATAAGTTTATTTACAGAAAGGCAGAGAGGTCGGCCTGAGCGATAGCTTGCTCTAGCCTGCTACTCTACGCAACTGTCTGCCTCAGCCCCGTAACTGTCTGCATCAGCATGTGACACCTCAACAGTATCTCACAAGGGATGGGCGGGGGGAGGGGGAGGAGGGATTAAAAGGATAGGATGAAATGTATATATAGAGAGAGATGCGCTAGGCCAGCGAGCGACGACATAAGAGAGTTAGGAGAGATAGGAAAGATGGAAACACGGTCACGGGAGTCCGAGGACGGGGCACCACTTGCGAGAGCTCTTGTCGGTGACAGGAGATGACGTAGGGCTAGTCCAGTCGGCTAGAGCTGCGTTGACGTCGTCGTCGGAGATCCCGAGGGCACAACCGGTTGGCACGGAATCCAGCGGGCGAGTCCAATTTTTTAAAGCTAATCTCTAATGGTCGAGCGCCAAGGTTTGGAGAGATGGCATGGAACAGCCCAGTGATGACACTTGCCACATAAAGCTGTTTGTTTGCTCTCGATTGAGGTATAAAGTAAATTTTCACTTGAAGCCCCATGTGGTGTAAATTGCGTCTCAATGTGGACCCAAATTACGATTTTTTAAGTCCGTGTTTTTTCTCACAAAATAAAAAAAAAACTTTAGTCCATTAAAAATATAGGCATAATATACCCTTCCCAGAGCAAGCATTTTCTTACTCAGGTATTTATGCATAGCGCAACAACAAATAAATAAATCAGGGGCCGCGTCAAAATTATTTTACTGCTGGGGCACCCATGATAAGGGAGTTCCATAAGGATGGGCAGGGAGGCAGGGAACTTAGCCGTTGTGTTGTGAGTATGTTCCCTCTTGGGGGGGGGGGCAATGTGGGGCAAGTTAAAATTGCAGGGGGGGGGGGGAAGCTCCAGCCCCCCGTGCCCATCCCTTGTGCCACTACCTGGAAGAAATGCAAACAGAATATTTCGGCAAGATTTCTGGATGCTTGTATGACAGAAAAATAGCAGAAATATTGTTCTGCTTTTAACTCCTGGCCCAAACGATTTTGCTTAACATGAAAACCAAATTCGCCATTCAAACGAGCAAGGTTATAGTAAATTTCGCAAACAACACTAAGACTACACTCTGTGAAATACGGAAGGATATCCCGCGTACGGCATAGGTTGGCAAAATAAATGAAACTCACTCAGACTAACTTAATAACCATATATAAAAACATTTTGCTTTGGACTCACTCGGGCTGAGACTAATGAAATTGCTATCTAATTAAACGCACTCGGTCTCAGACTCATTGATGTTTTTGTCAGCCGGATCCACTAATACTTTCCTCAAATATACCCACTCATACTCAGACTCATCAAAGCGTTCCTTCAGCAGACTCACTGGGACTTAAACTCACCAAAATAAAACAAAAAATATAACTCTGACAAACTCAGACTCCCCAAAATTTCCCCGAAAAGGACTCACTCGAACTCATGGACTCTCCAAATGTTTCTAAAACAGGCGCACTCGGACTACAAATGAGTGACATTCGATTTGGTCCGGCTCCTACAATAAACGTCGAAGGAGCACCATTAAAAAACACATGTGAAAGAGTTGCAATTGCCAAGCAACCTAGAAAAAAATATATATAATAGCTTTCAACATACAAAAACAAGTTATTTCCCGCACATCTAAATATTAATATTACAGAGAAACTTAACATTACACGCAATTTTCACGACAGGCACATGCGCGCTGGTAGCACTAAATAAAATGAGTACCACATTAACTGGCTGCTGTAAATACCTGTGCTATTTTGATATTTGGTGATACTATGCTGGTCAATACATTCGCCTATACGCTTGTAATTTGGTCATTGTGCGGAATGCTGTAATATAAAAATTTTGTCAGCAGAAAATCTGAGAACCATGACTTGACAGAATCGCATTCTTCAAAAAGTCTGTTACCTGTCCCAAGTTTTGAATCAGGTAACGTACATTCATGGTTCATCATTCATCAAGTCATCCCGCAAAACACTGCAAAAAAACTTGTCTTTACAAATACAGCGCCTGTGTTTGCGTCTTTTTAGGTAGGCATGATTGTATTGTATTGTGGGCTGCTTCCTCAAAAAGAAAATAATGACTAGATCGTTAGCTACCTGCTGCAAAAACAAACAAACACATGATGCAACAATTAGATGCGGAGCATCTTATACTCGCGCCTTGTAGTGCGCCGTCCGCGCCGTCCACACCGCTTCTCGAACATTCGACAGCTGACGCGCGCGCATGCGCCGTCGCGCCGTCGCCCACTCTTCCACCATCTGTGCATCCCTTCCTCCTCTACACACCGCGCGCGCTTCACTCCTCCACCATCTGTGCACCCTTCCTCCTCTACACACCGCGTTCGACATCTACAATTCTCCTGATTCTCCAGTGGACGCGCATGTGGCGTCGCGCTTCGAGAACATTCAACAGCTGACAGTGCATGCGCCGTCGTGCTGTATATATACTCAAGGTCGGCGCTCGCTCGCTCAGTTGCCGCTCGTCGGTTGGTTTGTACGGCGCGTCGACGTCCAAGGTCGCGGTGAAATGAATTCCAACGAATCCACAAACACAATGATCGACGTCCCTTCGACCAGCGCCGCCCTTTCGCATACGTGTGTACGTGTTCACTCATTTAACACCCCCTCCTACAACCACGTTAACCAATTTCGCCATCGACCCAAGTAAGTCGCAATTTAACACCCCATTTCACAACCACGTTAACCAATTTAGCCATCGACCCAAGTAAGTCGCACTTTTACACCCCGTTAACCAATTATATGCTCCGCATCCTCCTCAGTGTTCCCCCGAGGGAAGCTGCGGGCAATTTTTTTTCGTCAGTACTCCCCTCTCTACCCCCCCCCCATTCCGCACACAGACGCACACCAGAGCTATAAGCGTCCAAGATGGAAGAGGGGCTGTTTATGGGTTCACACCAGCCATTCCCTCTCTAAATGTTTCGTTGGGAGGAGGTATGTCGCAGCAGCGAAGATATAATGTACGACTGGAGTCAAAAGGGAACATTCGAACTCTAATCAAAATATATTTAAGGAAAAAAAACGATGTTTCGAAGCTGGTCCGGCTTCTTCCTCAGGGGTGAAAGATTGGCTTCTACATGTCGTTTTTTTTTTAATATATTTTGGTTGGAGTTTTCTCGTTACTTCAATGTACGACTAGAAGTGGGGATGGCGGTAAAAGAAAGGGTTGCCGCAGTGGCTTTCAAAATACTCAATTAGGCAAAATATCTTCTTTTTTCATCTTGCTGTGTAATCTCCTTGCCTTCTCATGACTATCGGCTAAGCTTTGTTTTGTGCTCGGCAGCTCAGGGTGAGGTAAGTTTCCGCGAACCTTACCTGCCTTCCGAACCACTTACTCCATGCAAGCTTCCCCTGAATGGATGAACCTGTGGTTGAAGAAAACAAAAAAGACACTATATTTCCTTGCGAGAGCATGGCTCAGCGCATTGAAGGAAGGGGGGGGGGAAAGGGGGGTGGAGAAAAGAGTTTAGAAGTAGGTAGGAGGAGAAGTTTTGGAAGAACGTGACGGCCATGGCTGCTAGAGCAGAAAGAGAATAGGGGCCGTTGGCAGGGCAGTCCGAGTCGTACGACTTCGAAATGTGGAGCTGCAACCACGTACGCACATACCTATGGTCATTCCCACGAGAAAAAAAAAATGTTCTAGATCACCTTTCTTGGGCAAGAATACAGAAAACTAGCTAAACGAGAAAACTAAAATAAATAAAGATATAACCAATAATCCAACAGCGGTAAGCGTTTAGAAAGGCACGTTAGCGAATTTGTGTTTTCCTTTTGAAGTTCTGTTTTGACCATTTAAGTTGGTTTGGATTTGGAAAGTGTTTTGTAAGTATTTCGGCGGCAAGCTAGCATTTAGGTAACGAGTTCCAAGTTTTGTTTATTTCTTAGGCAGTGTACGTTTTGCTTTTAAAGGTAGGCGCTGTGTGGTTGCATAACGACACACCTATAGGATTTGTCGAGTAAGAGCAACGTTAGAAACAAATTTAGAGTGAGCGAGGAAACGAAAGGATATTCCTTGTGAGTTTTTTTAGGATTCTTTCGAAAGTTTTTGTTATTTTTTGTTTTGTTCACATGTGTCCGGTGTGGACGTAAAGAAAGTGAGTTTGTTTGTTTGGTAGTTATTGTGTAGCTTTTATGAAGATGGTAACCGCCAGGCAGAATTAGTAGTTAATCGACGCAGGAGCATTTTAACGTGCGTTTGCGGAAGTGTATGTGGATGTTCCTGATGCAAATGCAGCACGACAGTTATTTTTTCGTCTGCTTAAAGGAAATTGACGACTATAGCTTTGGCGGCACAAAATTTCGGGGACTAAAAAACAGCGTGAAGCAAAAGGCTTTATTTTAGGAGTATGAGGCCTGGTAGGTTACAGCGGATTACTAACGCTGGCACACAAGTATACCATGGAGAGCGCTTCGATTGGGTGTTTATTTTCTTAAAAGTAGTTTAGGGGAAGATTATTCTCGTGTTGTAACTGGGAGCTTGAGGAAAAGCTCAGAGAAACGCTTCGCTTGCTGTTTTGTGTTTGATTAAAATACTTACAGAAGGTTGGTTTTAGAATATTTTTGGACTCGTGTCTCAAGTGCAGGCAGGGTGCTCTCCCTTGTCTGTGGTTGTGTGTATGTCTGTGTGATCCCAGGGAGGAAAGGCCCATGGATGATTGAAGATTGCTGTATTGCGTCATCGGCAGTGGCCTGGATGACGCCACCAAACAACGACGCTACAGACAACTTGTACAGCTGGTCACCTCAGGTCGATTTTCCCGCTGGTGGACGAGCTGTTGCGTTTGGCTGACCACCCTTTTGCCGCGGCCGCCAGAACGGAAGAAAGGGAGCCACCTCATTTTGTGGAGATAAGGAGCAGCGCCAAGATGTCCTGCTGTTTTCATGTACTGGGTGCTGCGTGGTTGAAATTACTCTGTCCGCTGTCCTATGGGTCCGTGAAGAGATGTGACACGCGGCGTTTCGTGCCCCGATAAAATCTACAATGCCGAGCTTCCGCCGATTACGGACGTCAGAACCACGTTATGCGTCTCTGACTGATGAGCCGCCGACGCTCAAATCAGTATCAGATGTCCAGATATGGCCCATCGGAGGAGCCTAGACCGTGATCGCCGTTCGACAAAACTTAACTGGTCGGCGCGAGCGGCGAGATGACAAACAAGTTTCACCCCGCTCCCTGGACCCAAGATTCGCCGGAAGAGGCAGCATCGCCGGAACCATACACGTGTTCGGTTTGTGTATGTGTGTTTATTGGGGGCGGGGCCGGCATAATGACACTCATGTATGCTGTGGGACATGTTTTTGTACAGTGCCGTATGAACCTATTTCCTGATCTGGGGATCTGGGGAGATGAGACTGTATTTAATCAGCCCTCGCGGGCTGCTTAGTGTGGTTCACGGAGCTTGTTCAATAGACAGCCTTTTTCAATGTAAAGCTTTCGATATAGAGCTTCGGGCCAGAGAGCTTGTGCCATGTAAATAATGTAAATAAACCCTCTCTACGAAGTTCAACCTCCTCCTGCCTTGACATCTTGATCCCGGATCTCCGGTGCCGCAAGGACCAGTCGCAACAATGTCCTCTTACAAATTTTATTTCCAATAAAAATGCGTTGCATTTTGCGCATAATTCTGTAGTTTTTTCTTCCCCTCGTTTCTTCTCACTCTCACTTCGTGTTCATTTAACTTGTTGATGACTGTTAATTTAGGCTGTTAATAAGATTGCTGATAACCTGTTAATAAGACTTATTAACTGCTGTAAGCTCGCAAAGGTGTACCTTTGGGGGAAGCAGGAGATATTCAAGCTGCTTCTCAGCTTTTTCTCCCAGCTTCCCTCATTATGCACTTGATGAAAAATAACAGGCCTATTATTATTATTATTATTATTATTATTATTATTATTATTATTATTATTCAATACTAGGAAATCTTAGACAAAATGATATTTCAACATGAAAACATGTGAACCCATTAAGTGTATTTTAGATGCCTGGCAGGCTGGTCCTCGCAATTACACGTATACATACAAGCGTAAATAGTTGAATACAAGACGCCCTACACAAGTCAACTTCTTGACGTAGCTGTCGCTGACGGAGATGCACTCTCTTCGGTTTGTGATTATCAACTTGGCCCCGCCGCGGTGGCCTAGTGGCGGAGCCACGCGGCTGCTGACCTGCTGGTCGCGGGATCGAATCCCGGCTGCGGCGGCTGCATTTTTGATGGAGGGGAAAATGTTGTAGGCCCGTGTGCTCAGATTTCGGTGCACGTTAAAGAACACCAGGTGGTCGAAATTTCCGGAGCCCTCCACTACGGCGTCCCTCATAATATTATCGTGGTTTTGGGACGTCAAATCCCAGATAGTATTATTCTAAACATTGAAAAAAGTCCTTTGAACGTTGAAAATTTTATCTAAAAATCAGAGCTCATCGGATAAATTCAAATGATGAAAATTTTACCAGAGAGCGTTTATCTAATTTCTCCGGTTTATCCGAAAACATGGAGCCCGGACATGATATATGCGATTCGACATAGGTTGAAAAAAAATCGTCTTCCTTGCTGAACATGCAGGCTGCTAGCTGCGTCAAGAATATATGCTTCCATGAGCAGTCAGAGGTTATTGTTCGCGATTCACATAAACGTCATCAATTTTTTAAACTTCCACCAGATATAGCGGTCATAAGGTTGACAATTTTCATTAGAAACCACGCCAGTTTTTCTGAATCACCAATGACACGTCCTTTACGCACGAGTGAGAAACGCTACACATGTCCCCTCTGCTATGCCCTATACGAGAATGAAAGAGATACTCTGATCTACAGTACATCCTTAAGCTGAACTTCAAGTGTTTTTTATTGTTGTGCGACCTAGCTTGCCTCAGCCTTCAACTGTGCAAAGGCCACTTTTTTATTTTCCTAACTTCGCGTTGTACTTCATGACATTCTAAAAAAAATTTTTAACCCATGTTGGGTTCGTTACAGACGTAAAATTTCGGCCGAAACAATGAAGGGGCTTGGCAACGCTTTCTTTAAGTGGTCTGAGAATATGAGCGACATCATTCATCCCTTTCATCGATTTGATTTTGCCTTTCACAGGCCGATCAACCGTTTTCCCGATGCCCTGGCGCATTCCCCCGTGCATTGTGGAAAAGTCGCAAAACTCCTCCCGGTCTCTGAGGCCTTCGCAATGCCAGTTTTCCCGTCCCCTACCAAAACGCCAGAGTGCAGCACATGAAAATGGAAAATGTATAGAACGGTACCTTGCGGGATTTGGCAGAAATCGTTTGCATTCAGCTGTGTGTGCTTCGAGTGGTCGACATCGCTTTCGCGCTGCTAACCCACCTCGTTCAGTCTCCTGCACTGCCATCTGCCGCTTTGGTAGGGAGGCGAATCTTCGCGGGTTGATGCGGGACAACCGGGCTCGCCAGAACAAAGGCCTCCGAGATTGAAATTTTAATCAACTATAGAAGCTTTCCTTCCTGAGATATCCGTGTGTATTTTCTTGTGGCTTCGGATAAAACTAGGTGGTCGTCAATTATTCATTTCATAACCCTTCCTTCTGCAACCTCACGGAATTCAGGAAAACACATTTGCAATCGTAAGAAAATGTTTTCGATTGGTATCCGAAGCTCCTGCGAAGTTGTGAGCACGCGGCGTGGAAAGAGAGAAAAAAGGAACGAAAAGGAAGAAGCAGGTAGGTTAGCATGCCAAAGCAACCAGTTCGCTATCCTGCACATAGGTGGGGAAAGAGGGGTTGTAAATAGGAGTTCTAAATATTGGTTGTAAAGTGGCGCTTGCACAGCCTTCTTTCGAGACGTTATGTCCTGTCAATGGCGCAGCTAGGATTTGTTTTCCTGAAAGTGTTCGGTCGTCCAGTTGATCATGCGCGTTGAAAAGCGTCTGTCTATGTAAACAGCACTATGGGCACTCACACAGAAAATGTTGAATAGCTTCAACACTATCACAGTGGCCACATGCTGCGGTGTCGGTCATTCCTATTATGCGGAACGCATACGCGTGCGCGAATGCGATGCACTGTCACAACCTATACACAAAAGCATAGCGTCACCTCGGCGCAGTCCTGGAGGAATGCGAAGGCCGAGAGTTCGATCTAGGAAATATAGCCACGCGGGCTCGAAGTGCGACTCGGTCCGTTGCGACGTCGTGCATAGGCGAGCAAGCATGCGGAGCTTCAGCGCAGCGTCAGAAACTACGATTGTTTTAAAGGCAGCCCAAAATCGCTGGCCTTTCTCACGACAAATGATGTCATGCTTGGGACATCAATTTGACTTGCGGTCATTGGCTTATTCGAGCATCTTGAGCTGCATAGTTACTGTGGTCGCCGTGGGGGGACGCGACGTGCCCAAGCTGCGCTCAATATAGGGCTGGAATCGCACACGAATTGCGCGAGAGCCTTTGCGATCACCCTAAAAATGAGCCACGCGTTCAAAGTAAATATTCAGGCAGCTTCGCACTAGTGGTAATACTCTTGAAGGAGGGGCAGAGCTTGGCAGCCATCTGTGCTTCTCTCCGGTCTTTTTTTTTTCATATTTTGCAGCTTTTCGGTCTTTCTTTTTCTCTTTGTATTCATTTACATTTTCTTCCTACTTCTTTCTTGATCTCTTTCTTCCACTCCTTTCTTTCTTTTCTTATATTCCCCGCCTGCTGGTTATTTTTCTTTTAATATATATACATGGTTTTGCCTGAGTTGCACCAATTGACGACTTAATACGACAATATACGACATCCCGAGTCCCATGAAGTGCTGCGCATTTGATATTGTAATCAAGGTGCTCGAAAAACAAGATAATGAAGACTTATCCTCGGTGCGAGCGTGCGCTCAATATGCCACAGATGGCTATGCTATCGTGAACTTACAGCGCAACACACACAAAAAAATACAGGACAGGGAAAGAGCACAAGAGCAAGAAAAGACGGCGCTGACCATTCAGACTTGAGAATTTTGCAGATCCTTCGCGAATGTCCATCCGGCTATGCTATATATGCCGTTTTACCTGCGTTACGCGAAGGGATGACGACATGCTTATAAGCTCGGTACACTAAAGTATTTTGCACTTAAATAGAAAAAGTAAGTGCTCAAGCTCATGACATGCACTGTTGTATTGAGAAGTAGCTTCTTGACCCCTCTCTTTCCCCCCTTTCCTCCTCCTCTCCTTGTGTAGGTTTCAGCGCACTCCGTAGGAAGAGAAGGAAAAAAAAACGCTTGAAGCGCTGTGTGAATCCCAAAGTTCAGCCTGCTCGTACTTGACGAATTAAAAAAATACAATGCGGTCCTCGATTCGAGAGGAATTGAGCTTCGATAGTGAGGTCATTCAATGATTACTTGGAAAAATGTTGCAAGGGCTCTTTAATCAGGGACTCTTTAAGTAAAATAGCGTTTTCGTCCCCGTGAGCGTCCCCCACACGCGCAGAAGTGTTATAGCCATTGGAACAGTAAATTGTTATATCTAAGCTGTCCGATTCCAGGCGGACTATTCCTGAAGCTAAAGTGTAAGCTCTACCTCATCACTGTAAAAGACTCAACAGAATATATTTTTTTCATCTCGGTTATCTTGCTCCCTCTCTGAATATAATTTTTCATTTGTGAGATGTTTCTGACATGGTCACAACGAAAACCTTCTGGTGTGGTTTCATACACGCTTTCATTATGTTGTGCCGAGATGACCTTCAGGACGAGCGTATCCTTTGTATGCGTCTTGAGCACGTCAAAAAGTTTGTTAAGTGCAGCTGGTGATAAATAACATCTTGATACCTTCACATTTTCTGGGTTGTCATTTAGCCGCAATGCGTGTTACTTCAGCGTTGAACATCGTTTTGAAAAAGTTTTAACCATGTCCAAGAAGCTTTCTTTGTTCGCTCTCAATTCATCTTCTTCACGCCCACTGAGTCAGGGAAACTGTTTCAAAATAAAGTTAGTAAGCAGCCGGTACAATGCATTGTTTCTTTTTCTTTGCTTATAGCTCTCTATAGAACGGATGCTTTCTGAGTGAGTTGTCTTTACCCTACTTACAAAGCTTTTTACCACTTAGAGCAACGGCGCTGGTGCTTCTTATACCTCTCTTGGTATTAAACCTTCGGGTTGAGTATCCTTCATTCCTGAAGCCCATTGTAATATTTAGGTGTCGACCCTGGAATATTATTTAACAGCTGGCAACATAAACAGAACAACTTCTCACAGACAGGTAAGAGCGTCAAACGGGACTACATCTTTTGGCTATGAAGCCTAACCTTCTAAAAGCGTTATTTGGAACTGCGTTGTTCCCATCTTTCTTTAACTCTCATTCCCCATCATCGCAGTGTGGTAAGAGCAGCCTTTCTTCTGAAAAGAAATACCCAGTGTTGCGATTGAAGTTCTGCCGTTACCCGTGTGTATGTACAGTTTGCCAGAACAAGACGTGCTGAAACATTTCAAAACTTGATTCTAAAATCAGTTAACCAGTGCTTACTGTCATCACTCAAGTCACCGCTACTATTCTGCATTTACGGCCGATTACTCCATGTTTTATACTTGTCGCTTCGTTGGTTTAGCAGCAAATATAGTTCGGCATGTTGGTTGAGCGTTATGACCGCGTAAACGCGCTAAAAACCTATACAAAATTATGAAAACCAGTATCGCTGCATGCGATGGGCACATGTGGGGTTGACTTGAACATTGAACTTGTTACACGCACCTATACATACGCATGTGCCATGCGTTCCCCGTCTTTACTTCTTTCTTTTTACAGCATCTGTGCGCGTTTCACGGCTGCTGCATTCATTAGATTAATTGCTGCAACGAAAGTGAATCAAGGTATTTGCTATAGATCATGTCTATCATAAGGTTACGTTGTGATTACTCAAGCAACGCAACGACCAACAGAACCACATTTTCTTGTTAGCTTGCATACTTTTTATACCGTGAAACTAGCTCTGCTATTGTGTTTAAGTAAGATGATTCCTGTAAGGCTTCAATATTATAGCAGTACGGTTGTTACAAATAAAGACACATTTCGGCTTACTGTACCAAAAAGAGTTGTTTATAAACTGTGCATCGCAAAGATTTCGTGGTTGCAAGACACCGTACTAGCGATCGTGCAATATATGTTAGCTCCATTTGCTTTTTGTGCATGGCGACAAGTGATGTCAGTGCTCGACGTAGAATTTCGCACAATTTCAAGGAACCGACGTCATACCTTGCTGATCTGGTAAGACTCAGTATGTTGGCATAAGAAGTTTCAATGACTGTCACTGCGCCACGTCAATGTTTAAGTGGCGTCTGTGTCTTCTGCCTCCTGCTCGGTCCCAGAAAACGAAATTTCTGAGGCGATATCTACTGTCCTTCTCGTGAAGCAGACTTTACTGTTCGGTGAGAGCAGTCATAGCTAGAGGATTCGGAGAAGTTGTCGCCGTCGTCATGATGTTCCTTGAAAACTGACTTGTGGTTTTCACTGTGGGTTCACGGGAAATATGCCGAATGGTGTGCAGAGAAAGGTTGTGGCTTGTTGGGTATATAAAACAACACTGTTTTTTTAGCAGCTCTTTCGTACTAAATCGAGTTCATGTACCTGTATAGCGGAAATATTTCTTCCCTTGGAAAGTTACTCTGTTGTCTCTTAACATGGAATTACGGCACAAGCAAGTACGCACATTTGCCTTGTGTATCAGGCATTCATCACGAGAAAAACATTCGTAGAGGAACGAGAAAACACAAAACTGCGATCTGGCATCTCAACTCGTTGGTGCCCTAATTGTACTTTTGTTTTTGTGGCATGAAGTTTTAACCGCTACACCGAACTCGTGGGCGCTTGCCGTATCAAGTAAGCATTTTCGAAAACAGACCGCAAATGCTCGAACTTTATCAGTAAAAAAATTACATAACCTGTTCAGAGAGATTAGTTGACGCAGATACTTAAGTGCCAAGTAGAATCTTTATGCGTAACTCATTATTATGATATCATTCTTTTTTTTAATTATTACATACATGTTAAGTGTTGAAACAAAAAAAATCGAGTAGTAGAAGAAGTGTCTGCTGCAGTGCGTGATACACAACACGAATGTCCCTGTTCACCGCTGTTACCAGTGTTCTTACAGCGGAACAGTACGTGACACATCTGCTTCATTTTGAAGCGTCCGGAGTTCATTCGCGCACGAAGCGAACCCACGTGACCCACTCTGAGCGATCAATGACTCTTGTGACGTCTTCATAATGCCACAGCTAGATGAGCGAAATTTGTGGCGTCATCACGACGTCATCGTGGCACCGCACGATGAGGTCACGTGTTAACTTCTACAACTCAAATCATCGATTGATGAAATGTTGACCGATGCCGGAGGTAGTGCAACGCCACGTGACGTGCCGAGTAGATCACTGGCCTAATCATCATCATCCGCCCGACTACGCCCATTGCAAGGCAAAAAACTTTCCCATGATCCGCCAATCAAGCCAGTATCGCACTTCGTTCTGCCACGTTATACATGAGATAGGCATGATATATAGTAGGCATAATAACACCTTAGAGAAAAATATGGCGCTAGTGTTTATGGGAGCTGCAACGCATGGTATTTTAGCCAGCATGGTAAGGACGCTATAGGGTGGATATCATAACGACGCGTAGTACATGGATTTGTCTATTCTTCGTTGTTTCGGCTTCCCGCGTAGCCTGCTGCCACTTCATCGCAAAACGAAGTTCAGTAAATATTCAGCAATTCCACTTCACCACCTCAACCTTCATGAGCTAAACAATTGAAATCTCATCGTAAAGTTCACAACGATCCATTATTATAAAAATAATTGACAAATGCCAAAGCACAACGTTAATGTCCCAAGTGCGTTAGAAGCCGCAACCAAGAAGGTCAGAAAATTCCGCGAGCTATCCATCATTCCCGCGGTGGTTGAATGGTCGCAGCGCCAGAGTTCCCTCGCGTGAATATTGCACGGAACTTTATGCAGAAAGCTTTCGTAGAGTGGTACGCTTTTCGTACGTGTTTTGATACGTCAAACATGTCTGTACAGGCGTTGCGTTGGCGTGGCCTTGAATGGCAAGTGCGGGTCGACCATGCAGTGTGAGTATGCTTGGGGAGCAGCTCGCTTATTGAGAATGCTGGCGAGAGCAGAGGCGGTAGATCACCCGTCAGGCTGGTCACCCAGCTCCACTGAGTGGAATGGCTTCAGCTGATTAGAATCGTAAACTTTAGGGAAACTTCAACACCAATATAAGTGTCAGCAAAATGTGATAACAAATATCTTTGAAAATGATACCGTGTGAAGGTAAGGTGGACCTACGCAGCTATATTGTTTAAGAAAAGGAGTTTAAAATAAATTTGCATATCCTCCTGCAGTTAGTTCGATTGTTGCGGCTTTGAGCTTATGCAAATCGATCATTGAATATAATGTTTGTATTGCACGTAACTTGCAGCGGTGTTTGCAGAGGCCGGCTGGGCCGAAACTTTTGGAGGCTTCGTATGAGCTGCGCTCGATAATAGTGGCCATTATCATGAGACAAGATGATCCATGTCGCATCAGTGTTGTGATCCTGACACACGGTGAAGCTAGAGGCATCGCGATGCGCTTGCTGAAGGCTGTTTGCGGCATTGATCATGCTATAGCGCTGTGACAGTGATTACTCGCCTTCAGATATTTAGATTTGTCCGTGTTTCTCTGGAAGCACGAGCTACCAACAATCTAAACCGGTGATCTCGGCTTCGTGAGATTCATAGGCGTCACGTCAGTGTCGTCACATTTGTCTTGTCTGTCGATTTATATACTGAGAACCCTTTATAGCTCCAAGAAACTCGGTGAATGACCTTTTGAACGTGTTCGGTCAAGATTAACGTCAGAGCTATCCGTAGCACGAAAAGGGGTGCATAGTCCATAATTATTTGAGGTATTTCAAGAGTCCCCTACGGCAATTATAGAGAAGTGGAGAGTGGGAGAGAATCGCATAAATAAAAGGCATTGTTCGCGAACAAAAGATCATTGCAGCTTGGTAATACAACACTATAAGGCACAGCAAGTCGCAAAATGTTGTACATAAATCCAACCAAACTAAATAACAGATGCGAATAAGTGCTCTGAGAGAGGAAGCTTCTTACCTAAAGCCAGAAGCACAGGCGTTTGCCATTAGGGGAAGGGCAAAGTTTGATCAAAATGGGGCATAGCGCTAGCACACATGAACGAGGATGAGGCGTATACATACAAGCCCTCGTTTAGTCGCAGCGTCTCCCCTGCCCCTGTTGACCGAGTACAAGGGACAACGTGCTTCACAATGTGTGAAAAGAAGCAAAAATCAAGAAATGACGTGCTCCTCACAATGACCTGCCTTAGGTTTTTCCTGAAGTAAAGACAGGAAGTAAACAGGTCTCGAAATTAAAAATCAGGGGCCTTCGGCCGCCATTATCACCAGAAAGCTGCCTGCGTACTCAAAACTATACGTAACGTACGGAGGATGCTTTGCGCCTCCTCTTAGAGACTCGCTTGCTGGATTCCGTGCCGACCGCTTGTGCCCTCGTGATCTCCGACGACAGCGCAGCTCTGGCCGACTGGGTTGGTCCTACGCCACCTCCGGCCGCCGGTCCCCTACGACGACGACAGCGCAGCTCTGGCCGACTGGATTAGCCCTACGCCATCTCCTGTCGCCGACAACAGCTCTCGTCAGTGGTGCCCCGTCCTCGGAATCCTGTGACCGTGTTTCATCTTTCCTATCTTCTCTTTCCTTCCGTCATCGCTCGCTCTCCCTGTGCATCTCTCTCTCTCTCTCTCTCTCTCTCTCTATATATATATATATATATATATATATATATATATATATATATATATATATATATATATATATATATATACCCTATTCCTTGTGTTATAACCACAATCTCGCCCCCTCTTAGGTAATTAGGGGGAGACTGGGAAGACCTCCCTCTACACCCCTGATACCCTCGAGCACCCGTCTATGGTCACGGAATTCCGGATGGGTATACTATTGTGTTGAAAGATAAAACAAAGAACACTGCTTTATTGTGGCAATTCTGAAGACGAAGTTAAAGGCGAATTCTAGTACTTTACCAACAAGGCGTTGATAACTTCGTAGGCACGATCGTCGGAACTTTATGCACGAGACGGCCGTAAAACATGTCACCAGGAAAGATATGCGTTTCTTTGATGTGTACAGTGTGTGCGAGAAAAAAAAAATCACCCATAGAAAACATCATGCGCGTTGCGAGCGGCGGCACGTTGAGCAATTTTTTCAAGGGCACTTTGAAACACATTGAAATCACGAGTAGGATAACAAGGTGAATAGCACTGATTTTTTTATGAACGGAACCAAGTGAGTTGGTAATGGCAGTTTGTAGGGAATGCGAAATGATTATTGCATATTCCAGGAAAGAACGCACAAGTAAATTGTATGTTGAAACCTGTTGTGCGCCCTGTGCGCCGTATCAACCTTCTTTTTTCACTTTAGATATGATATATTCTGTGTAGTCAGTTCAAATTAAACTAGAACCATGAAGACGCTGAGGTATTCAACCAATGTATGCCACTATGATGCGTACTATTTTGAGACCTTAAGACAGAAGTGGACATTAAGTGTGTGGTCTTTTCTATAATAATTTGCAGTGATGACGTTCTTAGAGCTATTTCTTTGTACATAATAAATTTTTGGGTAAAAACAGCAACTGTTGAAATAATACTTATTTCAATGCCGTTATTATATATTAAAAATAAAACATAATATGTTACTGAACATCAATGAGCCTCCGACTTGACTAGAGTTGGACCGTGCATATTATTACTTGATTTAAGCACCAGCAAAATATATTTTTAGCATATTGTTCAAGTAATCGTAGTGTTTCGCTGTCAAAATCGAGAATAAATATGGTTAATTAGTTCTGCGAAGGGGTGTATGTATGAAGATCAAGGGCCAAAATGAATCATCTAAGCCTTAGATTATTTTCGATAGTACTTCCAATGCCATGGCATTATATTGACATGTATGTTGGCTCAGAGACCTCACTTGTTTGCTCTCGTGCAATCGCATGAAGGCTGCACGCACACGAGGATACCAGGGTGTGCGGACGTGGTATTAAGCCTTAGCACCTTGAAGATATATACTGAACGTATGCATACCTAACTGTGTAACGCGCATGTTGACTAGAAGGCACGAAGGGAGGATGTACAGCTTTCGCTGACAATTTTTGATCGAACAGGCAGGACATCTTTAGCCAAGCCTGAGACAGATCCATTCAAATGCACTCTGACCGGGCATTAATTCAGACACTTGTGACACAGTGGAATTCATAAGGCGCTGTCTGGGCAGCGCGTTTTATCGAAGTTAAAGTTTTCAGGTATGTTCACCATCAGATCACAGAAAGAAACTGGCCTGTCATAGCATACCATGCCGCAAGGAGGCATGAACTGCTGTCAACGCAGACGTACCCAGACTGCCTTTTTTTGGGGGGGGGGGGGCATCAGCCAGTGTCAAAACACGTTCCATGCCTTATTCCGTGTGCTGGCGCCAAGACAGCGCGCCGTGCTCACTTCACGAACGTTACATTCTTTTCTTTCGGCATTTCCTAAAGTGTTTCGCCACGCCTTTCTATTGACATTATTTGACATTACCAAATGAATGATATACCAGTCACATGGGAAGTAGGTGACATTCAACGAAAACGAATGAGTCGTCTTAACCAAAAGCTTAGAGACCAAGTGTGTTCTTTTTTTTTATTTGCGAATAGCTTTAAACGTCGTTTTTTAAGTATTGATAAATGCGTTGAATGAGAGGTTGGAACCTATATATTTCTCCGGTTACTCCTCTTCCCTTAGATAATAGTTTTCGACAGGAAGTTGTCAATGACGTTAAAGTATTGAAAAATTCACGCTCGAAAAATGTTCATTTGCAAAAGCAATGCTCACACGTCATGAATAATGTTTGCGCGTCAAAAACTATGTTAACATACAATAAACGCAAGAAACGTTAGTAATTTACGCACCACTTCTTTTTTGGCTATTTTAAAATCATTCGAATTATTTTTGCAGCAACAGAAGTTCCTGGTGTTTATGGCAAGCACTATTTGATTGAAACTTATTTTCAGTGGGTTCGCTTCACTGACATAGAAGGGCGCTTGCTGCGTCATGTACATCAACTTCATCGTGAAAGGTCTGAGGTATAAGACCACAATCTTTTCCTTCAGGCGCCTGTATTTCGTCACGAATCCACCATTAAACAATCCTATATACCAACAAATACCGAGAAAAAGTACCGAAGACCCCTCCGCAAATGCACTTAAGCGTAATACTATAGGTCGTCATAAAGGGCATAGTTGTCACATGCGCTGTGCACTTGTAACGCAGGATCTCGGGAGTATTAAACGCCTTCCACGTGACAGGAAAATGTAAAAAAAAATAGTACTAGTGTCTGCACCGCTCTTTCGTGTTCATAAATCAAAAGACAAGCAATGATTTAAACCCAGCTGGAACTAAAACATCAAGGTTACCGTTACCGTATCGCTGGGCACGAATGAAGTAGAAAAGGTATAAGTTAGAAAAGGTATAAAAAGTATACGTATAAAATTACGATTTTCTTCAACGTTGAACTGGTTAGCCGTGCAAGCGCAGTTGCTCTTGATTAGCTTCTCGAGCACATAAAGGCGACGTTCAGTAAGCATATATCGTGCAAAACGTATATAAGCCGAACGCACAGAAAATTTCATCTCAATGTCTTAGCCGCTTTTGCGTGTTCGCTTCACGGAATAAATAATGAGACTAGGGTGTGCGAACAGTCAGTTTTAGAAGCGAATCGATTTCGAGTCGAATAGTGATGACACCAAATCGAATACTATCCGAATAATTTCGGGATAGCAAGGCAACAGTTTTGATATAGCTCGAAAATTTCATAACATTCTGTTCGCAACAATTATTCGCATACTTTGACAAAGAAACAATACGATTACTCTAACCACAGAGTACAAATATGTAAATTAAGATAAGCTTGTATGAACCACAGCATTCGGAATGTTTTGTAACTGTACGTTGAAATACAGAGTGACAGTTATGCAAGGTTGCACGTTGTCACCAGACCTAAAATAATACTGCGGTATATAAATTAATCAATGTTGAACCGAACACCAAACATGCAGCGAAACTATTTATTAAACAGACCAGTTTTCGCATCAGGGACCGTCGGACCAAAGGCAGGTAAATATCATTGATAAATACTGCGTGCCATCCCAGTATTCTACCACTGGGGCACGCAGCTGCTTATAAATACTGCGCCTGCAAACAAAATTACATCAACATAACATTTTAGTATGTTGTTAGTCATGTCAACGTGTACAAATATTGCACTTCTGTGCCCGAATGTAACCGTAATCCACACGTTTCCCTAAGCAGCCTTTCCTCCTATAACCAATAATAGCAATTATGACCCACTCGCGTCGGCGACGTGGCAGTTTTAAGCGAGAACACTTTTACTCGGAGCTCCTTAAAAGCTGTAGCTACGTACTTACTGATAATTGAATGGCTAAAGTGAGTAAAAATGACCCCTCGCTTTTACAATGTTTTGTTACTGCGGCGTATTGCCTTCGGTGCTGATTACTCGAAAAATATTCGCTTCTTCGAATATGTACCTATATATTCGAGTATCGAATCGAACAGGATACTATTCCATTTGTTATTCAAAATTTTTGAATATTCACACATCCATACAAATGACCTTTATTAGAATTTGTCATTTAAAAATGTTCGAACAGCGGTATACACCTTATCCTTAATTTTTTTTTTGACGTTTGGTTTATCCCTCGCTTTGTTGTTTTGGTTTGTAACACTAGGAAACCCGCTACTTTCTGGTCAGCACGCAAGCACTGTAATCATTGTTCGACCGAAGCGGACAACAAGGAGTAGCAGGCAACGGACAAACTCTCAGGCGGAACTGTCCTGCATCTTCTTTATTAATGCGCTCTTTCTCACATCCCATCACCGCATTTAGTCTTTTTTTTTTATAGCTCGGAGAACTGGACCGCCTTCAGCCGTTGTTTAGTTGTTCTTGGGTGATATATGACATGCATTATTTATTCGCACATCACCACTGATAATATATAACGATGAATCATCAACGCGAACGACGAAAAGTGTTTGGCTTGAGGCAGCAGGGGCCATTGATACTGCGTATTCCATTTTGTTCATGGACATACGTATACGTAAATGTTAGCCTTTACTATGATGTCAACTTTGTTTATTCGCTCTATAAGCTCTAACCTTTCAATCAAAGGGCGCCAAATAAATGTGCAAGGGCTTCCGCGTGTAAATACACGTACATTGTTTGTTGCCACCTGTAAAGACAGCGTCAAATTGGGCTTGCAAGAGCTCGGACTACATATATCAAGAGAGCGCAGGAAGGTAAGCTGAAGGAACTTCACTTCTTCTGCATGGGTTCCTTCGAAAGTTCAGGATTTCGTTTTCTTGCTTGCATTTCAGAGGCACCGCAAGACACTTGTGTAGCACGGGCTACTGAACTGTCCACGTTTCCTCACTCATGATATTTAATTTGCAAGACCGCACGAAATATCTGGATCATGACGATACGGTGCACCTCGGTTGCTGTGGTTGTTTTATTTTTGTGCCACAATTTACGCCACAGTGCACGAGGCAGTGAAGCTCAAGAGAAAACGGGACTGCAGCTGACGATTCTCCACACCAACGACATCCACTCGCACATCGTCCCGAGCTCTAAATATGGCGGGCTATGCACCGCTAATAAGAGTCAGTGCTATGGAGGTGTCGCCAGGATTACACACAAAGTAAGTGCTTCGATGCAGGTATCTTTGCCCAAGAACACACATACGTACCTAGTACATATTACACAGTGTACCTAAACGACAGTAAGATCGCCTTTACAGCCTGTAAAATTAGACTGTTTTTTTATGCAATGGCGATTACATGAGTCTTCAAAGTTCATTTTTTTTTGTCATCATCATGGTCCTTATAAAGCCCATATCGATAACGTTGCCCCGTGCATTGTATATTATTATTATATATGTGCGAGTGAAAGAGGGCGAAGTCTGCCACGATATATATATATATATATATATATATATATATATATATATATATATATATATATATATATATATATATATATATATATATATATATATATATATTACTGTCACAAGCGTGTTTCTTCTGAGGAGTTTCAGCAAGAAGAAAGAGTTTCTTTTAGAAGAATATATAAGTTCACAAAAATAATAAAAGGTGCCATGACTGTATTGCTGCGAGTAAAATGCACAAAAATATTACAGTTGTGGGAACTGTAACAAACGAGTGCTCACAACGACGAGTTAATTCAGAAAAAAAAGTGACGTGATTTCCGCAAAGACGAAAAAACCGCGGTCACATACCCGGATCACGCCCAGACTGATGTTCTCCGCGCGGTAAAGTTGGCCGCTTTGGCAGCAGCGAACCAGGACCCGAGTTTCTCGAGATGCAAGCGCGCAGCGTCACGTAGTGCCGCAAGATGGCGACACGTCCACAGTGCATTCGGTGCTTAGCCAGATAGAAAAGTGGCACTGCAAGCTGTTGGACCGATGGTAATGCCGGGATATGTGAACTTCAAAGTTGTTTCGGATTTGTATTGTTCACGTGGGGCCCGGACACCTCGAAGGCCTCGAAGACGGGTCTCGCTTAAACGCTTTCCTTGCGTCGAAGGGGATGATTTCTTACTAAGGTAGCACGTAGTAAGCTATTTATTTTTTATGATTGCACAAGAGCGAGTTTTAGTTAACATTGGAAAGTTGTGCAGCTATGTACAAATTGCAATTTTACTAAGCGTAAAAATTGGCATACCTCACGTACAGTGGGAATCGATGATGTGTGAAGCACGAATGAGGAGGATTGACATGACACTTCAAAATCAGCACAAAGTTACAAGATGAACATAAATTATGCCAGTACATGACTTCTATGTGATGATTATCGTGTTTGGACGTATCATTTATCTTCGTCGTCTATTCACGTCACGTGACTTCCGAATTTGGAATTTGTGAATCTAGCGAAAGGGCCGCGAGCACACCTGAGCGTAGCATGTAGTGGTGTTTTGCATGACACGCATGTCATGATTATCATGTTTGGACTTGTCATTTACCCTCTCGTCCATTGGCGTCACGTGACACCATATTTGGTATTTGTGAAACTAGCGAAATTGCTGCGAGTGCATCATGAGCATGGTATGTTGTCATGCTCTTACATGATACTGCTTCTCATGATGATGTTTGCCCCAGTCATATACCTTCGTCCTTCATTCACGTCCCGTAATACAAAATTTCTGTATGTCTGAAGCTAGTGAAACGACCGTAAAAGCCCTATGAGCGTAGCATGTAGTCCCATTTTACATGACACGCATGTCATGACTATCATGTTTGGACGTGTCATTTACCTTCATCGTTCGTTCGCGTCACGTAATACTAAACTTGGTATATGTGAAGCTAGCGAAACGGCCACGAGCGCATCATGAGCGTGGGGTGTAGTCACGTTGTTACGTGACACGCATCTCATAATTATCATGTTTGCGCAAGTCATATACCTTTGTCATCCATTCGCATCTCGTGATGACAAATTTTGTGCGTATGAAGCTAGCAAAACAAATGCGAAAGCACTATGGGCGTAGCATGTAGTCACACTTTACATGGCACGCATTTCATGATTATCATGTTCGCACGTGTCATTCACCTTCGTCGTCCGTTCCCGTTACGTAATGCGAAACTTGGTATATGTGTAGCTAGCGAAACGACCGCGAACGCATTATGAGCGTGGCGTGTAGTCATGACTAGTCATAACATAAAAATCATGACATGCATGCCTTGATTTCCACATCAGGGTTTACCAGTTTTGCATTATGTCATGTGAACAAAACCACCGCAAGAGCAGCGAGACCGCAACATGTAAATCATGACGTTCATGACATACATGTCATGATTGTCATGTTCTGACTAGTCACATATGGTCGTCGTATACAGTCATGTTACATCACTACCAGTTTTGGTATCGATACCGATTAACGAAACGGCCAGAGGAGCTAAAAGTCGTAGGTGGCTAGATAGCTAGATAGGTAAATACCCTCTAAGTTGCCGAAGGTCACTAAAAATGCTTCGCATTTAAAAAGTAATGAAAGGCCGCTAAACGGGGCAGGCACACGACAAAGCAAGCGTTCCCTCTGCCACTGTTCATTGTCTGTTTCTTTCTTTCGCCAATTTGTCATGTCGTCAATGTGAGTAGTTAGGCTATTATTTTAGCCATATTATACATGTGATAGAGATCAGCTTATAAAAGCATTGTTTTAGAGAAGCTTTATTTGCGCATTCTTATCCGCTTTTGAGTGGAAGCCTCACTCAACACCGGCCAACACAAGCCTCGCAGACACTGTAATGATACCTAGAAGCCATAGAGTATCCTAGGAAACTCTATGCTAGAAGCCACCCTACTATCTCTCCGGCCTATTCCTTCGTCTCCATCCGAAAAAAAAGGGATGAAAACAGACACGTGACCCTTGGCTGACGTGAAATAGAACGTCACGGCATTCATCACGGCTCAAATGGGCCAATCGCGTGCGACTTGATGGAACGGAACGCCTCCGTCCGAATTTGGAAGGCATAGAAGGTCGCACCATAGAATATACCATGGCCGCTGGATAAAAAATAGTCATATACCGTCATTCCCAGGAGTTCTAATGAAATTCACATAGACGGGGGCGCCAGGATTTCCATCGAGTTATCTTTGTGAAAAAATGCTATGGGGGTATTGCTCCATACCCGCAACGGAGAGAAGCAGAAGGCAACGTGGTCGATCTCAACCATAGGTCTGAACAGCCGCGCACCGTCACTGACTTGCTGCTTTATTAATATACGCATGCGTGCTCCGCGCTCAGTGCAAATGTGCCATTATGCCAGTGTTAGAATTACGCGAGATCAGGATCCTAAATCAACTAGCTGATGGCCTTACTTCGTAGCCCATAAATATTTCTTGGTATTGTATTCAATGCTGCGTCCTCGCGGTGAAACCGGGACCAATTTTAGGAATGATTTTAATGCTATTGTAATTTAAATGTAGTCAAGACAGCTGCGAAATTGAATAGCTTATTAAGCGAGATGTGTTTCAGTGACAGCCTCCCAGTTGTGGCTTCAGCAAGGGTGAACCAGCGCCGCGTTGCACGCGTGCCTTCTACATCAGTGCTGCTTGACGCTTTCACCCAATGAATCCTTCTCAACTTATCGGGACATCCGTCTTTACAATTGTACAACTTATTTGCAAGAAACGCTTCGTGGACACTATGCCTGAGCGACTTCGAGTGGAGCCGTTATTAGAGCAAGCTTAGCGTAGATTGCTCCTCTTGTCTAATTTATTATTATTTATTTATTTATTATTTATTTATTTATTTATTTATTTATTTAGTTGTTTGTTTGTTTGTTTGTTTATAGAATATTCTTATCGTAGCCATGGTTGCATTACTCTATTACTCGCACTCATTTTGAATTGGAAACGCGTTTCTGAAGATTAACTGCGACATTTGATATTCAGCTATCATGTACTGTCGACATCTCTCCACCGCCCACAAGGCAATGCAAGCCCCCTTGTGCTTTTTGTGGACGATGGGTTTGTGGTGCAAACGCCTCTGACTTACGGTGGAGTTCTACACTCTGCAGTGAATGAACTTTCTGTCTCTCCCTTTTAAAGATGATAGTCTTTCTTGGGGACCTTCGACGCAAAAATTTTGGTCTGTCTGTCTGTCTGTCTGTCTGTCTGTCTGTCTGTCTGTCTGTCTGTCTGTCTGTCTGTCTGTCTGTCTGTCTGTCTGTCCATTTGTCTGTTTGTTCATCCTTAACGGTATGGGGCATTTAACGGCTTTAGTGGATACCTCAAATGGCCGACCCCATTCGGAGCGCCCACCAATGTTGCTCAAGCTTTTGCGTTCGTACTTGTGCAATTGTCAATTCAAAAGCAATTATCGCGCATATCTGAGGCACCATAACAACACGTATATATTCTGTGTGTGCGTCTTTTACTATAAAAGGCATACACAAGTTATTCTGAGGATTGTAGCGCTTACCACACTGCCCTGACCATGCAACGCTTGCATGAAAGGGGAAGCGTTTCCAACACTTTGCTAAGACGACACGGTGGTGGCCCCTACCCAGTCGCCTTGCGTTCTACACCTTATCGCCTCTGGGACGGGCGTGCGCCTCAGAGCCGCGCGTTTTGTTTACCCCGATAACTGCGAGATAGCACTCATGTCTCACGTGTGACATAACTTGGTGTGCTCGGTCGCCTCCACTCCACGCTCGAGGCACTCTAACGCAGCCCCTCCAGAATATAATTTACCGATTTTCTTGCGCAGAACATCAAATAAACGTTTTGTTCAATCTCCCCAGACGCAAGACTATCGTCTTTTGACGACATTTGCACATTAACATGCCGATACGGGGCCAATTTTTTCGTTTCTTTTTCTTCCCTATTTCCTTCCTTCCTTCCTTCCTTCCTTCCTTCCTTCCTTCCTTCCTTCCTTCCTTCCTTCCTTCCTTCCTTCCTTCCTTCCTTCCTTCCTTCCTTCCTTCCTCCTTCCTTCTTCCTTCCTTCCTTCCTTCCTTCCTTCCTTCCTTCCTTCCTTCCTGTAGCTGTTGTAGTATAAATTGTTTGTGGGTAGCGCACTGTGCTTGTTTGGTCACCCGTCTCGCATTTCAGCCGTCTCGCATTCCAGTGTTTTAAATTTCATTACTAATTATGTTCGATGTTGCTTTTAAGAAAGTAAGTTACATGCAGCAGTCTTAAATTAATTGTTTTCTCATTATGTCTGTAATACTCAGAGTTGTGTAAATTGGGAAGATTGCGTTGTTTTTTTTTTGTACTCGGCTGCAGAAGCTCATAAATTTAAAACATAAACATAAATTTAAAAGGTGGATAAAGGAAGGGACGTGCACGCACAAAGGTACAGTGCAATATGAGTGGGATTGTCTGCATTTCTCTTTTATCAATAGAGGATTTGTTCGTGTGCAAGTGGCGGCTCATTACTGGTCCACTAAACACAAAAAAGAGAATTAACACACAGGCAGCAAACGCCAATTACGATCATGCACGAAACGCCAAGCACGTACGGGAAGCCAGACAATACGACGCATGTCACGGCAGAAAGACGCATGCTCCTCAAGCGGAAAACTTTGAAGGAGCGTGCGCTTAATTGAAAATGAACATTGTGGACAAAAACTTCGGATTTAGTTGCAGGTTGTGCGATTGGCGATGGTTGCGAATTCGCCATCACCTCTGTGTCGTGCGCTAAACAGCTTCGTTCGTCGTCTCTTTCCAGCGTATACAACTTTGGTTGGTAACAACTTTACTGGTAGTTCGACCAAGCTTTCGCCAACCGTTCCTTATAAGTGCCTCGTTTGGGGACGCAGAGGCCTTGCCTCACCGCTGCCTCACGGGCCTGCTGGACGGTCCACAGTTGGTCGCTGGGGCTGCGCATGCACAAGGCGGAAGCTCACCGCGGCGGAAGGGTTCCGGAGTGAGCATCTTGCGGGGTTTTTGTACAACATCCCAGAGAATGTGGATTATTGCGGTGACGTCAACACGGACCTCGCATATATTTGTCGGATATGTCTTAGGGTAGTCTGTCACACAGTAAAGGGTTCGGGTACGTGTGCGTTCGGAGTTGTATCGGCTACCGCATGCGTCCTGTCTATAGATGACAGTCCCCGGTGCGGTCCACAAGTTCACGCTCCTTGGCGTAGGCTGTCTCGTTTAGGTTGTGGTATACGTCTCGGATCCCTCTCCCATGTGAGCCGCGAACCACAGGATTCTGGCTGAACGCTCCACCTTCCGCTGGACTTTGCTATTGCGCAGGATTCTGGCCACTCATTGCGAGATCCATCCTTTGGCAAAATTTCTGACCACTTGTCTCTAGTCGCAGAGAACAGTCGTGCATGTCAGATCTGTGAGCGTGAGCGCCACCGGTATAATTTCCCGCTTCTTGACCGTGCTTGCACGGTATATTTGCCGGTAGCCTCGTTCGACTTTTGCAATCGTTGACTGTGACCGCGAATCGCGAGAGTTCTGCGTATTATAGATATTGATTTTTTTTCTTCTGACATCCTGGTATTTTTGCGCGCATGAATCACTATGCTTTTTAAACGGTTTCCGTTGCCTGAAAGTACGTGGACAAGAAGCAGTCTAGTGATTCTAACTTAAGCACTATAAATATTTCGTATTGTAAATCGTCCATAATATTTACTCACACAAAATTAGCGTAAGTCTTGAATGATGATTGTGTAACGTGAGAGACGTGACGTGGTGCAATTAGTGTTCGAGACAGACCATTTGTTACCGTAATCGCGAACTTTTTTTTCTCAAAAGTAAAAGCTCTACAGACACATCATAGTGCGGCTGTGATTAAGAGCAAAATGCAAAATTTGCTTCGAACTAGAGTTATGCATATTTACCGTTTAGTTTTACGAATAAACCATATTATTATGTATCAGTACTAAAACTGCGCAGGCACTTGTTCATTCGCACGACGTAACGCTCACGCTTTGACGCGAGATGCTTTACCAGCTCCCATCCCGATGAGGTCTACTTCTCAGTTACGAAAACGCACCCTTGACAACTGTGTCTGTGGGTTTCTGTGTAGTCTTTTGACCATTTTTTAAAGAAGAAAAACCAAGGCTATGAAAACACACACAGCTAGAAACGTTAACTGAAAGACGATACTGCATGACAACACAGTCATTGATTTAGAGCTCGATATAAACGAATAAAAATCCACCCATTCGTCAATAGCTGGCGTGTAGCGAACGGCAAAGCAGAGTTCTTTTGATTACGTCACCGATGGATATCGTTTAGTGATTGGTTGCGCACGAGGCCATTAAATAGTTACGTTTCTGGATAACCTAGACTCATTGTATGTAATCTGTAATAGTATTCAGATTATCGAGAAACGCAAGAAGAAAACGAGCTGCAAAATTATTGTCTCTGTGTACCTTGCTCACATCGAACATGTACCTATAAAACTCGGAGCGCGCTTCACGGTATCACGGTGACTTGACGCAGAGCGCGGATGCTCTTACCTGTGCCAACCAAACATGCTATACTCTATCAAGTTCGCTTTTCCCCCTATTATGTCCCTCTCCGCCTCTCTTTACTTCTCATACCTTCTTCAGTTTATCACGCATGCGGCAACGCTCTCCATACCACCAACCAAAAGCGTAGAAGTACACTGAGACATATATCACTGCAAATAAACAACGACGCAAGAAGAAACTTCCATGACGTACCATTGCTTCCCTTCGAACCCCCTCCCCCTCTTTAACAATAAGCGCCACAGGGTATCAGCCAGCAAGCTCTAGAACGAGGGCATGATATTGTATATCAGTGGCTGCCTGGAAATATTGGTATCACTAGAAATCAATCAGCCGATGATGCAGCCTGCTCAGTCCATGAAGGAACACATGTGATCCCGATTCCTCTATCAAGGACTGATGCGGCAAGACAGCTTTACTTGATGGCTCGAGATTTTACACGTACTTTCTGGTCATCTACCAGCTTCCAAAGGTGTCTTTTATAAGAACTGGATCTTTCGCTCAAGCTGCAGCTACCAGCACAACTTTTCCACTCCGATGCGACACTGTTATGCCGCCTTTGGTTGGGTTTTGCATTCACAAAGGCGTACTCCTTTCGCATCGGTATGGCAGACACCTCTACATGCGACACCTGCGGAGCTAAAGAGACCATCGAACACATCCTGTGCAGCTGCGCTTGCTACGACACCCAGAGATGCCAGCTCCAGATGGTTTTAAACCAACTGGACTCCATACCACTCTCTGTGCAGAAGATTCTGGGACCTTGGGCGTGTGCCTCAATTGCTCAAAAAGCGACTAAAGCACTACTACAGTACTTCAATACAACAAACCTGAACAACCGCCTGTAGACTGCGTGTGCTCCCCGAATGTGCTCGTGATTGTGTGTATTTTTGTTCCCTCTATCCTATCTCTTCTCTCCCCCTTCATCCCTTCCCCCAGTGCCGGGTAGCAGACCGGACGTGCGTCTGGTTAACCTCCCTGCCTTTTTTACATCTTTCTTTCTCTCTTCACAGGATATCAGACTTATACCCAGCTCAATTACCGTCCCCTGAGTTGAAAACATTTCCAATTAAATGCGTGACGCCTACTGTTTGTCATTAAACCCATCGAAGTTTATCTACAGTTGACATACAGCGTAAATTTTTTGTAACAGGAATTTACCTTTTGCTCAACACAACTATATATTGAGAAAGTACATCACTTTCGTCAAAATAATCTCTGTGGGACTCAGCAATTGTGCGAAGAAACAAGTTATAACAGTGCCTTGACATATCCTCGACGAAAGTGTTGACTTGTTTCATGTAGTGTTAAATGAAAATAATGTTTTCGTTCTTGCTTTTCAGGTAAAAGAGTTGAAGAAGAAATATACAGACGCGATGTTTATGAATGCTGGCGATTTCTATCAAGGAACTGCGTGGTACAGCATACTTAAGTACAACATAGTTTCTGCAGTTATGGAGAAAATGGACTATGATTATGTGGCAAGTATATCATTATTCCAAAGGTTTTCTATCACACGAGGGCAAATCTCAAGTTTTCCCGGCCTCAAGATTAAAAAAAAAAAGTCGCGTAGGTAATGTTATTATGATAATTAGTCAGTGGGGCGTTATCGTTCCCCAAAAAATTTCATGTGGCCTAGAGGGCGCTTCACACTATGGGCTCCCCAAATGAAACTATGTCACACTAAATAATTTATTTAATATTACGAATTTGAGTAATTAACACAAAACAAATTTTGGTTCATCTCAAGGTGCAACTTTTTCATGACTATGATAGTTTATTATTTTTGTTTTAATTTGCTTTCTCTTTAGCTTTGGCGAATTATTGCTATATAATGCATGTTTAGTGTCCTTTTTTAATAAAAAGTGCAAGTTTTTTGCATGTAATATATTTACATTTTCAGCTTTATTCGTTCCTATAAAAAACGATTAAGTTGTTTAGGCAGCAAACAGAACAAAACTTTTTTGCAGCATTGTGTCAACATTGAGAAAAACAGCATTTCGACTCATGTTGCCGCTTGATTTCTGCAATGTAGCGGTCCTAGTAAAAATGTAGATTCTATAATGTTGCATAAAATAGTTTTTCGGTAAGATAAGCAGGAAGTTTCAAAAAGAGTAGTTTTGTTTTAAAGGGGAAAAACATTCAAACTGAGGCATCACAAGGTATAGTAGGAAGCGAGCCTTTGCCTCACCTTCAGTGCATAGTACGTAAGCGCGAGGTTACAGCGGGGGCTTTTAAGCAGCGAGTCATTTCATACAACTCCTTGTCACTTGTTTTAATAACACTGCTGTATATATTCTCAAAATTGGGCAGTAGTGCTTTATATATTGAACAGTATCTTCCCCCTTGAAACATGGCAGGCCAAGTTATACTGAAGCGCTCCTTAGTCCCAAGGGGCAGAAATATAACGCAGTCGATGACCTTTGTGTTTTCCTTCTGATGATTTCACCTCCCAGCGATATATATATATATATATATATATATATATATATATATATATATATATATATATATATATATATATATATATATATATATATTGTGAAGCAGAAGATGTGCCTGCAGCGAGCAGCATCGCCAACGCCCGGCTCTCTCGGCTCGTGCTTCGGTTCGTTGCTGTGCCGATCAGCTGGACAGTTCTTCACGCTGTCTCGTTGCTGTCTTTAACGGCTAATAAACCTCCTCACATTTGGTGGAAGGTGCTGTTAATCCCCGTTGCTACACCCTGGAGCTGCAAAGCCGCACGCTACCACCTGTCATGACTGCCAACGCCACTACATCGACGCCTTCGCTCCAGTTCAACTGCCCTGGCCATGCTAGGCTACGGGAGCCGAAGGTCTTCAGCGGTGCGGATGGGACCGACTTCGAAGACTGGCTAGAGCACTACGAACTGGTGAGCGCCAACAATAAGTGGGATGAAGCCGACAAGCTGGGCCACGTGATATTTTATCTCACTGGCGTCACCGAATTGTGGTTTAATAACCACAAACACAACATCCCCACATGGAGCGTCTTCAAGACGTCATGTGCTGAAGTGTTCGGTAGGCCGGCTGTCCGCAAGCAGAGGGCAGAACAGCGCTTGCGCGTCCGCTCTCAGCAGACTGGCGAGACCTTTACCAGCTATATTGAGGACGTCGTCGACCTTTGTCGACGTGTGAACGACACAATGCCCGAATCTGACAAGGTCAAAAACATCCTGAAGGGCATCGACGACGGCGCATTTCAAATGCTCTTGGCAAGGAATCCAAGCACAGTTTCTGAAGTCGTCACCTTGTGTCAGAGCTACGACGAGCTGCAGAAGCAACGCACTCTGACTAGGCGGCCTCAGCCTGGTGGTGAGTCGCTGTCCAGTTTCGACTCCATGCCCGACAATTCACCATTGCTTCAGCAAGTCCGAGCCTTCGTCCGTGAGGAAGTCGCCCGCCAACTTTCCATAGTGCCCTTTACTCACGAGACCACCACCCGTCTACCTGCCCCGCTTCGCACGGCTATATCGGAAGAGGTTGCACAAGCTGTTCCTCTTGCGCACTACGAGCCACCTCTATCTAGCCGTGGTCACTGCCCGGGTGTCGCACAGCCGGCAGGCGCTCCTGTCGCCTATCCGCCAGCCGTTCAGCCTGTGGCCGCGCCCCTCACCTATGCAACGCAGCCTGTGGCTCCTCCTGTCGCCTTTTCGCAAGAGATGCAGCCCGTAGCCGCGCCGCTCACATATGCAGACGCTGTACGTAGGCTCCCGCAACCACCCTACACCACGCGCTCACAGCCCGCACACCCGGCTGCTTATACTGCACCTTGGGCGGCAGCACCGGTCGCCAATCCCTGGAGGACGCCCGATAACCGACCGATTTGTTACGCTTGCTTCACTCCCGGACACGTTGCTCGCTACTGCCGCCGTCGACCTCAGACGTTCGGCAACTATGCCCGGTCGTCGCATCCCGGCAGTCAACCCTTCGTCCAATGCGGGCCGGTCTCACCACCTCGCTATGCGCCTACTGACCACCTTGACTTCCAGCCGCAACGCGCACCCTCTCCTCGTCGGCGATCGCCCTCCCCCATGCGTCGCCGGCCCAGACCTTCTGACCAGGAAAACTAAGCAACGCAGTTCAAGAGGCAAGAACTGCGCCATTTTCGAACTGTCTAAGCCCTCGCTCCTCTCCTGCTAACGTGGTCGCAGTAACTGTTGAAGGTTATTGTACTTTCGCCCTTGTGGACACTGGCGCCGCTGTTTCTGTTATTGCCGCTAATCTCTGCCGTTTATTACGCAAAGTAACGACGCCGCTTTCGGGACTGTCGCTTCACACCGCAAGCGCACAGCAAGTAACGCCTCTCGCAACCTGCACTGCAAGAGTCTCCATCGAAGGCATTCTTTACATCGTGGAGTTTATTGTTCTTCCTGTCTGTTCGCATGACGTCATCCTCGGGTGGGACTTCCTATCCCGCCATAATGCCGTCATAGACTGCGCACGCGCCGAAGTTGAGTTTTCACCCTTGTGTGATGTCCCATTATTGGACGCTCCTCATCAGCCGCCGAAGTTGCTCGTTCATGAAGATACCGATATTCCGCCTGGAAATTTCGCCCTTGTTCCCGTTTCATGCAACGCCTGCACTGACGCTACAGTTCTTTTTATGCCTTCCGATATCTTCAAATGTCGTCGAGCTTTGCCGCTGCCTTTCGCAACAATTGACCTTGCCGCCGGAAGAAGCGACATGTTCGTAAGCAATCCGCTTTCCACACCTGTCACATTGCTTGCGGGGGAATGTCTCGGCCGCGAGCAGGATCTCGACCCTTAATTTTTGTTTGATGTCCCGAACGACTACTGCGACCACCCCAAAGCACTGTCGGCACTCGGGGAGTCGTCCGATGATACGTTTTCCAGCGCCATCGCCGACACTCTCACTCCCACCGAACATGCCGACCTGCTGTATCTTCTGCATGAGTTCAAGGAGTTCGTTCGATGTGTCGCAACCTCAACTGGGCCGCACATCACAAGTCAAACATCATGTTGACACCGGCCTACACCAGCCACTGCGTCAAAGACCATACCGTGTCTCCGCTGAAGAGCGCCGCGTCATCAACGATCAAGTCAAAAATATGCTTCGTAGAGACGTCATTCGACCATCTCACAGTCCCTGGGCGTCTCCCGTCGTCCTGGTGCGGAAGAAAGACGGATCTATCCGATTTTGCGTGGACTATCGTCGTTTGAATAAGATAACCCGCAAGGACGTCTATCCTTTGCCGCGCATTGATGACGCCATTGACACCCTTCACGGAGCGGAATTTTTCTCGTCGCTAGATTTGCGGTCTGGCTACTGGCAGGTCCCAATGGCAGAAGCCGATCGCCAAAAAACGGCATTTATTACACCAGACGGACTATATGAATTTAACGTCATGCCCTTTGGGCTTTGTAACGCGCCTGCCACGTTTGAACGTCTTATGGATAATACGCTACGTGGCCTCAAATAGAATATGTGCCTCTGTTACCTCGACGATGTCGTGGTTTTCTCCCACGACTTTCCTACGCACCTCCTTCGCCTCAGGCACGTTTTGAGTTGTCTGACCAACGCTGGTCTGCAGCTTAACCTGAAAAAATGCCGCTTCGCTGCACGCGAGCTCGTCATCCAAGGCCACATCGTGTCCAAGCACGGCGTATTACCCGACCCAGCAAAACTTCGAGCAGTCACAGAATTTCTCAAGCCGACGACCATGAAAGAACTTCGCAGTTTTGTAGGCCTATGCTCCTATTTCCGGCGCTTTGTTCGAAATTTTGCATTTATCATGTCACCGTTAACCCAGCTTCTTCGCGGTGAAGTGAACCTCACCTCCTGGTCCCCAGCATGTGACGTTGCCTTCACTACTCTGCGCCGTCTGCTCACTTCCCCACCTATTCTTCGCCACTTCGACCCGACGACTCCTACCGAAGTGCACATCGACGCCAGCGGCGTCGGGCTAGGCGCTGTCCTCGCTCAACGAAAGCCCAGCTATTCAGAATACGTTGTAGCCTTCGCTAGCCGCACTCTGACGAAAGCCGAAACTAATTACAGCGTGACAGAAAAAGAGTGTTTGGCTCTGGTGTGGGCGCTTGGAAAGTTCCGGCCGTACTTATACGGCCGCCCGTTCGATCTAGTAACTGATCACCACGCGCTTTGCTGTCTCTCCACGTTGAAAGACCCTTCTGGCCGCCTTGCGCGATGGGCACTCCGCATCCAGGAGTACGACATTCGCGTCGTATACCGCTGCGGACGCAAACACTCTGACGCTGATGCCCTGTCCCGCTCACCTTTACCACCAGATCAGACGTGCGGAAACACTTGCCTCCAGACCTTGTCATCGCTAAATTTCGACTCGATTGCCACCGAACAACGTCGTGACCCGTGGATCGCCTCTCTTATCCAATATTTATCTGGCACGCCCAACCTTCCAGTATCTCGATCCCTCCGACGTCAAGCTTTCCATTTCGCCATCCGCGATCAACTTCTTCATCGACGCAACTACGCTCCCGATGGCCGCCGGTGGCTAGTGGTCATTCCACGCACTTTACGATCGCAAGTATGCGCTTTCCTTCACGACGATCCGCAATGTGGCCACGCCGGAGTGTTCAAAACATATGAACGCCTTCGCCATCGCTATTACTGGCGCGGCATGTACAATTTTGTACGTAAAATCGTGCAGTGCTGTCCTGACTGCCAGCGACGTAAATCAACACTGCCACGTGCGACTGGCGCATTGCAGCCACTTCCATGCCCTGCCAAGCCATTTGATCGCGTCGGCGTTGACCTCTACGGTCCCCTTCCATTGACACCAGATGGTAATCGGTGGATTATAGTGGCGGTTGACCACCTGACACGCTACGCCGAAACAGCCGCTTTGCCGAGCGCTACAGCTCAGGATGTCGCCTCTTTCATTTTGCAACGCTTTATCCTTCGACATGGTGCACCTCGAGAGCTCCTTAGTGACAGAGGCCGCGCTTTACTTTCCGAGGTCGTCGAAACTCTGCTTTCGGAATGCCACGTCATTCATCGGAAAACGACAGCATACCACCCGCAGACTAACGGACTAACGGAACGGTTCAACCGCACGCTAGGTGATATGCTCTCAATGTACGTGGCATCTGATCATAGCAACTGGGACCGTGTTCTCCCATACGTCACGTTCGCATATAACACCACAATACAAACCACCACGGGATTCTCACCTTTCTTTCTTCTTTACGGACGTGAGCCTTCCCATACAATTGATACCCTACTTCCTTACCGTCCTGATGCTTTCGAGTGTCCACCTATCTCCGATGCTGCTAGACAAGCCGAAGAGTGCCGCCAGCTCGCCCGTGCGTTCATCTCGGAAGAGCAACAACGCCAGAAAGAAACCCGTAGCACCTCTCTTCCGGATCCCAGCTATGCCCCAGGGTCTCTTGTGTGGCTTGCCATCCCATACCAAACACCGGGACTCTCCTCGAAACTTGTCCCCCGGTACGAGGGGCATTACACCGTTTTGGAGAAAACCTCTCCGGTTAATTTCCTAATTGAACCAGTTTCCCGATCGGACGACATGCGCCGGCGTGCACGTGACATCGTTCCATGTTTCCCGACTGAAACCGTACCATGAGCCTTTGCCCGAAACTTCTTAAGTCGCCAGGATGGCTCTTTTTTCAGCGGGGGCGATTGTGAAGCAGAAGATGTGCCTGCAGCGAGCAGCATCGCCAACGCCCGGCTCTCTCGGCTCGTGCTTCGGTTCGTTGCTGTGCCGATCGCTGGATGGTTTATCACGCTGTCTCGTCACTGTCTTTAACGGCTAATAAACCTCCTCACAATATATATATATATATATATATATATTGTATATATATATATACATATATCTGTGTGTGTGCGTGTGCGTGTGTGTGCGTGCGTGCGTGCGTGTGTGTGTGTGTGTGTGTGTGTGTGTGTGTGTGTGTGTGTGTGTGTGAAGTATGAAGCCATGGTAGTAGAGTTGGAGGAGGAAGAAGTCAGAACGGAATAAACATGGCATATGAGCCAGGCAACCTGAACTTGGCAACGTTTAACGCTAGAACTTTATCTAGTGAGGGAAGTTTACCTGTACTATTTGGGGAGCTAGAGGGTGTTAAATGGGATATAATAGGGCTCAGTGAAATTAGGAGGACAGATGATGCCTATACGGTGCTATAGAATGGGCACGTCCTTTGCTATCGGGGTTTGGCTGACAGAAGATAACTGGGAGTGGGGTTCTTTATTCACAGAAACATAGCTGGCAACATAGAGGAATACTATAGCATTAATGAAAGGGTGGTAGGTATCATAATTAAACTCAACAAGAGATACAAGATGAAAGTGGTACAGGCTTACGCACCTACATCCAGATATGATGACGCTTCAGTTGAAAGCTTCTATGAAGACGAGGAATCGGCAATGAGTAAGGTAAAAACACAGCACACTATAATAATGGGAGACTAATGCAAAGGTAGGGAAGAAGCAGGCTGGAGACCAGGCAGTGGGAGATTATGGCATCGGTAATAGAAATGCCAGAGGAGAGCTACTAGTAGAATTCGCATAACGCAATAATTTATGGATTTTAAATGCCTTCTATCGTAAACTAGAGAACCGTAGGTGCACATGGAGGGGCCCTAATGGCGAAAATAAGAACGAACTAGACTTTATAATGAATGCACACCCAGGCATCGTGCAAGATCTGTAAGTGCTTGGCAAGGTACGATGCAGTGACCATAGAATGGTAGGGTCTGGAATTCGCCTAGACTTGAAGAAGGAACAGAAACTGATACGCAATAAGCCAGCCAATGAGCTAGCACGGAGAAAAAAAGCAGAGGAATTCAGACTCTCACTTCAGAACAGGTACTCGGCTCTTATCGAAGAAACCAGCCTTAGCGTTGACGCAATGAGTGATAATCTGACGAGTATCATTACGGAGTGTGCAGTGGAAGTTGGAGGCAGGGTAGTTAGACAGGACACTGGCAAGCTTTCCCAGGAAATGAAGAATCTTATTAGGAAGCGCCAAACTATGAAAGTCTTAAGTGCATGAGCTTGACGCTGTGATTTCTGCCTCCTGACGCTCATCAGCACCAGGACCTGACGGAATCACGTATGCCACACTCAACCATCTTGGTAGAGAAGCACGACATATCCTGTTATCTCATTATAACACCTTATATGAGTCATTAGAAGTCCCACCTGATTGGAAATGCAGTCGCATTATTGCGTTGCTTAAGCCGGGGAAGTGTCCTTAAGCACTTTCCTCCTACAGACCAATCGCCTTAGCCAGCTGCGTCGGGAAAATAATGGAAAGAATGGTATACTGTCAAAATTAGAGTGGCTTCTAGAGAGCAACAACTCCTTTCCTGCATTTAAGAACGGCTTCAGAAGAGGCCAATCTGCCATTTACGGTGTGGTCGACCTGATCACCAGCGTTGAAGAGGAAAGAAGCCGACGCAGACTAGTGGCGGCGGTCTTCCTAGACAATAAGGGTGCTTACGATAATGTGCTGCATTATGCGATTCTTGACGCAGTGGAAGATTTCGACACCGGTGGACGACTGTATGCTTGGAGTTTTAGCTACCTTAGGGACCACACCATTTACATGACGACAAATAATGGAGACACCGATCGATATAAGGTTCATCATGGTGTTCCCCAAGGAGGAGTTCTCAGCCCGATTTTATTCAATGTCACAATAATCGGCCTAGCAGCAGAACTTCCCAGCACGGTGAAGATCAGTGCATACGCTGGCGACATATGCATATGGGCATCCGGAACCACCCGTCCGCAATTGCGAGCTCGACTACAGCGTGCAGTGACGATCACATACAAATATCTACGAAGTCAGGGGCTCACTCTTTCAATCGACAAATGCGCAGTGCTTGCGTTCACGCGCAAGCATATGTCACAATACCCTACATTTATTAATGAGACCGCAATACCTGCTGTAACGCACCTCAAGTGTCTTGGGGTGGTCGTACACACAGATCTATCGTGGACGAGACATGTCGCAGTACTTAAATCTAAACTGAAGAGCTTTGCTCTCCTTCTTCGCCACGTGGCAGGAGCAAAATGGGGCTCTTCAGAATCATCGCTACTTCAATTTTACAATGCTCTATTCGTGGCAAACATTCGATACAGCATGCCGGTGCTCTCCAATATGAGACCTAGTTGTGTGAAGACGCTAGAGAGTGTTCAAGCTCAATGCTTACGAAGATGCTAGGGTCTACCTCACTGTACTTCAACAAATGGGACAATCGCAGAGGCTCGGGCTTTTCCCATCAGTGTTTACATGTTCTGCGAGCCACTTAGAGTTCACCTTCGATTGCTGAGCCGACACAGACAGCACCCACTATCAGTACTACCCGCCACTTACCCAGAGTGCAGTTTCTTAAGAGTAATATCGCGGCATGAGAATAATATACCATCAAAGTTTTCCCCGCCGAACGTCCCTGCTGTGCCTCCATGGGTCCTGCCTAAACCACCTGTATGTTTTACGATACCTGGAATTACGAAGAAGTCGCTCGTTTCTTCTGTTGGCCTCAGACAACTGACCCAATATAACTTTTATACCACGTACGGTGATACTCTGCGCGTGTACACCGACGGGTCCACCACTCTAAACAACTCCGCCGCAGCATTTGTCATCCCAGACATGGATATCGGTCGTCGATTCAAAGTGGACCATAAAACCACATCAACTGCCGCAGAGCTTGTCGATATCCGGGAGGCAATAAGATTTATTTCCGGAGAGTGACCTCGTGCCTGGACGATTTTTTGTGTTGCCAAACCCGCTTTGAAAACCATTATTGCATCATGAAGCAATGTCCCTATTACAGCTTGGCAATAGAAATCGCAGAACCTATTCAGGTTGATTCAACAGATGACTATCTTACCACTTTCCAGTGCATTCCCGCGCATCGCGGCGTGATGGGAAACGAACAGGCAGACACTGAAGCTAGAAATGCCTTAAGCAGTGCCCCTGAAGTACGCATTGCGTTTTCACGAGCTGATACGAACGCCCTGCTTCGCTGCGTGATGCACAGCTACACACTTCAGCACTGGACCAAACCGGTACGGCGACACCGGCTACTTCACAAATGGGACCCAGAAATGAGGTTCTGCATGCCCCCTAAATTGAAAGGGCAACTCACAAGTATGATCCACCACATTCGTCTTGGTGTGGCATACACCGGACGTTACGTACATATCATTGGTCGCAGTGACTCCGGTCCTAATTGTGAACACTGTGATGTGCCAGAAACCTTTGAGCACATATTTTGTGTCTGCCCAGCATACACACGTGAACGACAAACACTGATTTCTTCTACTGAACAAATGGCAGTAGGTCATTAACTGATGAGACCGTGTTGGGCGCTTGGCCAGACACCAACAGTGCAATGGTGGTTGTAAGAGCAGTTATAACCTTTTTGGAAGCAACTGGACTATATGCGCTGCTATAAAGTTTGTCTCAGCTAGAAAGAATACTACATACTCACCTCTCTATCTCATCATCGCCATCTATTAATCTTTCTTTTCCCCTTCCCCAGTGTACAGTAGCAGGCTAGAGCAAGCGATGGCTCAGGCCGACCTCTCTGCCTTTCTGTAAATAAACGTAACTCTCTCTCTCTTAAGTACAACAGACAAAATAGAACTGGCAGAACTTTCGAAGTTGATTAATAGGCATAAGGTATGCGATATAAGAAGGTATAACATGCAGAGAATTGAACACGCTCTGAAAAACGGAGGAAGCGTCAAAGCAGTGAAGAGGAAACTTGGGATAGGCAAAAATCGGATGTATGCACTTAGGGACAAAGAAGGCAAAATAACTACCAATATGGATAGGATAGTTAAAATAGCGTAGGAGTTTTACAGAGATATGTAAAGTAGCCGGGACAACTACGACCTTAATACTATAAGAACTAGCAGTAACCCAGATGACACCCCACCAGTAATGATAGAAGAAGTCAGAAAAGCTTTGGAGAGCATGCAAAGAGGCAAAGCTGCTGGTGAGGATCAGGTACCATCAGATTTACTGAAAGATGGAAGACAGATTGTGTTAGAAAAACTAGCCACCCTGTTTACGAGGTGTCCCCTGACGGGAAGAGTACCAGAGTCTTGGAATAATGCTAACATCATCTTAATACATAAGAAAGGAGATGACAAGGACTTGAAGAATTACAGGCCAATCAGCTTGCTCTATGTAGTATACAAGCTATTTACGAAGGTAATTTCTAACAGAGTAAAGAAAACGTTAGAATTTAATCAACCAAAAGAACAAGCAGGATTTCAAACAGGCTACTCAACAATCGGCAACATTCATACTATCAATCACGTAATAGAGAAATGCTCAGAATATAACCAACCACTATACATAGCCTTCATAGATTACGAGAAGGCGTTTGATTCAGTAGAAATATCAGCCGTCATGCAGACACTGCGTAATCAGGGCGTCGACGAAGTATATATATGAACATCCTGGAAGAAATCTACAGGGGATCAACTGCTACCATAGTGCTTCACAAAGAAAGCAACATACTACCAATCAAGAAGGGTGTAAGGCAGGGGAACACAATCTCCTCAATGCTATTTACCGCGTCCTTACAAGATGTTTTCAGAAGCCAAGAATGGGAACAGTTAGAGATAAGAGTTAATGGAGAGTACCTTAGTAACCTGCGCTTCGCCGATGACGTTGCATTGCTGAGTAACTCTGGGTACTAATTGCAACTTCCGATTACGGTTTTAGACAAGGAGAGGAGAAAGGGGGGGGGTCTTAAAATTAATCTGCATAAAACGAAAGTAGTGTACAACAAACTCGGAAAAGAGCAGTGCTTCGAGATAGGTAATAGTGCACTTCAAGTTGTAAAAGACTATGTCGTCTTAGGGCAGGTAATAACCGCGGAGCCGAACCATGAGATTGAAGTAACTAGAAGAATAAGAATGGGGTGGAGCACATTTGGCAAGCACTCTCAAATCATGACAGGTAAATTGCCACTATCCCTCAAGAGGAAGTTATATAACAGCTGTATCTTGCCGGTACTTTGCTATGGAGCAGAAACCTGGAGACTTAAAAAGAGAGTTCAGCTTAAATTGTGGACGATGCAGTGAGCAATGGAAAAAAATAATGGTAGGTGGAACCTCAAGAGACAAGAAGAGAGCAGAGTGGATTAGGGAACAAACGGGGGTTACGGAGATCATAGTGAAATCAGGCAGGAGTACCACTGGTCATTAAGGGTAACTAACTGGATTCCCAGAGGAGGCAAGTGGGTTAGGGGGGGGGCAGAAGGTTAGGTGGGGAGATGAGATTAAAATTTGCGGGTATAAATTGGCAGCAGCAAGCACAGGACCGCGTTAATTGGCAGAATATGGGAGAGGTCTTTGTCCTGCAGTGGACATAGTCAGGCTGATGATGAGCCAGGCCACGTCTCCAAGCCATCGTAGCGTCACACAAGTGGCAGGATGAAGACGGCCATCATCATCAAACACCTCAGCAAGACGCAGTGACCGAACGTGGACCACACAAGTGCATCCCAACTCTACACCATGACCAGCATCATGAAATCACCATCAGCTGCCCTTAAAACCCTCAAGCACACCGAATCAGCGGACGACGGACCCGTACGGGACTGGTTCAACCTATTTGAGCTCCACGCCGCCGCTGCAACCTGGTCGGAACGGGAGATTGTCATCAACTTTACTGATTACGTCTTCGGTGAGTCTTTCAAATTCTACCTCAACCACGTATTTCAAAATGACGAGTCATGGAAAAAGATTAAAGGAGCAATGACCATCCGATTTCAAGAATACAATGATGACTATGAAGAAAAAATGCTTTTAACTAACCATCAACACGCAATTGCACTCAGTTGTCAGTTTCACAAGCAGTATTGAATGATATGTGGGGTTTAACGTCCCAAAACCACCATTATGACTATGAGAGACGCTGTAGTGGAGGGCTCCGGAAATTTCGACCACCTGGGGTTCTTTAACGTGCACCCAAATCTGAGCACACGGGCCTATTCCCAAGCAGTCTTCAAGCTTACGAACGCCCAGCATGAATCGACCACTGCCACAACACAAAGTAGAACTGACAGTCGACCACGCGTATTTCGGAAAAAAACTCAACCATCGAGCACGCCTCTCCTTTGCACGAAAGTGGGCATTTCTAATGTCGTCGCGCCAACATATGACACGAGACGTTGCTCAACCCACTGATGCCTTTCATGCTTCGTCTCGCATACATGGTCCACCACCTCGTTTCCTACGACGCAGCTCTTCAAATGTTTCTAACGGTCACTATTCGTGTCATAAGCACGCCTTGTTGATGGTAGACCAGCTGACGCATGGGGAAAATACCGAACAATGCCATGACTGCTCGAAGAGTGAAACTCAGTCTTCACACACTGAATCGACTTACTTTCCATCTCGCACACTTGGCCTACCTCCTGGTTTTGCATCGCTTGGCTCTTTGGTCGCTCACAACGCTCACCTCACGCCTCACACGCCCACTACGGTCGGGATAGAGCTTCGGAACTCGGAGGATACTCAGCCATGCCTTGCGGCTTCTATCCAGATTCATTCGTCGGGACAGCTCAGCTCGTTAGTTACACGGAAAGACGGGCATTCAAAACTGAAATCTGACCGAAGCACGCCTGTTGCGGTGTCATCGTTTAGTGCGCAGCCACCTGAAAATCCAAACACAAAATGCTCGGAAGCACGAACTCTCACAGGGGTGCCGGGTGCCGTCCGTAATGAACGGTGTCACAGGTGCCATTGATATTCCTCCAGTCAAGTCTGTTCCGCTAACTTCACTGCACGAAAAGCATTGCAACAGCTACAAAGTGAGCACTACATCAAGGTGCCAAGAAAACATTGCCTTTTTCGAGAAGGACTGCCACCTAAGCATTTTTCGCAACACGAACAGGATCAGCACAAGAAAATCAACCAGGTTAAGCGATGTGCTATCTTGCATGAACAACCGCAGTCATCGAGAGACCCCTCGCAGCTCAAGGAAATCCATTTGCAAGAGACTCAAGTGAAGCGTCGATAAATTCAAGATGTCTCTCTCGAGAGAAAGAACATCTCAGACTCAAGACATTATCCTGAAAAAAAAAACAACACACAAATTTTCTCCAGCAGAGATCAAGACGGAGCCAGATATCCAAACATCGCCGACGATCCGATCAACGGATACAACGCCACAGAAAAGTATTAAAGAGACTGAACGTTATAATTTGTACAACGCACGAACACAGAAATAGTTCGTTGAACTTCAGTTATTGTACACGCAGGCTGGGAGCACTGATTCTTGCTCAGCCGCGACACAGAATACAGCGCTTTCGGCGCCTACGACATTCCACCTTCAAATACTACAAGGACTTGCAACCTGGTTCGTTCCTCGCAGCTGCTCAAGTCGTGTCATAGTCAGTGCAGTTTTGCAAAACGTGGTTACCTTCTACAGAACGCCACAGCCAGCCTCGCCCTCCAGAACTCACCATTTTACCGGACTGCTGCACTAATTTCTGAAGTTTTGCGAGTTTACGGAACACCACTGGGCCATGAAACCAATTGTGTATTTTGACATTTGTGACTTCTCAACCTCTGTTTGTGTGCTTTGTCTGGTTCAAAACTCATGCTTCTTTTGGGGGGAGGGAAGAATCATGTAACGTATGAAGTGGAGGGAAGGAGGAAGAAGTCAGAACGGAATAAACATGGCGAATGAGCCAGGCTACGTCTCCTAGTCAGACTTGGGGCCTTTGGGTTGTATACGAGGGACTATTGGTCCGCTGCCAGCTCCTAATAAGTTCACGTGCTACGTGACGCTAAACAGGCTCATAAAGAGTGTGCTACACTCGCCGCCATGGCTACTGGTGGCGCTGACTGACACTCCCACGTTTAAATTCACATATATACTCAATGAAGCGGGTGCGGGGATGGCCGCCATGGTAGCTCAGTGGTAGAGCATGGAACGCGTTATTCGAAGGTTCGGTTCCATGCCTTATGTTTTCACCCACTTTTCTTTCTGTTAGATCTCATTATTATTGTGTCAAAACACGGAAAACGAGTCCTTAGGTATGCACTTCTTTCCCTTATATATATTGTTACGGATGTGATGGGTTTATTTAAAATAAAAAATGTCAGCGCTCTACCGTCACTGCCGAATCACCATCGCTCGAGCGCGTCCGATCTATTCTTCCTCGCTCTTTCAGTCCGCGTTACATTTCCCTCCGGGCCAGACGAAGCTCACCGAGCGAGTAGAAGCGATCGGTTGCTGTAGGGCTTCAATCGGGCAATGTGCACAATTTGCGTCTTGCGCGAACGCCGGTTCTGAGCTGTTACTTTCGCAACAGCGTAAGTGATGTCACTTAGACACTGAGTAATGACTAATGGTCCTGTGTACTTAGAAAGAAACTTCTGGCAAAGTCTCTTCTTTCGAACGGGCGTCCACAGCCAGACCAAATCACCTGTAGCGAAAGTCACGGGCGGGTGTTTTGCGTCGTAACGGTCTTTCGCGCGAGCGTGGGCGGAAAGAGTTCGGAGCCGAGCAAGTCGACGAGCTTTTTCGGCACGACACAAAGTCTGCGCGACACTGGCGTTTTCGTTCGTCGAAAATGGAAGTATGGTGTCAAGAAAACTTTGGGGATGACGAGCATAGAGAAGAAAGAAAGGCGTATAACCTGTGACTTCGTGTTTCGCGGTATTAAAGGCGTATGTAACAAAAGGTAATACGGTATCCCAGTTCTTGTGATCCGCTGCGACGTACATTGAAAGCATGTTGATGATGGTAGGATTAGTGCGCTCAGTGAGGCCGTTGGTCTGAGGGTGATATGGCGTGGAATGGCGATACTGACACCCACAAAGCCGTAGCAACTCTGCGACAACTTCAGCGGTAAACTGTCGGCCGCGATCACTTATCACCACACGAGGGGCCCCGTGACGAAGTATGATCGAGTGTAGAAGAAACCATGACACATCAGATGATGTGGCTGAAGCAACCGCCATCGTTTCAGTATACCGCGTCAAGTAATCTACGCACAGAATAATCCAGCGGCGGCCGGTGGTAGACTTGGGGAAAGGGCCCAGTAAATCTATGCCGACTTTTTCGAATGGTGATGTCGGTGGCTTAACCGGCTGCAGTGGGCCGGCCAGATGGTGTGGTAGGTTGCTTGTGGCGTTGGCAGACATCACAACTTGCGACGGAGTGCTTGGTGGTCTTCCAGAGTCGAGACCAGTAAAAACGTTGTCGGATACGGTGAAGCGTTCGGGCAAACCCAAGGTGCCCAGACGTGATGTCATCGTGCATGGCTTAGAATACCGCAAGACGCAGGCATTCTGGCACAACGAGGAGTAGTGTGGAACCATGGCTGGAGTAATTCTTGCAATATAGTAGGGCGTCATGAATCACGAATGGCGTGGCGCGTTTAGAGCTACGAGCCACATCAATCATTGGTTTCAGCGAAGGGTCACGCTGTTGCTCGTGACGGAAGACATCCAAATTTGGGAAGTTGGATGAGATTGCGTCCAGGTAGTTGTCGAAATCATCATCAGCATCCACAGTCGGAGATGGAAGACGAGATAAGCAGTCGGCATCTGCGTGACATCAACCGTCTTGTAGGTCACAGAATAATTATATTCTTGAAGCCGTAAGGCCCAGTGAGCCAACCGACCAGCTGGGTCACGTAGTCCGACAAGCCAACAAAGCGAATGATGATCTGTGACGATCTTGAACTGCCAGCCGTACAAATAAGGTCTGAAGTTTTGGACGGCGAAAACAACTGCAAGACATTCCAGTTCGGTAATCGTATCATTCCTCTCCGCCTTAGTCAAAGTACGACTTGCATACGCCACGACGTGCTGCCGGCTGTCGTGATATTGAACTAGCACGGCACCAACACCAATACCACTAGCATCTGTATGCAGTTCCGTGAGTGCCTCCGGGTCGAAATGGCGCAAGAGGGGCCCGGAAGTAAGAAAATACTTCAGCTGCTCGAAAGCAGCCTCACACTCAATAGTCCATCGGAATGGGGTGTTTTTGCGGAGCAACTCTGTCAGGGGATGAGCAAGCTGGGCGAAGTCTTTGATAAACCGACGAAAATAAGAACACAGGCCCACGAAGCTACGGAGATCCTTCAAAAACGTCGGTTGCTTGGAGTGTCGGACAGCACTGATTTTGTGCGGGTCTGGTCGCATACCGTCCCTGTCGACTAGATATCCAAGCACAAGGGCTTGACGCTAACCAAAATGACACTTCTTTGCATTTAAAACGAGACCAGCTTGTTTGACGCAATCTAGAACAACACTAAGCCGATGGTTGTGCTCGTGGAATGTCTTGCCAAAAATAATTACATCATCGAGATAACACATATATATCTCCCATTTCAGACCACGAAGGATGGAGTCCATGAATCGCTCGAAGGTAGCTGGGGCATCGCATAAGCCAAACGGCATAACGTTGAATTAAAATAATCCCTCAGGCGTGACAAAAGCAGTGTTCTCTTTTTCAGACGGATGCATTGGTATTTGCCAGTATCCAGACCTTAGGTCAACGGACGAAAAGTATGCGGCCGAGAGCAGACAATCAACAGCATCGTCGATGCGTGGTAGCGGATACACGTCTTTCTTTGTGACGGCGTTGAGACGGCGGTAGTCTACACAAAATTGCCAAGAGTTGTCCTTCTTTTTTACCAATATAACAGGAGCTGCCCAGGGACTGCTTGACTCTTGAATATCGCCTTTCTGCAGCATGTCGTTGACCTGATCGGCGATCACTTGCCTCTCTGACGGGGATACGCGATAAGGTTTCTGGCGTATTGGTGTAGCATCTCCCGTGTTGATGCGGTGGTGCATACGGTATTCGGGCAACATGGAACAACGCTTGTTTTGAGCGAAATCAAAGACTCCCGCGTAGCGTGCAAGTACCTCTTCAAGGACATTCTGCTCGGAAGAAGGCAACGACTAATTGATGATACGTTTAATCTCGGCTGAGTAGTTGGGCGCAGTCTGACTGATGGCTGGAGACTCTGAGACCATTCTGACGTCAATTGTGGCCTGCTCCTCGAACGTTCCCAGTTTGAATCCGGCTGGTAGAACAACAGGCTCTGAGGCTGCGTTGAGCGCCCACAAGCAAGCATGTCCATCGATGGCTGTAAGGACAGACCGTGGGACCAGCACATTCTTCTTGATGGCATTTGCATGATCATGCTCCACAAGTCCAGTGCAGGGTCCTGAGCGGACATGAGAAGAGCATACGGGTGCAAATACTGCTGTCCGACCAGGGATCGTCACATCTTCAGACAACGAAAAAGCATCGATGGGCAGAGTCGGAAAATCGTCAACTATTGCAGCGGGCAACGTACTTTGTAGAAGAATCTCTCCAGTTCCACAGTCAAGCGTAGCGCCGCACTCATGAAGGAGGTCTATCCCTAAAATAATGTCATGAGTTGCGCGAGCGAGTACAGTGAATTCAACTCGAAAATTTTGTCCACCAATCGTGAGTACAACTGAACAAATACCAACAGGGCATAACGCTTCGCCTCCAACTACACGAAAAGTTTCTTTACGATTCCGCGCGAACATAGCTTTGTGACCCAAGAAACGATGTTTGAAACGAATGCTCATAACCGAAACAGCAGCACCAGTGTCTACAAGAGCAAGAGTATCTACACCGTCTATACACACACCCACTTTGTTCATGAACATCACAGCAGAAGGAGGAATTGGCGAAACTGACCGCCCCGCGACCGCACCTCCATCGGTCGCACCAGTTTGTTTCCCAGCTGATGCGGGGAAGGTGACCGACGACGCGGAGACGGCGACCGGCGGGACCGTGTCGGAGGCGGTGTCAGGCTTCTCTCGGAGACGGGGGACTCGCTGCGAAATTCGTTAGGCCATTGCTGTCGGGGACGGTGGTCGGCCGGGTGAGAGGTCCAGGTTTCGTGCATACGAGGCGGGTGCGTCGAAAATCGTGGCGGCACAGGCGTTTCGCACATGCGAGGCGGATACGTCGAAAAACGTGGCGGTGCAGGCGGCCGTCTTGGACAGAAGTGCGAAATATGCCCTGGGAGACCACATGTGTAGCAAACGGGGCCTTGTCGACTTACATTAGCAGGACCAGAGGTGGCAGAAGTACGCGAAGACGGGTCATGCTCCGCAGAAACATTTTGTGATGACGCATAGTAATCTTCTGGTAGAGGCCTGGTTGACGACGGTCGGAGGTCCGCAGCGGCACGTCGAGATGATGACATCCGGTGGTGGCCACGACCCGTCGGGGAAAACGGAAGCCGCGGGGTAAAATCTGCAGTTTCTGTGCGTGGTCGGTTTTTGACGTGACGCTCTCGCATCCTCTAGGGAGGTGGTTCGGGGCACGCGGCGAATGAGCATTGGTGGTGAACGCCACCTGCTTGAAGTCGTACGAGCTCTTCTCGAACTACCCGACGTACGAGGAAGGAAATGTCTTCGCAGGTGGCGACGTCCATACTTGTGACAGTGGGAACATTGTCCAAGCGCCCGAACTTGGGTAAAATTCTTCAGGTCTTCAACGCCTTGAATGCGCGACACTGCTGCCTGAAAATCGAAGGAGTGTTCAAGTTTTCTTTTGTTATAAAAAATTGTACACGTCCTCGGCGATGCCTTTTAACAAATGACCGACTTTGTCTTCGTCAGACATATTTGCGTTGACAATCCCGCAAAGCTTCAACACTTCTTCATTGTAGGTTGTGCACGTCTCGCCGGGCAACTGAGTCCTACGTGACAGCGTTTGCTCAGCTTTCTTTTTTCATGGAACTCGTGTCCCCAAAGGAGACCTTCAGTTCCCTAACAAATATATCAGAAGTGGGGAGGGCATGTTCATGGTTCTCAAACCAAAGCAATGCTGTCCAGACAAGGAAGAATACTACGTTCACGAGCTTCGCCGGTGCGCCCCATTCGTAGTAGCGACTTACTCTGTCGAAGTGTTTTAGCCAAGCGTCCACGTCTTCGTCAGTTTTACCTGAAAAAATTCGTGGCTCAGGTGTCCAGTAGTCTGGTTGTCGAGGTCGACGGCCACCTTGTGCCATGTCGGTGGCACTGGTGGCCGTCGTAGGACGTCGATGGGACGTAGGACGTGGGACGAGCAGCGTAGGGCGTCGATGGGATTACTGTGTCGTCGTTCATGCTGATGTTGTCCGGGGGTAGGCCAGCTAAGCGTCTGCTTCTTCGAAGAACTTCTGCTGTGGGGTCCAGGATGGCAAGTCACTCAGCACCGCTCCACCAAAGCTGTTATGGATGTGATGGGTTTATTTACAATCAAAAATGTCAGCGCTCTACCGTCACTGCCGAATCACCATCGCTCGAGTGCGTTCGATGTCTTCTTCCTCGCTCTTTCAGTCCGCGTTACAACACACACACACACACTCACACACACACACACACACACACACACACACACACACAAACACACACACACACACACACATATATATATATATATATATATATATATATATATATATATATATATATATATAAATATATATATATATATATATATATATATATATATATATATATATATATATATATATATATATATATATATATATATATATATATATATATATATATAGTCACAGGTAATGGGTATGAGCCATCAACTTCAGGTGGAATCCCTTGGAAGTGAAGAAAGAAGAGGGCTTTTGCGTCCTGGTCTGAGGGCAAGCCAGACGTCGATTCGTCACTCTCTGTTATTACGTTCGCGGCACTGGTGGAGGTGCTGGGTAAATGCGCCTCGGCTGCAGATTTTCAGCCGACACACCAAGCTACTTGGAGACAGCTACAACTCCCACGACAAGAAGCAGTCGCCGCCTGCGAGGACCATCTCTCGAAGGCGGTCCCCTCTCTCAAGACGAGATGGCAACTTCAACTAACAACCAGGCGAGTCAAACCAACGACGCCTATTCTTTTCTCCCACATGTTTTTCATGCGCCGCAAACACCACGCTCATTTCATAGAGACATTTATGAAGATGTTGACGACTGGCTTGACCACTTCGATCTAGTTGCCAACATCAACGAATGGGATGAAGCTCGCAAGCTGCGGAGAGTTTACTTTGCGTTTGAAGACTCTGCCAAAACGTGGTACGAGAATCACGAGAGTTCCTTTGCGACGTGGCATGAGTTCAGCCGACAGTTTCCTGATGCGTACCACAGCACTGAAAGGAAAGAGAGAGCGGAGCAGGCTATCTCGTCTCGGAACCAACGACCCAACGAGAGAGTTTCGATGTTTGTCGAGGACATGCTTCGACTCTTCAAGCGTGCTGACCCTGCAATGTCCGAGGAAACGAAGGTGCGGCATTTAATGCGTGGGGTAAAAAAGCAGCTCTTCGCCGGACTCGTGCGCAATCCCCCGACGACTGTGGCAGAGTTGATAAATGAGGCAACTACAATGGAGCGTACTCTCCAGTATCGGTCGTCACAGTATGAACGCCACGACGTGACCCCTGCTGCATGCTTTATCGGGGCTGACAGTGAGAGGCATGCCCTCGCAGAGTTCATAATAAGCGTCATGCGGGACGAGCTGCGCCAACTCCAAGCAGCGGGACCCCAACCACCCGTAAGTGCTCTCGCAGACTTAATCCGAAATTAAATCCGACAGGTGGTCACCCCACTCGCGCCAACAAGGCCTGAGGCCCCTGTGCTGACTTATGCGGCGGCTCTGTCATCTCCTGCACCACATGGCCCTGATCCCACCATGGGGACAATGGACCAGGCTAGCCATCGATTCCAGGGCACCTCTTCGACTCCGCCACCCGCCTCAAGGTTTCCGAGTGCACCAACTTATCGTCCGTCTGGATCGCGGCAGAACGCCACAAAGGCCAGCGTGTGGCATACGTCAGATAACCATCCACTCTGCTACCACTGTGGCGAAGCGGGTCACGTCTACCGTAATCGCCAGTACCGCCAACTTGGTCTCCGTGGCTTTCACCCTGATGCTCGGTGCCCGCGTTACGGTGAGCGTCCCCGCGACATCGAAGCGTACCTTACGGGCCAGCAAGCTCCTCGCCTTGGTCAACGCCCCAAGTTCACGATTACCATCACCTCGCCGCCCCACGTCACCTAGCATTCCCTCGTAATCCTATGCTCCTTTCAGAGAACGGTCACCGAGTACCCACAGGGGAAACTAGAAACCGCGGCTCCTGGGGGTGAAGCCGCGTCCCAACGAACTGTCAAAGAGCCTCCTTTGACGCAAAGAGCCTACGAAGACCGTTATGACTTTCCAGTCGTTTCCGAAAGTCATAAGAATGTTTCCGCTGACATCACCGAACACGTCGATAATCACCTCATCACTGTCCCTCGTCGACACCGGCGCCGATTATTCAGTTATGAGCAGCGCCCTAGCATCCCAACTGAGGAAGGTAACTGCTCCTTGGCAAGGACCACCATTGCGCACGGCAGGCGGCCACCTCGTCACGCCGACTGGAATGTGCACAGCCCGTGTTCGAGTCCGTGCTTCGATGTTCACAGGGTCTTTCCTCGTATTACCTGTGTGCTCCCGTCCTCTCATTCAGGGGTTAGACTTTCTTCGCGAACACGGCGCAATTATTGACCTACGAGACTTGCAGGTGTCGTTCGAGGACCCGTTTCATCCTGAACCGGAAAACGCCCGCTCATCGAAGGCTGCCCTACGTGTATCCTCCGAATCTGTTACTCTGCCTCCCCGCAGCAGCCTTTTTATCAACGTTGAATTTGACCAAGACGTCCCCGATGCTGTAATTGCAGAAGGAAATTGGTCCCTACTTTTTGCACAACAAATCTGCGTTGAGCGAGGTATTGTTCAGCCCAGTAGAAAGCAGGCTTGCCTATTAGTGACGAATTTCAGCGAGAAGTATTGCCATCTTACCAAACACACTGCGATCGCATACATTGAGGATATTGCCGAAGTCCCTGGTCCCTCAACACCTCAACATTATCTGCTCTTTCGTCATGCGATGATTCCGCCATGACATTTGCAAGCACTCTCGACGTAAACCAGGGTCTACCGTCTGCACAACGGGAACGTCTTTTGAAGGTACTCGGCTCATTTCGGGACTGCTTCGCTACGATTTCGAAAGTTAACCAAACACCGCTTGCCAAGCATCGTATTGTTACGTGGAAAATAACAGCTGTCAGTCCGCAGCCACAACGCAGCTCTCCAACAACGTCCACTTCTTTACTATCAGTCTGAGACACCTTTTCTTGGGTATGCCCCATTATGCCCTCTTTCAGTCAGACGAAATCACGTAACACGACCCCCGGCGGCAAAAGCGCCGACCCGGCGAGTTTACGGGGCCACAGCAGGAGCAGTGTGGTAACGCTTGAGCCTTGATACGTGGACGATGTCCCTTGACAGCAGAGCGGAAGAGGTGGATGGATTATCATTGACAATTTCATATGTATTGTCGGTCACTCGTCTAAGCACACGGTATGGGCCCGTGAAACGAGAGAGAAGTTTTTTCTGAAAGGCCTGCATGTCGCGTAGGGGACCAAAGAAGAACGAGGGAACCTGTTGGAAAGTGTTCGTCGCGATGCCGCTCGTCGTAACGATGCTTCTGTGAGTCTTGGGACGCCATTAATCTGCTGCGGGCAAGCTGACGAGCGTGGGCAGCTCGGGTAATAGCATCGCGTGCATATTCAGAAGTAGACTGCGCAGCGGCTGGCAGGAAGGTATCCAACGGCAATGTTGGTTCGCGTCCAAACAGAAGGTAAAATGGCGAGTACCCAGCAATGTCATGCCGGGAGGAATTGTATGCGAACGTCACATACGGTAGTGCAAGGTCCCAATCACGATGGTCGGCCGAGACGTATTTCGATAACATGTCTGTCAGGGTGCGGTTTAAACGTTCTGTAAGCCCGTTTGTCTGGGGGTGGTACGATGTCGTGAGCTTATGTTGGGTAGAGCAGGAACGCAGGATATCGTCAACCACTTTCGAAAGGAACGTACGGCCTCGGTCTGTGAGCAGTTGACGAGGGGCTCTATGCACTAAAATGAGATCGCGTAGTAGAAAATCAGCGACGTCTGTAGCGTGTTAGGTTTGGCCTGGAGATTCGTCTCTCAATCCCGTCGGCGCCCGGTCTGAGGGACGCTGTCAAGTATTTGAGTGATTGTTCCAGACCAGGCGGTGGGCAGAGGCGAGTTCACGTCCTTCAAAAGCGGACCTTTTGTCGTCGCTTCAAGCAGAAGCGGTGACTAATGGACTCGGCGACTCATCGGGCGACGGCAAAGCTGGCGTGGCCGGCGCCGGAGCTGACAGAGGAGCGGTGCTCCCTTTTGAGCCCCAATCACCAAGCCGACCGGCCGACTGCCTATGCTCGTCAGGCATTGTACGTGCTAGCCGAAGGACCAAGACGTCGTGTCGCCAAGACGCCATTAGCCGTTCGAGAGAGGCCAACAAATACGGCGTCTTTCTGAAAGAGACCGCGACGGACAGCGCACGCAGATCGCCCCGCTAATTGGGCGAGCTGTACAGTGGACCCTTTGAAGTATGCGGCCAGGATCGTGGGAACGCTCGTCTAACGGCACACCCACGACGAGGACCAGCCCTGCTGGCGCCACGACAGTGCAGTGTTCACGTGGACCTTGCATGCTCGCCCCCCTCACCTGTGTGTGCGTGATTGGTGTTCGACTCGGAGAGGAGGAGCCCGACAGGGCATAAAACGAAGCAGCAGAGTGCTGGACGGGGCTCTCTGAACCTGTCTCTGAACTTTTGATCGTTCAACCACTACGCTAGTGGTTTTGTGAAACCACTAACCTTTTCCTTTCTGTAAATATGTGTAAATAATGTCATAAAACCCTGTTTTGTTTTCCCGTATCCTCCTGCGTTCCTCCTTTCGACCTGAACAACTGATGGCAGCGGCGGGTTGTCATCATCAGCGAACTTCCTCCTCCTTCCCATCTCTAACAACTGGTTGGCAGCGGTGGGATGGACTTCGCGGCATGGTGCTGTGCTGTGGTGAGTGCTTGGTCTTTGCTTTGACTTTCCAGGCTTCATTATAATTGTGTGAGTTTGTTAGAAGCTGGATTGTGTGTGAATTAGGGAGATTACCTTTTGTGAGTTTTGAGTTGTAGGGATCACCTAATTATGTGTGAAATGCAGGACCAAAGTACAACAGCAATTATGTCGTGGAAGGCAATGCTAAAGGATGAACTTTTGTGTGTGAGTAAGCATCTAGGCATTGAAATAGATGAAAGAATGAGCAGGATAGCGATTTGGATGCTGATCTCGCAAAAAGCCAGTGAGGACGAGATTCAAAACGCAGTAGAAATTTTTGAAAAACAGGAAAAGGAGAAACGGGAGCGAGGGGAACGCGAACGAGAGGAACGAAAACAAAAGGAACGGGAAAGAAAAGAAAAGGAAATAAGGGATAGAGCAGAGCGTGATCGAGCACGCGCCTTGGTGCTCGAACAATTAGAACAGAAAATTGAAGCAATAAGGCGAAAGAGTCAGCCATTCGAAACTGGAGCGCACGAGAAGTGCGATAATCAAGTGAGTGAGGTGCAGCCCAGAGTCGTAGAGAAGGCTAGCACGTTTAAAGACCGCAGCAGGTTCGAAGATGAACCGAATGTGAGAGCTGCGGAAGATGCTGCTATAATTAGAGGGGCCGACAAAGGCCAGAGCGAGTGCGACGAGGTGCTGTGCCAGTTAACTGTAAGCGAAACAGCTAGAATAGCTGTAGACAATCTGGCACAGACCTCAACTGTGTTTGTCGCGACGGTGGATCTTGTAAACAATGTGGAAGTGATCAAGGACGCCGGAGTTAGCTCAAAAGCAGCGAAAGCAGAGAGTGAGAAGAACAGTGCAGTAGCAGGCAGCTCTCAGCAATGCGAGCTAGAGTGTTTGAGGGAAGGCAGCTGCGCTGTTCCTAAGAGCGTCAAGCTGTCCGCCAGTCTAGAGTGTGAAATAGGTGATTTTTTTTGAAAATAATTTAGACTGCGCGACTGAGACAGCTGACGAAAGCTGTGAGAGGGCTCACGAGTGTGAGTTGCTATCGAAAAGCTCGGAAACAAGCCGCAAGAAGCGGCGCAGACGCAGGCGACGTCGGAGAGTTACGAGCGAGACAAAATGCACTACGGGTGTAAAGAAAGGCTCGACACGGTTGAGCGTAGTAAACAGAACTAAGTGTTCTGCATCGGCGTCGAACTCGGCTTGCATGCGTCCTAGCCACCCGAAGAAAAATACAAAGAAATCGGATTCGCAAATAGAATCTCGGGTAAAGCGGCAGTCTTCGGATTTTGTCCCCAGCAAGTCATATGGGTTGCCTTTGAACTGTAGCACTGCCGATGACTCAAAACGCGACCAATTTGAGAACAATGAGGGAAAGGTCGGTCGCAAACGCCGCCGTAAAAGGAAGAAGCGTACGCGCGCGGCTAAGCGAAAGCAAGAAAAGGGTAACAATGGGCCGGGCGAACGGGACAAGGGTAGGCCATCGGCCAGCTCAACGAGGCCTTTGTGGCGGGACGTAAGGCGCCAGCGGCGAAAGGGTAGACCACAGCGCGCATTCGCGAGACGGTATGCGCGGTGGAGATTTAAAGCTTTTCACGGAAAAGAGTGTCGATGTGGTCCTAGAAGAAAGACCACAATAGCTAAACACCGCTCGGCTAGACCAAATAGGACACCGTCACTCTTTCCCTTGCATTGCTCGGGTTCCCTCCGCCGGATTGACAGAGGACGGCCGAAATCGCAAAGGAGGCGTAGCGCTGCCGTTCAGCTTGTAGCACTTACGCGACGTTGCCTCGGGCGCCCTCGAAATCCGCGAAGTCCTCGACCGCCACGAGTGCGATTGAAGGGAGGGACAACTGTAGGCTGGTGAGTGAACGGGGGAGTGTTCTTAGTAGCATGCTTTTTGATTATTATTGGTTTTGAAGTAATACTCCTTTGTCCTCTCCCAGGCTAGTTTGTTTGGATACAGTTTTCCCTTCTAGATTTTCTAAGGGCATTGTAAATGTTTTTAGTTGAGTTACAGGGAAATGGCCTACGGTTAGGGGTGCGATTGGTGTGCTGACGCTCTTTGGATGAGAGTATGATGTCGTGCTAGGGCGCACAGCAATGGGCGTTCTTTAAAAACATGAGCTAACATGAAACTACATCCAGTTAATGAGCGTGTTATTACACGAGTTGCATTTACCTTTGTTATTTTAGTATGTGCTCAGGGATCAGGTGACATTCTTTAGCTGAGCATTATGTTATATACCGAACGCTGAGATTAGGGATGCGTTTTTAGGGTTTACACAGTTCGGTTATTGAGAGAATAGAGAAAGCGCCCAGTTACCTTTTGTAGGTTCAGGCCACATTTGTGTGGGATTTAAGTATTGGGTTGTGTTTCATGAAATGAGTCATGAAGTTAAATGTAAGTTACAACTTAGTAGTGTGGATGGTAGGAGAAAGCTAGTTTTGATTGCGATTACGGTTATATGGGGCCAAATTGTACCTGCCTTTGTGTGCTTTCTCACACGGCAAATTGTTCCATCTTTGGTAGGCATCTCCACGTCCATGATTGTTGTAACTTTGGCGGCACAAAATTGTCTCAATATTTTACCGTTCAGGTTTCTCTTTTGTTTGTGTTGAGAAGCCTGGAGGGTTTGAAGCGGGTCCAATGTGCTTGACTGCGGCATGGTATTGTGTTGTGTGGTTCGCCTTGCTGTTGTCGACCATTGTAAGCTGGTTTGGGAGTGGTTTCGAGTTCGCAGCTGGAGAGAGAAAAGCCAGGCCATCGTCCTCGTCACCAACCATTCTCTTCGTGCCCAGCGGTTGGGAGCGCTGGCCAGCCGAGATTTTCCGGGCGGCGGAGGAGCTGTTAGGTTTGGCCTGGAGATTCGTCTCTCAATCCCGTCAGCGCCCGGTCTGAGGGACGCTGTCAAGTATTTGAGTGATTGTTCCAGACCAGGCGGCGGGCAGAGGCGAGTTCACGTCCTTCAAAAGCGGACCTTTTGTCGTCGCTTCAAGCAGAAGCGGTGACTAATGGACTCGGCGACTCATCGGGCGACGGCAAAGCTGGCGTGGCCGGCGCCGGAGCTGACAGAGGAGCGGTGCTCCCTTTAGAGCCCCAATCACCAAGCCGACCGGCCGACTGCCTATGCTCGTCAGGCATTGTACGTGCTAGCCGGAGGACCAAGACGTCGTGTCGCCAAGACGCCATTAGCCGTTCGAGAGAGGCCAACAAAGACGGCGTCTTTCTGAAAGAGACCGCGACGGACAGCGCACGCAGATCGCCCCGCTAATTGGGCGAGCTGTACAGTGGACCCTTTGAAGTATGCGGCCAGGATCGTGGGAACGCTCGTCTAACGGCACACCCACGACGAGGACCAGCCCTGCTGGCGCCACGACAGTGCAGTGTTCACGTGGACCTTGCATGCTCGCCCCCCTCACCTGTGTGTGCGTGATTGGTGTTCGACTCGGAGAGGAGGAGCCCGACAGGGCATAAAACGAAGCAGCAGAGTGCTGGACGGGGCTCTCTGAACCTGTCTCTGAACTTTTGATCGTTCAACCACTACGCTAGTGGTTTTGTGAAACTACTAACCTTTTCCTTTCTGTAAATATGTGTAAATAATGTCATAAAACCCTGTTTTGTTTTCCCGTATCCTCCTGCGTTCTTCCTTTCGACCTGAACAACTGATGGCAGCGGCGGGTTGTCATCATCAGCGAACTTCCTCTTCCTTCCCATCTCTAACAACTTTAGAGATGGGAAGGAGGAGGAAGTTCGCTGATGATGACAACCCGCCGCTGCCATCAGTTGTTCAGGTCGAAAGGAGGAACGCAGGAGGATACGGGAAAACAAAACAGGGTTTTATGACATTATTTACACATATTTACAGAAAGGAAAAGGTTGGTGGTTTCACAAAACCACTAGCGTAGTGGTTGAACGATCAAAAGTTCAGAGACAGGTTCAGAGAGCCCCGTCCAGCACTCTGCTGCTTCGTTTTATGCCCTGTCGGGCTCCTCCTCTCCGTGTCGAACACCAATCACGCACACACAGGTGAGGGGGGCGAGCATGCAAGGTCCACGTGAACACTGCACTGTCGTGGCGCCAGCAGGGCTGGTCCTCGTCGTGGGTGTGCCGTTAGACGAGCGTTCCCACGATCCTGGCCGCATACTTCAAAGGGTCCACTGTACAGCTCGCCCAATTAGCGGGGCGATCTGCGTGCGCTGTCCAGTCGCGGTCTCTTTCAGAAAGACGCCGTCTTTGTTGGCCTCTCTCGAACGGCTAATGGCGTCTTGGCGACACGACGTCTTGGTCCTCTGGCTAGCACGTACAATGCCTGACGAGCATAGGCAGTCGGCCGGTCGGCTTGGTGATTGGGGCTCAAAAGGGAGCACCGCTCCTCTGTCAGCTCCGGCGCCGGCCACGCCAGCTTTGCCGTCGCCCGATGAGTCGCCGAGTCCATTAGTCACCGCTTCTGCTTGAAGCGACGACAAAAGGTCCGCTTTTGAAGGACGTGAACTCGCCTCTGCCCGCCGCGTGGTCTGGAACAATCACTCAAATACTTGACAGCGTCCCTCAGACCGGGCGCCGACGGGATTGAGAGACAAATCTCCAGGCCAAACCTAACAAGCGCAGCTTGTTGGCATGGCTCGCGTAACTGCATAACGGGTTGTGTAATCCGTAGCCACCGCGACCCACTTGTTTCCGGAGGCGGATGTTGGGAAGGGACCGAGGAGGTCCAAACCAACACGGAAGAATGGCTCCGATGGGATGTCGATGGGCTGAAGATATCCGGAAGGGCGTCCCGTCGGCTTTTTGCGACGCTGGCAAATTTCACAAGCGTTGACATAACGACGTACAGAGCGTGAAAGGCCAGGCCAGTAGAAGCGGTGGCGGACACGGTCATATGTGCGAGAGACACCAAGGTGACCCGCGGTTGGCGCGTCATGAAGCTCACGTAGGACTGTGGAACGCAGGTGCTTTGGTATGACCAGAAGTAGGTCGTGACCATTGGGCGATAAATTACGCCGATATAAGGTGTGGTCCTTTAAAGTAAACATGCGAACAGAAGCGTCTTGCGGTGAAGATTCGAGCTGTTGTATTAAGCGGCTGATATCCGGATCGCGGCGCTGCTCGTCCCCGAGATGAAGCAGCTGGGAGATGGAAAGGACGCAGCCCACAGAATCAGTGCTCGTAGGATCGCAGTCGGCCACTGGGTAGCGTGACAGACAATCCACATCTTTGTGCAGTTTTCCTGATTTATACACTACGGTGTAAGAATACTCCTGAAGGCGGAGTGCCCAGCGGGCGAGTCGACCTGTGGGATCTTTGAGGGAGGCGAGCCAGCAGAGAGCGTGGTGGTCGATGAGAACTATAAATGGTCGGCCGTATAAGTAAGGGCGAAATTTCGCGACTGCCCACACCAGCGCTAGGCATTCGCGCTCTGTTATGGAATAATTACGCTCCGAGGTGGACAGCAGCCTGCTGGCATAAGCTATCACACGATGCTGCCCACGTTGTCGCTGAGCCAACACAGCGCCTATTCCGTAACCAGCTGGCATCGGTGCGCACTTCTGTCGGTGCCGTAGGGTCGAAGTGAGCCAGCACAGGAGAAGAAGTGAGCAAAGTGGTCAAGTCGGAAAATGCTGCTGCTTGCGAGGGACCCCAGGTAAACGTCTCATCTGGTTTGAGTAAATCTGTTAGGGGCCGAGCGATTTCCGCAAAGTTCTTGATGAACCGCCGAAAATAGGAGCAGAGCCCCACAAAGCTGCGGACATCTTTGGTGGTTTTTGGCACAGGAAAGTCCTTCACAGCTCGAACTTTTTCTGGTTCAGGCTGTACGCCGTAAGCGTCAACAATATGTCCAAGTATTGTAATGCGACGGAGACCAAACCGGCACTTGGATGAATTCAGCTGAAGGCCGGTGAGGCGGAATACATCAAGAATTTTCGAAAGTCTCTCAAGGTGCGCTTCAAAAGTGGGAGCAAACACAATCACGTCATCCAGGTAACAAAGACACGTAGACCACTTGAATCCATGGAGCAGGGAGTCCATCATTCGTTCAAAGGTGGCGGGGCATTACATAGGCCGAAAGGAATGACTTCGAATTGGTAGAGGCCATCGGGTGTTGCAAAAGCCGTCTTCTCTCGATCCATGGGGTCCACGGCAATCTGCCAATAACCAGAACGAAGATCGATGGAAGAAAAGTAGGCGGCACCATGGAGGCAATCAAGGGCGTCGTCAATGCGGGGCAGAGGGTATGCGTCTTTCTTGGTGATGTTAAGGTGGCGATAGTCCACACAAAATCGCCACGATCCATCCTTCTTTTTAACTAATACAACCGGGGATGCCCAGGGACTGGAGGATGGTTCAATAATGTCCTTCGCTAGCATCTTGTTCACCTCCTTCTGAATTATGCTCCGCTCAAAAGCAGACACTCTGTAGGGACGGCGGTGAACCGGGTTGGCATCACCTGTGTGTATGCGATGCTGGACAAAGGACGTCTGCCCAAGAGGTCGGTCGCCAAAATCGAAAATATCCTGGTAGGCCTCGAGAAGATGTTGTAGGGCTTCAACTTGTGGAGGCGGAAGATCAGTGGCGATCATGTTTACAATTTGACGGCTGCCCGAATGTGTTGCGAGTGATGTGCGCTGCGGTGAAACAAGTGTGTCTAAGGCAAGGACTTCAATTTGTGAATCGAGCAACGGACACAGGTGGGCCACAGAAATTCCTTGTGGAAGCACCTGATTCATGTAGCCGAAATTGACAAGAGGTAGACAAGTTTTGTTATCTGTGATGCTGAGCACCGTATAGGGCACTGCAACATTGTGCGCAAGGAGCACGTCGGTGAGAGGCGTAGCGTAATAGTCACCATCGGGCACAGCTGGTGAGCACAGAAAATTGACGTACGTCACAGTTTTGGAGGGCAGTCGAACAAAGTCGCTGCATTGTAATCGGCATGTAGGTTGGTACGGGGTGGCACTGATTTGTGGCAGTTCAAGGCGGAGCACACCAGCGGAGCAATCAATTAGAGCAGAATTGGCGGCAAGAAAATCGAGGCCTAGTATGAGGTCGTGGGGACATGTTGCAAGCACGGTAAAAAGGACGACCACTTGATGACCGGCTACGGTAAGTTGAGCTGTGCACATACCGACGACAGGGACTGTTGCACCATCTGCAACTTGGACGACACTGGTCGAAAGGGGCGTGAGAACCTTCTTCATGCGACGACGAAAACGAGAACTCATAATACAGACGTGAGCGCCCGTATCTATCAAAGCTTCAACAAGTGTGCCATCAACATATACTTCTAGGGTGTTCCGGTTCAAACGTAAGGGCAACAGAGGATTTTTGGGTAAGGTCGAGAGGGCAGCTTCACCTCCAGAAGCTGCGCAGCCTAGTTTTTCGGGGACATGCGGCGGTTAAACGATGGTGAGGGAGAGCGGCGACGCGTATTTGAACGAGAAGGGCGGCTTTGAGGCGGTGGCGACGACGGGACAGGGTGGCCGTAGTCCTCAGGGGCAGTAAACGCTGTAGACTCAGTGCGAGTAGGATAACGGTAGTTTGGTGGACGGAATGAGTTACTGTAAGCGGGGTACGAGCCAGAAGACATAGATGGCCATTGGCTGTGGCAGTAACGAGCGATGTGTCCTGCGCGACCACAGCGGAAGCAGATCGGCTTATCATCAGCTGTTCGCCATTCAGATGGGTTCCTGGTTCGAATAGAGTACGGACGGCGACGTCTCATGTCCAGAGAAGCTATCGAGGGACCAGTATTATCCAGGGTGGGTGCAGTGGTCAGGATACCAAGGTCAGCGAATTCCTGGCGGACACCAGCCTGGATCAAGGCGACAGCTGGCGTTGAGGCGTCGGGCAACGTCGGTTTGTTAGCAGCCGGGTAAGCGGCCTCGAGTTCACGTCGGACGATGCGCGTCACGTCTTCGGTCGTAGACGGATGACAAGGAGTGGCTTCGCAAGACGACGTTGCCGCGGTGTTGGGTGGGCGCTGAAACTGCTGCGAAATGCGTCGACTCTTCGCCTGCTCGAGACGGCGGCACTCTTTGATCATGGCGTCGATGGTCGTTACGTTGGTAAATACAAGCAGGCTGAACGCATCGTCGGCGATTCCTTTTAAAACGTGCGAAATCTTGTCGGCCTCAGTCATGTTGGGATCGGCCCTTTGACACAACGCTAAGACGTCTTGAATATAAGTCAAGTAGGGCTCAGTGGACGTCTGTGTACGTACGGCCAATTGCTTTCGGGCATCAAGCTGCTGACCAAACGGGTTGCCAAAGAGGTAGCGGAGCTGTTGCTTAAACATTTCCCAGCTTGTGATTTCGTGCTCGTGGGTCTCAAACCAGATGCGAGGGGTCTTGTCAAGATAGAAAATGACATTCGCAAGCATAACGGTTGGGTCCCAGCCATATTGCTTGCTGACGCGCTCGTACATGCTAAGCCACTTGTCCACATTCGCGTTGTCCTCTCCAGTAAAGGTACCGGGATCACGGGGTTGCGTTAGGGCGACGTACCTGGTTGCTGTCGTTGCTGGTGTAGGTGGCGAAGCCGTATCCTCACCCGGAGCCATGGTAGCAGACTTAAGGAGGCGTCCACTGCGTAGCTCCGTTGTCAGAAGAGTACCCAGCACTTCCACCAAAATGTTACGTGGAAAATAACAGCTGTCAGTCCGCAGCCACAACGCAGCTCACCAACAACGTCCACTTCTTTAGGAAAAAGCCAGGGGGCGCTCGTCCAGTGCGGATGTGCGAACACGTCGGCTCCCGTTTGTTCAAGCGTTCTGGCACGGATTTTTTGCCTCAACTAGCAAGAACTGTGCATCATTCGACGCCGTTTGTTGTAGTGAACCAGCAGATACCAACATCTTACCGGTGGGTGAAATTTTTGGACATCACCAGGACTTTTACCCACGCCACTCAGACGCCTCGCGCGTCGACGCGTTTCTCGGGCGCTGCAACAGCGTCGCGACGACGCCTAACGCGTCGTCGAGCTGAAGAATGGCCTCCAACCTCAATGTGTCGGTTGTAGAAGGCATGGACATCAATCCGGAAGAAGCGGAGTGCGCGGGATGGATTGAAGTAGCCAGCAAGAAGAAGAAACTTGCCGAGCGGGCGGATTGTAACGCTGGTAATGCGCCCACGTCAGCGACAGGAAGCGGTAAAGGCGGCTCCCGCACTGCCGCCTCACAGAACGTGTTGAGGCGTGTTGTGAAAGCTTCCAGGATCCCAAACCTTCCCAGGGATCACTTTAAGACCATTATACGGCCACGTGGAGGGATGGATGTCAAGAAGACAGACCTTCTTATCTTCAAGCGCTCGCTCGCAAAGGCGGCTTCCCTAACAGCAGAGCAGGTGTTCGACGACACGCTGTGCACGAACCCCTTCCAGAACATTTTCGTCGTTGCCACGCCGTTCGAGGCGAATGCGCGCGCCTACGCCAGGGTCCAAGAGATAAGTATGGGCTCGACTGTCATAGGCTTGGCGGCTTACGTGGCTGCGTCTGACGACACATGTAAAGGAGTGATCCGTGGAATCAATGTGGATCTCAGTGACGCAGAACTGACGGAGATGATCGTCAACCGGAGGAACCCTGACGCTCTGGGGGTTCGAAGAATCAAGAAGACACCAACAGTGATCGTGTTGTTTGACGGACAAAAGGTCCCCCAGCACGTCGTGTGTGATGGTGTTCGATACCCTTGTTCCTTGTATCGCAGGCAAGTGGACGTGTGCTATGCATGTGGTGATTTGGGCCACAGGTCCGATGTTTGCCCCAAGGGCGATGAACAGAAGAAATGCCGCGGATGCGGCATGCAGTCACCATCACCGGATCATCAGTGTGATCCCACGTGTGCCATCTGTGGCGGAGCGCACCCAACGGCGGACCGCAAGTGCAGAAAGCGCTTCCAGGTGCCCTACATCGTGCGCCAAAGACGGCGGCGCCGCCGTAGGCGCGCGCGGCGTGGCTCCGACACAGCTGGAGGCGAAGAAGGACTGGCGGAAGAAGAATCATTCTCCAGCGCTCATCGCAGCAGATCGGCATCTAGAGGACGCTCCCGCTCCAGAGGACGCTCCGGCAGCAAATCGCGCTCTCGCTCCAGAGGGCGTGACAAGGGCAGCAGTCGCTCCCGTTCGAGAGGACGATCGGGTTCCAAGGGCCGCGTTCAGAAGCAAATGTCTTGGGCGGACAAGGCCAGGATGAACATCCCAAGCGGCCAAGAGGTAACGCAGGGCATTTTACCAGAGCAAAAAAGAGAACAATCAGAGATTTTAATGCTTAAAAAAGAAAATGCAGAACTTAAAGAAGCACTACGAACGCTGAGGGCCGAGTTCGAGCTCTTCCGCAACTCGCGTGAACCCCGTGAAGTAGCCACACCCATACCGGTTCAAGCAGGAGGGTCGAATAAGCGCAAGGCCGTTTCGCCCCCCGCGATCGCGGAAAGCGTGGCAATGCAAAGTGACGAGTCCCCCGCTCAGGTCCCTGAGAAAAATGTACTCGCGTCTTTAACGGCGATTGAGGAATCGCTCAAGCAGGTGAGAGAGGCCTTAGCCATTCAATCTAGCACAATCGAACGTATGGACGGGAGCGTCTCCCACCTGACACGTCGAGTAGGAATCCTCGAATCTAAAATGAAAATGATTGACTCTAGCAAACTCAAGACGACCAACACTGGTACGATTGCAAAAGCCAAGATAGTGCAGCAGGATTCGGACGCTACGAGTTCGCCGCAGGCTATGTTCCTTCAATAATATTCAAAATGGCGGGCCAAACCGGAAACATAATTATCTGGCAGTGGAATTGCGCAAGTTTCTTAAGGCGTAAAGCTGCTCTACTGCAGCTCATCAAAGCACAGGCGTCAATGCCGCACGTCCTGCTCTTGCAGGAAACCCTTAGCGAGAAGGTATTTCTCTCGGGCTACCGTTCGATTAGCCAAAAAGGCGCAAATGGCAGAGGTATCGCCACGTTGGTCAGGAAAGATACCTCCTTTGAGCAGCACGAAGTCAAAATTTGCGACTCGGATAAGAGATCCGGTCTCGAGGCACAATTAATTGAAATCATTCCCAACGGCAAAATCCGAAGCAACATATTCGTTTTTAACCTGTATAGCCCTCCTTCGGCTTATAAACATAATATCCGCTCACTCCTTCATAGGGTCGCAACTGCCGCCAGATCGCACCCTTTAATAGTAGCTGGGGATTTCAACGCTCCTCATCCGTCTTGGGGCTATGTTACGAGGACAAAGAAAGGGGCCAATCTAGTTGCAGCCAGTATAGACTTAAACCTAACGCTTATCTCCGACCCGCGTTTTCCCACGAGGCTGGGAAACTCGGTCGCCAGAGACACGATGCCTGATCTCAGCTTCACTAGAAATGCGGTGGTCGAGTGGTCCAACTTACAGGAGAACTTGGGAAGCGACCACAGCATCATAGAACTCCGGATGGAAATAAGAGCACCACCCCCAAGAACCTATAAATATACAGACTGGGACCTTTTTAGGCAAATCAGAGGTGAAGATGAGTCAGTACATGACACCTTCAGTGAACTTCTTGTACAAATCCAGAAGGATGTCGAGAAGGCCACCAAAGAAATAGTAACAGAATTTGATGCTCCGGGGATGGATGCAAGGTTAGCGCACCTCCTGGACGCCAAACGCTCTCTCATCGCGATATGGAAAAAACAAAGGCTAAATCGCAGGCTACGGAAAAAGATTGCGGAGCTCAATCGGCATATTGAGGAGCACTGCTCCGAACTCCATAAACAACAATGGAGGGACGCCTGCTCGGCTGCGGACGGGAAAATGCGCAAAGGAGGCAAATGGACCCTCTTCAAACACCTCCTAGATGATGGACAATCCAAAGGCAATCAGAAACTAGCCATAGACCGACTTATTAATAAGGAGAAAATGGCAGGCATCTCAGAAGCTTCCCAATTTCAGATACTTGCCAACAAGTACCTCCCGCTTAGCCAGAGCTCAACTTCTGTCCCCCACCGGTATGAGGGTGTGCCTTCCCCAGAGTTGGACGCTCCCTTCTCGGAAGCTGAGATCAGGGAAGTGCTCCATAGCCTAAACGGAAGGTCTGCCCCAGGTCCCGATGGAGTTACGAATCGGCTCTTAAGAAATTTGGATGATAAAGCCATTCAGGCCTTAGTGAAGGAGATAAATAAGGTATGGGAGGAGGGCGTCGTACCAGAAACTTGGAAGAGGGCCACAGTGGTCTTAATCCCCAAGCCAGGTAAATCACCCAGCTTAGATCACCTCCGCCCGATCTCCCTTACTTCTTGCCTTAGCAAAGTAGCAGAACATGCAGTACACAGCAGGATATCGCGCTACATCGAGAGGAATGACCTATTTCCATATAATATGGTAGGTTTCAGGCCCTCACTTTCCAGCGCAAGATGTCATGCTCCTCCTCAAAACACACATAATTGACTTTCCAAGCAAAGATGTAAAAGGGGTCCTCGCACTGGACCTCACTAAAGCATTCGATAGTGTCAAACACGACTATATTCTTAAGGAGATATCGGCTTTGAACCTGGGAGTTAAATTCTTCTCCTTCGTTGAATCTTTCCTCGAGAGTCGGACGGCGGCAATAAAATTGGGACAATCAGTCTCGGAGCCTTTCAAACTCGGACGAAGGGGTACTCCCCAAGGGGCAGTTATCTCCCCCCTTCTATTCAACATAGCCATGCGCAAGCTGTCGGCAAGCCTTTCTAAAGCCCCTAATGTCGGACACGCTTTATATGCTGACGACATTACAATCTGGTGTCCCGGAGGATCGGAGGCGGCGGTTGAACAAGCTCTACAGGAGGCTCTGGACATTACAGTGTCTTTCCTGGAAGGTACGGGACTGGCGCTTTCGCCGGAAAAGTCGGAACTCCTGCTGTACAGACAGGCTAGACGAGGTGTTAGGGGACTCACCCCTCTCGATCAGGTGCCCATTAGCGTTTGCACCAAGGATGGTCGCACAATTCCTAGAGTCAATTCTATGAAAATTCTGGGGCTTTTATTAGACTCTAAGGGATGCAACGCAAAGACTATAGCCCGTCTCACCACAAAAACAGAGAACATTCTGAGATTAATTATGCGGGTGTCCAACAAGAAGGGCGGCATAGGCGAGGATATCCTCCTTAGGGCCCACCACGCTTTCCTCATGAGCCATATCATATACATAGTGGCGGCTCTCAATTGGACCAAAACGGAAAGGGATAAATTGGACACGCTCATGCGCAAAAGTGTCAAAAAGGTGCTCGGCGTCCCAATCACGACTAGCACAGAAAAACTCATGAAGTTGGGAGTGCACAACACCACTTCGGAATTAATTGAAGCGCAAAGGTCAGCACAAATAATTCGGTTATCGAGTTTCAAAACAGGAAGAAAACTGCTCGATGCGGCAGGCCTCCGTCCTATCTTCAATCAGGGAGAAACTACGCAGCTTGATTATCAAACAAGGAATTCCTTTATTGTTGACCCTCTTCCACGAAACATCCATCCCCAACACAATAAAGGTCGTAGGTTGGCGAGGGCTAGGGCTTTCATAAAGAACCTCTCCGGAACAGAGACTTTTGTGGACGCGGCGCGCCACGCCGGCGGCAGCAAGTTTTCCGTGGCAGTCGTCAATGACAGGGGAGAACTTGTCTCGGCAGCTTCAGTGAAGACCTCCTTGGTCGATGTAGCAGAACAGGCTGCTGTAGCGCTGGCATTACTGGACACGAAACGCACCACGGTGTACACCGATTCCCGAGCGGCCGTTAGGGCGTTCGCATCGGGATTGATAGCCACAGAGGCAGCCAGAATTCTCCACAGCAAACCCCCCTCAGACGTTATACATCACATAGTCTGGTTTCCCGCTCACATGGGACCAGACGTACTGCCGGGTCACCTGAACCCAAACGAGATAGCCCACGACTGTGCGCGAGGTTTCACAAGCCGCGACGGGGTGGTCTCTCGGGTGAGTTCGGGAGAGCTCGTCCACAGTGATCCTCTCGTTACTTTTCACGAAATAACATCTCATTACAGAGGAGAGCGACAGACTTTTCCCTTTCCCCATCATAAGCTCCACAGATCACAAGCAAGCACGCTCCGCATGCTCCAGACGGGGTCTTACCCCTCTAGGGGCTTTCTGAACATGTTTCATCCGGATATTGATCCACTTTGCCCAGATTGTGGTGAATTTTGCTCTTTGAGTCACATGCTCTGGCAGTGCCCTGCGTTACAGGATTTTAAAACAGAAGAAGACTGGATGACGGCAATCACAGACCCCAATCAAGACGTCCAGCTTCAGGCTGTCCAGAGGGCCCGTGAACGAGCGGAGAGGCATGGCCTCTCTGTTCCGACATGGGACTAGCCAACGGCTGGGTGGGGACCTACATAGTTGGCCCGCTGCCTTGCCTCTCAGGACCAAATAAAGTTGTTTGTCATGTGTCCACTTCTTTACTATCAGTCTGAGACACCTTTTCTTGGGTATGCCCCACTATGCCCTCTTTCAGTCAGACGAAATCACGTAACAGTATCATCACCGAGCCTACCGAAAGACCCATTCGACAGCATGCCTACAGAGTCTCGCAAAAAGAACAAGACGTTACACGCCAACAGGTCCAGTAGATGCTCAAGGACGATGTCACCCAGCCATTGTCCAGTCCCTGGGCGTCCCCTGTTGTGTTAGTAAAGAAAAAAGATGGTACTCTGCGATTTTGCGTCGACTACCGAAAGTTGAATAAGATCACGAAGAAAGACGTGTATCATTTACCACGAATAGACGACTCGCTGGACCGCATTCGCAATGCTCGGTACGTTTCTTCCATGGATCTACGCAGCGGTTATTGGCAACTATCTGTTGATGAGCGCGACCGCGAAAAGACCACCTTCATTACTCCTGACGGACTCTACGAGTTCAAGGTCCTCCCCTTCGGCTTATGCTCGGCGCCAGCTACTTTTCAAAGAATGATGGACACAGTTCTTTCTGGGCTAAAATGGCAATCGTGTCTTGTCTATCTTGACGATGTGGTCGTCTTCTCGGACACGTTTGAGCAGCACGTCCAGCGCTTACAGACAGTTCTTCAGGCGATTCGAACAGCTGGACTTTCTCTCAAAGCTGAGAAATGCCACTTTGCATTCGAGGAACTGAAATTTCTTGGTCACGTTGTCAGCCACGCCGGTATACACCCAGACCCCGAGAAAACGAAAGCTGTTGCCCCATTTCCTGTCGCAACGAACAAGCGCGACCTCCATCGATTTCTGGGACTCTGCGCATATTACAGACGCTTCGTCAAAGGCTTTTCTAAAATCGCTGAACCGCTAAATGAACTTACGAAAGACGGCGTACCGTTTGTTTGGGGTCATGATCAGCATCACGCCTTTGACACGCTACGAAACCATCTCCAAGCCCCACCTGTACTCTGTCACTTTGACGATAACGCTGCCACAGAGCTACACACGGATGCCAGCAACGTCGGACTTGGAGCTGTACTGGTTCAATGGCAAAATGGTGTAGAGCGCATGATTGCCTATGCAAGTCGAACACTATCATCTGCAGAGAAAAACTACTCTGCAACAGAAAAAGAATGCTTAGCCGTTGTTTGGGCTATAACAAAGTTTCGCCCTTATTTATACGGTCGACCATTCATGGTAGTTAGCGACCATTATTCTTTATGCTGGCTCGCCAACCTCAATGACCCTTCCGGTCGTCTAGCACGCTGGAGCCTTCGGCTGCAAGAATTTGACGTTACAGTCATTCACAAGTCAGGACGCAAACACACTGATGCTGACTGTCTCTCACGTGCACCAATTGGAAGTACGAACGCGGACGTTGAAGAGGACGATACATTCCTTTCCTCTGTATCAGCAACCGACTTGGCTCAACAACAACGCGACGACATGGAGCTAAGCCCGCTGATTGACTACCTCGAAGGCCGAAAACGCAGCCTTCCACGAAACATCGCACGTTCGCTGGCCTCGTTCTGCATCAGGGATGGAGTCCTCTATAAGAAAAATTTCAACCATACCCAGGCTACTTACCTACTGGTTGCGCCGACCTCGCTTCGGGACGATATTTTACATGCTTGTGACGACGAACGATCATCCGGACACCTTGGCTACACGCGCACATTGGAAAGAATTCGCCGCTCATACTACTGGCCCCACCTCGCGAAGACAGTCAAGCAGTACGTCCACACATGCCGCGACTGCCAACACCGTAAGACTCCACCTGTCCGACCAGCAGGACTACTAAAGCCTATCGCCACGCCGAAGACGCCATTCCATCAAATTGACATCGACTTGCTCGGCTCATTTCCCACCTCTTCGTCTGGAAACTGGTGGATTGTGGTTGACACCGATTATTTAACGCGTTACAGCGAAACAAAGGCCCTGCCTAAAGCTACCACAGACGAAATCGTACAGTTTTTTGTCACCAGCATCGTACTTCGTCACGGAGCGCCAGCTGTGATAATTACTGATCGTGGTACAGCTTTCACCGCAGAGATGCTTCAAGAAGTGCTGAGACTAAGTGGTACAGAACATCGCAAAACCACGGGTTATCACCCCAAACAAATGGACTCACTGAACGGTTGAACAAGACTATTGCAGATATGCTGTCAATGTATGTGGCCGTTGATCACAAGAACTGGGATGATATACTCCCTTACGTAACTTTTGCTTACAATACAGCAGTCCAAGAGAGTACAGGTTTCACCCCATTTTGCTTAGTTCATGGTCGAGAGGCCACTACAATGCTCGACGCAATGCTCCTTCCCAACAACTTGAGCATGTTCAACGCGGACGCTGCATTGTTCGCTCAACGCGCCAAGGAGGCCCGTCAACTCGCCCGATGCCGTAACTGCCGACGCACACCGCTACAACCGTACACACCGAGAGGTTACCTTCCAACCAGGCGATGAAGTTTGGGTGTGGACTCCCATCCGACAGCGTGGTCACTCTGAAAAGTTGCTTCGGCGCAATTTAGGCCCTTACAAAGTTACTTACTTACTCAGTGACGTTACGTATGAAGTTCTCCCTGAGGGCACCTCAAGACGTTCCCGTCGGTGTCCACAAAGTGATGTGGTGCACGTGTCAAGACTCAAGCCATATTTCTCGCGTCATCCATCGAACGTGGACTAACTTACTATGCAATGACTATTTTTTTGTCACTTTGGTTTCTTTTTGATTGTCTTGTGTACTAACTCCTTTCTTTATTGAGTACTTCTATGGCACCAGCCCATTTTTTTTTCTTACGACGGAGTTGTTGGGTTCCGTGGTAGCATCTTTTCTTATTTTTTTCTCGACGCTCATTACCAGCATCGAGCCGATGCTTTTCGAGGAGAGGGAGTAATGTCACAGGTAATGGGTATGAGCCATCAACTGTAGGGGGAATCCCTTGGAAGTGAAGAAAGAAGAGGGCTTTTGCGTCCTGGTCTGAGGGCAAGCAAGACGTCGTTTCGTCGCTGTCATTACGTTCGCGGCAATATATATATATATATATATATATATATATATATATATATATATATATATATATATATATATATATATATATATATATATATATAGTGGGAGTAATAATTCAATGGGCCAGTTAGTCTTCGTGAAGGTATGGGATATGGCACAACGGCAGCGTTGTCAACTAAGATAAATATATTTATTTCCCAACAGTTTCGGGAGGGGTCCCCCCTTCATCAGGGGATGAGTTATACTTACATGAACTTCTAAACTCCGTTGCTGCCGCATACCTCTCGCCTTGAAAGAAGTTTGCGAGAGTGAGAGGGAACTAAAAAAAGAAAGAAAGAAAAAAAGGGAAGAAAAAAGACGAAAAAAAAAGAAAAAGAAAGAAAAGAAAGAAAGTAAAAAAGAGGAAGAACCACTGTTAACACTGAGAACAAAATCAACTGTCCGTGTACGTCCACATCCGGTTGTTATCACGTGCTGGTCAGTTCTCGACGTGTGTCGGGCCACCCAAGATTGTCGCCGCTGTGGCGGGAGGGGTCCGTGATGGCGTGCGTAAAGAAAGGGTTTCCCCTTAATGGGTCAGTCAGCTCTTTACCTTTAATCTTCGTCCGTTTTCCTTCAATGGTCATCAAATGGTAGGCGAACATAAACACTTTGTATGTGCATGTGAAAAAAAGAAAAAAAAGGAAAAAAAGAAAAACAAAAAAGAAGAAAATATCAAAACAACAAGAAACATATATATAATGTGTATTGTGTTGTTTAATTTTTTCATGCGTCTAATAGTATTGCACTGAAACATTACCTTTTCCTTCGCAATCGCAGTGTTTAGGAAATCATGAGTTCGACGATGGACCGAAAGGCCTTGCCCCGTTTTTACTTCGCATGCAAGCAGCCAACGTGTCTGTCATCAACACCAACGCAGACTTTTCGAACGAAGATGCGCTAAAGAATATTACCCTTCCCAAATCTGTCACAGTAACCATTAACGGTACGAAAATTGGCATTATTGGGGCAGTGCTTCACGAAACTCGAGAACTTTCAAACCCAGGTGAGTATACACTGATACCCGTAAAAAGATATGATGCCGAAAACTTGCCATTTACTGAAAATCACCATTACAATTTAGGTTGTTTATTTCATCGAGGAATACAGACAGCAAGTGTATTCACGTATAACTAGTCTATAAACACCTAGACATTGCCAACAGCGGTCCATATAAGGTTTGAATTTCTATGCCATTTATTTTCCGGCATCTTTAGCGATCAGAAGTTCGCCCATGTACCACTGAGAAGAAAGTAATAAAATTGAGTGAAAGGTGATATTTACGTTGAAGCAGTTCTAGACTGCGAGTTCTATCTGTTAAAATAGACATTAGTATGCTACACTATATGTTGTGTCACCAAAAAGTAGTCTGTGCCATCATGCGATGGAAAGAAAAGTTCCATTGCCGGGAGTCGTTTCCAGAGAGTAATTAAACGTAAATGTTCGTTTAACCTGTCATTTAACAATTTTCATTATACCTAATGTATAACTATTATGTGACTACCACAATATTTATCTGTGTGTTCATCTCTTTTCTCAATCTATGAACGTGGCTCAACTTCAGGCAGTAAAAGACTAATATATCGAATCTACGTGTACTGCTTCAAGCCCGAGTCGCCCTAGTACTAGAATGCATTTGTGTGATGTGATGCAACCTCGCGTTGAGATAGGAAAGCTGAATAGGAATCAGACAGCAAACAAGAGACAACTCCGGTCATTCAGGCAAGCTGTTCTTATTCTGACTTTCTGCCCTTCTACCTCGTTTTACCTGCCCGCATGCCAGTATATCGGCATACTTCTTAGTTATCACACTCGGCCATGACTGCGAGCCGCTGGTATCTCTAGTGGGCCGCTTTAGCCGAATGACGGTGGTTAATCCTGGCCCGCTCTGATTTGTCCGGTGGATCTTCCGTAAGTGTGTCTGGTGGGCGACCCTGGCTAAATCGCAGTGCTCGGCCTCGACCATGCGGCGGTATCAGATGAGATGCACAACGTGATTCAAGGGCGCGAAATTCACTTTGCCGTTGAGATTGAAGCTTTCGGCCACGCTAGCATACATATGCCGATGACGACTCTGACGGGCGACATTTGCTGCGCCGCGGTGGTCGACAACCTTGGCCACGCTGTGATTTTGCAGAAAAACCTGCCTAGCGTGCGAATATGGACGTTTCGACGTACTCGACTTACTCAAGTTCCGTGTTACCGACCATGAAAAGGCTTATCATGAAATCTCGGCGATGGATCTGGCGGGCGACACGGACTTTTCCGGCAAGGGCACAGACCAACCCGGAAACGCCGGTGTCTGTCCCGCTGTCGCTACTGAGCCGAACTGCAGCTTAATGCCCTGCGAGGCATCTGTGTGAATGCATATGGGCCATTTTTCAAAATGAGATGAGACGCAGCTCATGATCGTGCAGCAGTCCCGCCGCAGAACTCTCTGACGTGGTCGAGCCGGTGGCTTCTGATGAAGTGTCGCGTGTACACGCGGTGGCCTGAGAGGTAACGGCAGGGGATCTGGTTCTAGACAGGTTCTCAATGGCAATGAATCTCAGCCTAGCTAGGCATCTCGCTTTTCTCGAAAGAGAGATTCTTTCAGAACAAGGTGCCTGCTCAACTGAGTGTCTGTGAGTCTTCGGAATTTCATAAGGAGGGGCCCCAAGAGTTTGTGGCTCCAAAGCCGTCTGTGTATGCACGCTTTTGGTGAAGCAGGAGTGAAGAGTTTTCGAATAGTGTCTGCGGCGCTTTGGATAATTTACCAATTCTTCGTCATGTCACTTCAGTGGGGAAGGGGGGCATCACGTTTGTCTGGTGCAAAGCTTTTGTGGCAGGCTTTGGGGCTCCTGCAAAATTTCAGAATTAGCGTCCCCAACCCAAAACCCGAACGAGGTTTGGGTTTTGCGCAGGCGCAGCGGCCTTGACGCTATTTTTTTGGGCCCCATTTTGAAAACTCCTTAATGTCTGAGGCGTCTGCAAAAAGAACTGCCAGGTCGGAGCACATCTTGTTCGCATCATCAGAATGGCTTGCTTTGGGAAATGGTAAACAGTACATTTTGGTACTAACGATCGAGGTCTGGTAGGGTTCACTTGTGTCTGGCACGATAAGGGTGAGCGCCTCCATGTCCTCGGTCAACAACGAGCGTGAGAGCAGTATCTCATAAGAAAAGTTTGGTAGCGGTATTCTTGGGTTGAATACCGATGCAGAGTCTGAGACCTGCAAAGGAGAACTGCGGCCCCTGCGGTCAGGGTCAGCAGCAAGAAACTCCTCGATGTATTCTGTTGATGAGCAGCAACGAATCATCGCAGCCTCAAGGCGGTGCGAATACTCGAATACTAAGCTCCGTTCTCAGTGAACGTCTCGGACTCGCTCAAGGCGCTGGGAATTCTGCCGAAGGCTGCTATGAGCCTAGAGCTCCACTCCGCCCAGGACAGCTGCTTCATGCCTTCACACCGTTACCCCGCCTTGCACCCTCTTCAAAGGTGGTCTATGGCCACGGTCACGGTCTATTTCTAAGTCTCCGTCTAAACCTCACGCAGTGTTAGCGCTTCGACGATTGCCACCCACCTGTCATTGTTGTTCGGGAAACCGTGGAATTCGGGTAGTTCGCAAACAGCCGGTGATGGGGGAGAGGGAGGTGACAATGCAGAGATCACCGACGTGAATCGCCCCGCCGCGGTGGTCTAGTGGCTAATGTACTTTGCTGCTGACCCGCAGGTCGCGGGATCGAATCCCGGCTGTGGCGGCTGCATTTACGATAGAGGCGGAAATGTTGTAGGCCCATGTGCTCAGATTTGGGTGCACGTTAAAGAACCCCAGGTGGTCGAAATTTCCGGAGCCCTCCACTACGGCGTCTCTCATAATCATATAGTGGTTTTGGGACGTTAAACCCCACATATCAATCAATCAACCGACGTGAATCAAGCCGCCGAGCTGGTGTGAGAGCTGTATGAGAGAAAACCGAATCTCTGTGCCTTGCTCGGGTGGGCTGGCCTCAAGGTCGTACGAAGCAATTACACCCAACACTGCGTTAATGTCGCGCAATGCTGGCAGCATGGTAGGAGCTCGCTCAGAGGTCGACGCTGTCAGTTCGTTAATCTCGACGTGGAGTATCGTGATGGTACGCCGCAGGTCCACTGCGCTGTGAGATGCGATGCCCGAAAAGTCAGGGATTAGGGTCTCCGAGTAAAAGTGGTTGTAGCACTCATGCCGGCGAGATTGTTGGCGAGATTGTTGGTAGAGGACAGGCAACCCGTGTGAATCCTTGTCGTGAAGTGGTGGCATGGTGCATGGTTATGAGGTTGTGACTTAGAACCACAGGCGAGGCATAGACGCCGTGCTCTGGTGGTTCGATGGGCAGCTAAAGCAGCGGTCAAATCCTCATCGCCTAGGAAGCGTGAAGAGCGTTCCTTGATAGAGAAGCCCGCGCTGCAGACGACACGTGAGGGCACGTACCGGTGGCTTCAGCCATAGCGTTCACGTTTGAGACTGCGCCATAGTCAGGAATCAAACAGAGAACAAGAGCCGACATTCGTCATTTGATGATGATGATGATGATCCTTGATACTCTGGCGCACACCCACAAAGGGGGATCAGCCAAGAACCGGGCGGCAGGATCTTAACTAAAAGGCTAATGGTTTTTCAAACAAAACGTAATTTTGGGCTGAAAAAAAATATAGAAAGAAAAGCCGAAAATCGAAAAAGGAGTATATCGTCATTTGAACAGGCTGTTCTTTTTTCTCTTCTAACTCGCTCTACCTGCCCGTATTTCCGTACATCGCGTCTTTGTTGGTGATATATATATATATATATATATGCAGGCATGGTGGTTGAGTGGCCGTAGCGTTGCATATAGTCTAGTAGATCCTCCGTGAGCGGTCACAACGTGGTTTATTTCGACGTTTCGGCCTAGAGTCTGGCCTTCATCAGGAATAAATATACAGTTTGTCTGTGCTCAGCTTTATACAATCTCAAATCAGAGGGCAAGGAAGAGGGAAAAAAGGAAAAAAAAAGAAAAGAAAAGGAAAGAAAAAAAAGAAAAATATTACACGGTGGACGCCCCTCGGGTGCCCCCCTTCCACTTTTCCCTCCACTTCCCCCCATCTCTCTCCCCCCTCTCTCCTTCACCTTTCTTATGTCAGGGGTCTGTGTATGTTTCCGTTCACTAGCGCATTCCTCCCGATCAGACGGCCCCTCCTGGCACTGGCGGTTCGGTGTGGGGCAAAAAAGAGCTTTTCAGGAAGTCCTAAGCTTTTAACTACTCGGGGTCCCGTAAACAATTCGTCGTAGAAGGACGGGGGCCGCGTATTGTGGCAGAGGCTGGTCAGCGGGCATTTTAGGAAGTTCTAAGCCTTTAACTACTCCGCGCCCTGTCAACATTTCGTCGTAAAAATAGGGGTGCCCCGTATTGCGGTAGGCTGTGCAAGCGCGTGCAATGCGAATTCCTGGCCCGCTTCTAAATTACGCGTGTCGTGGGGGCCTCCCGGCTGTGCACATGGTTGCTGTTGGGCATGTCGTGCATGGCACAATTGATTGGGTAGTAAAATAAAACAGAAAACAGACGACAGCTGCACTTAGGAAGAGTAGTTACACTTGGAATTGTTTTAGGTTGTCCAGTGCCCTTCGCAGCTGCAGTGCCGTGAACTCAGTTACTATTTTCATTGTTGCCGTTATTGTTTTCTAATGCTTTAATTGCTGCAAGTGTACCGGGATTCTCATTTATTCCTCTATCGAGGGTGTTAAATCGGTGGATAAGGTATGACTCTCGTTGTTCACGTTCTCGATTTGATTTAAATCCCGTCTCTAAGAGCGTTACTGATAGTTTGTCAAATGCATGGTCGGGAAGATTGAGATGTTTTGATAGAGGTAGACTTGGGGCTGATTTCGCATGGGCTCTGTGATTATTGAAGCGAATCCTAAATGGTGTTTCTGTTTGTCCAATGTACTGCATACCACACACGTTGCATTCGAGTAGGTACACCACATTAGAGGAATCGCATGTTAGGTTTCCTCGTATGTTAATCGAAAACTTGGATTGCGTGCTGGTTGCTTTGTCTGTTTCTCGCATCGCCTTACATACAAGACATCGTGGCTTTAAGCAAGGGCGGCATGAATTATTGGGGGGTGATGTGTTAATTTGGGAGTGGACAAGGGTGTCTTTGAGGTTACGTGGTCGTCGGTAAACGACGCCTGGAGCGGATGGGAATGCGCGTTTCAGACGTTCGCTTTGTTCCAGAATGTTGTAATGTCGTTTAAGGATTTTGTTTACATTGGGGAAGTTTGTGCTGTAAGTCAAGCAGAGGTTTGTTCGTTGTGGGTCTTCTCGTGGTGGTCGCTTCATAAGTAAGTCTTCACGCTTTAGTTTTCTCGCTTTTTGAACAGCGTCATTAATTACATGTGGGGGGTATTTTTGTTGCTCGAGCATAAGTTTTAGCCTCTGTGAGCTCGTGTCAAAGTCAGCGTCTCTAGAGCAGATTCGCTTAAACCGGTGAGCCTGGCTGTATGGAATACTGTTTTTACAGTGGCGTGGGTGATCGCTTTGGTAATGAAGGTATTGTTGTCGATCCGTTGGTTTGCGATATAGGGTTGTAGAGAGCCTCTCTTCGTCTATCGTTATGGTAACATCAAGAAAATTTACGGTAACTTGCGAGTATGTGTGTGTGAAGTGTATGTTCGGATGTACAGCATTGTAAGTGTCTATAAAGCTGAGAAGTTCGTCCTCGCTGTGGGTCCAAATAAGAAAGATGTCGTCTATGTATCTTCTGTATAACATTGGTTTCAAGGAACTTTGTGCAAGAAATTCAGATTCTAGCTTTCCCATAAATATGTTGGCATAATTAGGTGCCATTTTGGTGCCCATAGCGGTCCCGCTGATTTGTCGAAAATACTCTTGGTTAAACTCGAATGAATTTAATTCGAGGACCATCCTCGTCAATGTTCCAATGGCCGAGAAATCTGGGGTGTTAGATTGTCTATGGTTTGTGTACATGTTTTGTAATGCAGCTATGCCGTCATCGTGAGGAATATTTGTATATAATGAAGAGACATCAAGAGTAACCAAGTACGAGTTTTTCGGCACCCAGATACCCGCAATGTCTCGAAGAAAATGTGTGGTGTCTTTTATGTACGAAGCGAGGGTGCATGGAATGTGGCTTATTAGTTTGTCCACGTACCCTGATATGGGTTCAGTTATTGTACCGATGCCTGATATGATTGGTCGACCTGGGTTACCGGGTTTATGAATTTTGGGGAGGATATAGAAGCGACCTGGACGAGGGTATGCTGCTTGCATCAATTTGTGGTCAGTGTTGGTTATCTTTTCTGCGTCCAACAGTTTCTTTAGTTCTGTTGATACGATACGTTTGTATTCGTCTGTCGGATCACCTGGGAGGCGTTCGTAAAATCTTGAGTCGTCTAGTTGGCGGTATGCTTCTTCTAGGTAGTTGGTTGTATTAAGGACTACAATTGCTCCTCCTTTGTCAGCTGGTTTGATTGTTATGTCTGTCCTAGATGCCAAATTTTTCATACTTATTTTTTCAGATTTTGTCAAATTTTCTCGGTTTCCTTTCTGTCTGTGGTATTCGTGTACTATATCTTTCTGTACTGCGGTGATATAAAGGTCCAAGCACTTGTCTCGATTACTGTTCGGTGTCCAATCATTTGATTTACGACGGTGAATTGTTTCGTGGTTAGAAGGCCTATCCAAGAAATACTCGCGCAACCTTAAGCTTCGAGCGAAGTTGTCGAGGTCTCGGAGTAAGTGGAATTCATCGAAAAATTTTGTGGTCGGGCAGAAGCTTAGTCCCTTAGATAGCAGTTTTACTTCGTCAGGTGACAAGCTCGTGTCCGATAAGTTTACAACCACAGTGTCACACGGTGTGTTCCTAGATGGGTGCTCGTTTGTACCATTAGTGTTTTCCTGGGTGGTGGTGTTGTAATGATAAGGCACTGTATCAGGGAACACGGGTTTGGGCACATGGTCTCTTTCGAGTTTATGAATTTTTGTGGTCCTGATGGCTTGGTATTTATTCTGCTCAAATTCTGTTAATCGCGTGATTTCTTCGTTCGATAAAGTGTTGTGGCGGAGAATGGTGTTGGTCATAGCGACCAGTTTTTTTTACCTGCTTGTCACTATGATTAAGAGCAATTTCTGTTAATTTAAGAGATGCCTCAAGGAGGACGTTTTTCCATGTTATTTGGTCGTGTTTATCTAGATTTGTAGCGGCTGGTGTGAGGGAGAGTGTCATACCCTTGGGGGCTATTCTAGCACGAAGGTACACTTGCAATGTTGATTTATGCATTTCATGTCTAATTCGTTTGTCAGCAAGTTTTCTTACTTTAAGGAAAGTGGCCACTGCAACTGGGAAGTGATGAGCTGGACTTACATTTTAGAAGTCAATCTTCTTTTGGGTGCGGGGGATGGCACTGATGAGGTGCGCAGGTTGTAGTTATGTCCGGCAGGCCTTCGTCGTTGTGGGGAGAATTTCGGCATTGGGCTCCCGGCGAGCGTGTTTGTTGGCAGTTCCGGAGTCCGTAATAGGGGGACGCGGTTCCGTAGTTCGGCAGGCTTCCCTTTGAGGAGTGGTGTAGTGGTGCTGTCGTGTAGTGCTTCTGGTCTCGACATCCGCAATGGAGGGACGCGTGTTGGCTGTTCTGCAGACTTCCCCCCTAGTAGTGGTGCGCTGTTGATGATGGTGAGGGGGTGCTTGAGGCTCGCGGGAGTCACAGTTTCGTTGATCGTCGGGAACTCATCTGTGGTGTTGGGTGGGTGTGGGGCTCCTGGTGTATGTTGATATGCAGAAGTCTTCTCGTGGGTGTCTTGTTGTGTTGAACGTAAATTCACGGGAGCTGCTGGTTGAGTCGACCACCCCGTTGTAGCTTCAAGATCTCCACGACCGAGTGCTTTCTTGAGGGTTTCGGCAATCAAAGCGACACCCATAAAACTCGGATGAAGCCCATCCGCAGCAAGAAAGCGTCTTGGTGGCAACTGCTCGAATTGGTAGTCAATGTATGACACCTTGCTTGGTCTTCGGCAGTAGGCCTTGACTGTCTCGTTGAATTGACGAGCGTCCCGGTTGAAGCGGTGCACGAATTGTTCATTCGATCGTTGCAGGTGTAGGTTGAGGTACCGGGGCAGCACGCATGAAACAACGAGCCTTTCGAGTTCCTGGCGTGTCCGAAGCGTGTTGTTCACTAGGCGGCGAAGGCGGCGTAGCGATTCGTCTAGTCCGTACGACGCCAGCTCGCTCGTACCGACGTGAAAAACAAGCGTGGTCACCGATCGTGGTATGCCAGCAAGCTCTTTCTCGATGTCGAATGTAGAGGCTCCGCGGATGGAAATGATTGCAGGTGTCGTCTTCTCATGTGGGTTGAAATGCCGATGTAAATACCTTGTTTGCGAGTTTCCGATGATGGCTGTAGTTGGTGCATGTTTAGGGAAATTTCGTGAGACCTGCTCGACTGGAGGTGCGCCTGTGGCCGGTCTTGTGTAGGCACGGCATGGTGGTTGAGTGGCCGTAGCGTTGCATATAGTCTAGTAGATCCTCCGTGAGCGGTCACAACGTGGTTTATTTCGACGTTCGGCCTAGAGTCTGGCCTTCATCAGGAATAAAGATACAGTTTGTCTGTGCTCAGCTTTATACAATCTCAAATCAGAGGGCAAGGAAGAGGGAAAAAAGGAAAAAAAAGAAAAGAAAAGGAAAGAAAAAAAAGAAAAATAGTACACGGTGGACGCCCCTCGGGTGCCCCCCTTCCACTTTTCCCTCCACTTCCCCCCATCTCTCTCCCCCCTCTCTCCTTCACCTTTTCTTATGTCAGGGGTCTGTGTATGTTTCCGTTCACTAGCGCATTCCTCCCGATCAGACGGCCCCTCCTGGCACTGGCGGTTCGGTGTGGGGCAAAAAAAGAGCTTTCAGGAAGTCCTAAGCTTTTAACTACTCGGGGTCCCGTAAACAATTCGTCGTAGGAAGGACGGGGGCCGCGTATTGTGGCAGAGGCTGGTCAGCGGGCATTTTAGGAAGTTCTAAGCCTTTAAACTACTCCGCGCCCTGTCAACATTTCGTCGTAAAATAGGGGTGCCCCGTATTGCGGTAGGCTGTGCAAGCGCGTGCAATGCGAATTCCTGGCCCGCTTCTAAATTACGCGTGTCGTGGGGGCCTCCCGGCTGTGCACATGGTTGCTGTTGGGCATGTCGTGCATGGCACAATTGATTGGGTAGTAAAATAAAACAGAAAAACAGACGACAGCTGCACTTAGGAAGAGTAGTTACACTTGGAAATTGTTTTAGGTTGTCCAGTGCCCTTCGCAGCTGCAGTGCCGTGAACTCAGTACTACTATTTTCATTGTTGCCGTTATTGTTTTCTAATGCTTTAATTGCCTGCAAGTGTACCGGGATTCTCATTTATTCCTCTATCGAGGGTGTTAAATCGGTGGATAAGGTATGACTCTCGTTGTTCACGTTCTCGATTTGATTTAAATCCCGTCTCTAAGAACGTTACTGATAGTTTGTCAAATGCATGGTCGAGAAGATTGAGATGTTTTGATAGAAGTAGACTTGGGGCTGATTTCGCATGGGGCCTCTGTGATTATTGAAGCGAATCCTAAATGGTGTTTCTGTTTGTCCAATGTACTGCATACCACACACTTTGCATTCGAGTAGGTACACACATTAGAGGAATCGCATGTTAGGTTTCCTCGTATGTTAATCGAAAACTTGGATTGCGTGCTGGTTGCTTGTCTGTTTCTCGCATCGCCTTACATACAAGACATCGTGGCT